>JAWRVZ010000367.1:0-62907 GCA_037043235.1 Rhodeus uyekii | reverse complement strand
GTAGGGTATGGACGGTGCTCATGAATGATCGATCAGATTCATTCTTTGATTGAAAAAGTGATTCGACAGGATCGGCTCCGTAGAGTCTGTGACTTGACAGTTTAAGACTTCTAGGACACAAACCATTCGCATTCACCCTCGCTCTCCTCTGCATTTCAAAGGATGCCATCGTAAAACAGCCCCCACACACAAACACACACATACATACCAAGAACACAAAGGTCTGTGCCATGTGACTTTTAAATTAGTTACTTTCCATTTTTAGATGTGTTGTGTTTTACCTATATGTATGCATGCTTTTGTTATAACCATTTTAGATGTGTTTGATAATTTAGAAGCTTATAATCAGTAAATACTTGGGTAAAACCAAGTCAATCTTTACCTTGCCTTCATGCTAAGAGTTAGTATAGCCATGAATGGTCTCGAAATCTTTGTCTTTCCATTTGCAGACCGTCTAGGTTTGTTTCACTGTGCTAGGATGCATCAGACTCTTTCTTTTATTCCAAAACCCAAAGGTCTGCATTCTCAAGTAGGCAATAAAACATGCTAATCACCTCAGACTAAGAGACAAAGAAAAGTTTCCCGCTTCTCAGTTCCCTCACTCTGATTGGCTGTCCCAACTCCTAGAGGCGTGCTTTGTTTATTCCTTTATAAGTGCCCGTAGGCCAAGGATCAACCCTTCTTCTTGCCCTTCTTCATCCTCTTACAACTCTCCTCTGGCGTGGATTCTTGGATCCAGCGCCATTTTCCACAAAGGACATTACAAACAAAGAACCAACATTTGAACTTACCGCGGATTCCAACGGACCCGCCCAGCAAGACGCAAACCTCGGACCAGATCGGAATTCACACGCACGAATTCCGACCAGCCACAGAAAGAAACATAAGCAAGTAGCCCTTAAGCGATCTTTAAGAGATTTGAGTTTATACCAATAAGTTGGTCTGATTCCTTGTTTGTTCTCAAATAGGTTATTGTCTGTAATACTACCTTCCTTTGTCTCTCCCTCTCCTACTCTCTCTCTCTTATTCTCTCTTCTTCCCTTTTTCAATTCATCTGTGTATGTTTGTCTATTGTTTGTCGATTATTAAAATATATATATTCACATATGATTGCCTCTGAATTGCTCAACCATAAGTCACTTTAATGGTGACCGATCCTTGTTACAAATTAATGGAAAGATCTTTCTTTGTGGCCAAAAGAAACCTTTCCTTTTTATAGAGTTTATAAGGTCAATATTTGCTGGACAAATTATCCGTCCTTTGAACTCTTTTCTAGAATTAAAGAAAATTCTACAAGTCGAATCAAGCCATAGATATTAATAATTGTTATAATCCGTTATAATTAACTGTTAATATCCAAATTCCCCTTTGTGCAGATTTATGTGTGTTTGAGCAACAAAACGATTCACGCACACATAGATCCGCACCATTTCCCTTAGGCTTAGAATCGCTACACCAATATATTATTTATATGAGGAATATTATGCCCAGTCAAAACATTTCAAACCTAAAAAAGTGTGCTATTAAACATAAGTATTTATATAATACACCATGTCTCAAAATGATTATTTATGACCATAATTATGATGTGATTTATGGATCCAAGAAAATTGTACGTTGTAAACACCCCAGTGTCAAAATCAGTGTTTGATCTAAAAACTGAAGGTAGAGAGTTGAGGAATAGAGCTCAGTCCTATCTTACATCATGATGAGCAAAGAAGAGGGTTCTGTGCGTTACCTTCCAGAAGAAAAACACTCTGTTTGCATTTTAGCATGATCAGTATCCAGACATCCCATCCCTAGTTTCTCTCCTATCATCTCCCACTGTGATGCAGTTTAGGGTTCTGATGACATGTGTGTGTTAAAAATCTGCAAACACCAAATCTCCTAAAAGATTTATCAGATTATTCTTGAAGAATTCATTCATCATTTCTTCACTTCACTTTTTCCATGAACGGTTCAAACTATCTAATGTCTTGAAAATGAGTATGAATATTTATTTTACTACACTTTATTATAATTATGTTACAAATTAATTACATCCATGTACAACAAAAGGAGTAAAAAACAAAAACAAAACCACAATAAAACATGTTAGAAATTTACCTAAATTACATCTTACACATTATACATATAAATACTGAAAACACAACATAAGTCATCACCTTTTACTTCTATAACACTTTATAACATACAAATTGTTTAACATTTCGGTTGTAAAGTATATCTAGCAAGCCAGTAGTGTAATTATTAATTTCAAGTAACTGTAAAGCACATCAATTGTTCAACTTGTGCAGATATACTGTACAGTGTATTTGCACACACATGTACAAACAAGAAATGAACAATATCTTTATAAAAGATAAAAAAGAGTAGAGTTTTACATTTTTCACATCCATTTGTTGTTCAATGTGTATACATTTATTACTTGAAAGAGAATTAAATGTGTCCACCATTTGTTTCAGTTTGTCATTTTTCTAATATTGAAAATACAGTAGTACCTCGGTTTACGAGCAACTTGATACGAGTAAATCGGTGTACGAGCATTGTATCAGTGTACAAGCAATTTTTTCTCTCACCCACTCACATTTTTGTCCTAACGCTCAGCATCGTAGCGGGCATTTTTACTGGAAATATCCTAATGACAGCCTCTCATAACACAGTCACGCAATTCCAACTCCTTTATCACCCCTTAAATCATTAATTCTCTCAGCCTCGCTCTGTTTGGCTGCATCATTCACCACAGTGGTACTTTTAGAAGTGATAACATGAATTAATTGTGATCGCTAATGTTCACGTAGTGAAATATATATGTGGTTCATGAATTCATTTGTCATGAATTTCATTCAATTGTCTCCTAGTTCTGCCTGTCTGTGTGAGTGGGACACATGATTGTCATATCATCTGCCTCACTTCTCTCCACTCTGGAGCTCGCGGTGGTCGCGCGCGCATCTCCCATTCCACGACTTTCACTCTGGATTATCACTTTGTTTGTTTTCTGCACTATTATAATAAATTCACTCATTTGAACTTGTGTTTTCCCCCTCCCTCCTCTGTCTCTCGTCTCCTTCATGCCAGCAGACGCTGCTCAAAGTGAGTTACAGTAAATTGTCAAGTATTTTTAGAGTTTAATTGTCAATTACTAATTAGTATTATATGAGATCTTAATGTTTATAATTTTAACTGTAATTAATAGGGTAAAACAAAACAAAATATTTAAAATGGGCATTTATGGTTGTGTGGAACGAATTAATTGATTTTTAATGCATTCTTATGGGGGAAATTGTTTTGGTGTACGAGCATTTTGGGATACGAGCTCGCTCTTGGAACGAATTAAACTCGTAAACCGAGGTATTACTGTACTCTCTTTTGGATCTTCATTTGTTTCTGGATTCTTTCTTTGCTTTTCTTTAGTTCTCCATAAAGTAAGGATGAATATTTTCAGCACGTCAAGTTCCTTTATTTCAAGTTCCTTTATTTCTAAAGCACATTTAAAAACGGCCGAGGCCGACCAAAGTGCTGTACAACTATAAATGGGAGAAATATACATAAAGACAAGAAAAGAAATTTAAAAAATCTGTTAAAAGGATAAAAAGGTAGAAGGCAAAGAGTATCATCACTATATACACACATGCATATCCACAGATAAACATACGTGTACATCCAAGACACACATACTCTCACACATATCAAGTCAAGTCAAAGTCAAAGTCAGCTTTATTGTCAATTCTGCAATATATACAGTGCATACATATAGAGAATTGAAATTCCGTTACTCTCAGACCCTAGGCGAATACAGTTAACAACAGCAATAATTTAACAGTAACAGTAACAACAACAACAACAACAACAACAACAACAGAAGATGAAGATAAAATACAATAAAATTAAACTAGATGGATAAAGTGAGTTATGGAGGTAAAGTGGCGATGGCAAATAGTGCAAACAATAGTAAATAGTAATAGTGCAAATTACAAATTAAGGCAGTGCAAATGTAATAGGAGAGAAATGCAAGGACAACATAATGAAATATATGGAAATACACACATCTGTATAAAACCACAAACATAGATTAATAAACTCAAAGGTCCACATAGTTACATATTGAATGCGACAGAGAACAGATGAGTTTTAAGACAGGTTTTAAACTCCGATAAACTGGAAGCCATTCTGACCGAATTTGGAAGATTGTTCCAGAGCGTGGGGCCAGCTACTGCAAAAGCTCGATTTCCCCTGGTCTTTAGGCGGGTTCTGGGGATCTTTAAGAGGCGTTTACCCTCCGATCTTAGACCTCTCACAGGAGTGTAAAAGTGAAGGAGATCAGTCAGATACGAGGGAGCTAGATAATTTAAAGATTTTAAAACAAGTAATAGGATTTTATACTCTATCCTTAACTGGGTGGGCAACCAGTGTAGAGAGCGCAAGAGGGGCGTAATGTGCTCAAATTTGTTGCGTCTCTTTAAAAATCTAGCAGCAGCGTTTTGAACTATTTGCAGTCTGGAAATTTGCTTCTCAGAGATCCCATAGTACAGGGAGTTGCAGTAGTCCAGTCGCGATGTGATAAAGGCATGAATCACAGTCTCTAAAGCGCTCTCTGAAAGGAAAGATTTGATTTTAGCGAGGGAGCGAAGGCAGAAAAAACTTGAACCAACAACAGTACTTATTTGCTTATCAAATTTTAAACAGTTGTCAATAACCACTCCTAAATTTCTCACTTGGGGAGAGGAGAAAGGACTTAATGACTCAAAATCGATAGGAATTTGTGTTCCAGAGTCAGAGGGGCTGAAGACAATGACTTCCGTTTTATCGGAGTTCAGGAAGAGGAAGTTGTTTGAGAGCCATGATTTAACATCATCTAGACAAGCTGATAGAGTATGGAGAGCAGATTTGTCTTTTCTTTGTACAGGCAGATACATTTGCATATCATAAGCGTAGCAATGAAACGAAACACCATGTTTTCTAAAAATAGAGCCCAAGGGAAGTAAATAAAGAGAAAAAAGGGTGGGAGATAGAATAGAGCCCTGAGGAACTCCGCAGCTTAGATCGCCTAAGGAGGAGGTGAAACTACCGACTTTAACTGAAAAGCTTCGATTTGTTAAAAAAGATTTAAACCAACTTAAGACCTCCCCCTGAAGACGACGCATGATTTCAAGCGTGAGATGAGAATCTCATGGTCAACTATCTAATCAACTATCGTATCAAAGGCCGAGGACAGATCAAGCATAACTAAAATAACAGAATCGCC
Organism: Rhodeus uyekii; assembly: GCA_037043235.1. NCBI lineage: Eukaryota > Metazoa > Chordata > Actinopteri > Cypriniformes > Acheilognathidae > Rhodeus > Rhodeus uyekii. The sequence goes on along the minus strand of JAWRVZ010000367.1, from coordinate 57,662 downwards.
TGAATCAGTAGCCATTAAAACGTCATTAAGAACTCTAACAAGGGCCGTTTCGGTACTGTGCATCGTTTTAAAACCAGACTGAAATCTCATAGATTTTGTTTTCAGCTAAAAAGGAGTTGAGCTGTAGTAGCACAATTTTTCCATCACCTTGGAGATGAAGGGTAAAACAGATATGGGCCGGAAGTTGGCTAAGCTATAAGCATGTAGTGAGGGTTTCTTTAAAACTGGGGTGACCATGGCGATTTTTAAGCTGTCTGGGACAGACCCTGAATGCAGACACTTATTTAACAAGGACACTAGTCCTGATCCAATAACGTCAATCAATTGTTTCACATAACGAGGGTGTATTGAATCAAAAGGAGTTAAAAGTTGACCAGAGGGCAGGTGGATTATCAAGCGTCAAGATGTCATAATCAGCTGCTTGTATCTGGGCTCTCAGATTCGTTACTTTGTCACGTCTCACCAGATAGAACATGCTATCAGAATGTTTTAGTTGTCTCTCTGTTGATAGTTGGAGCCTGAGCTGAGTTCAGCTTTAGAGAAGCTGTGTGTAACAGACAAATACTCCTTGCTGCAGACTGTAGCGCGGTGACGTCCCGTATACGTGACGTATATGCGGGACGGTACATTTGTGACACCGCGCATGCGCCGAAACGGTGATGACAGCGCATGCGTGTCCAACGCGGTATTGTCACGTGTTTTGACGTCCCATGTATTTAAAACCCATGCGAAAACTTGATATTAATAGTAAATAAAGTGTAGACATGTTAAAAACGCCAAAGAAATAAAAAGAAAGAGCTATTGCCAAGTGTCTTTACACATACAAGGATTATTTTCTTGGTGCTGAAGCTTCCTGTGCACATATACAATACAACAAAAACATAGTAATACAAATTCTAAGAAAAAAAAAAAAAAAAAAACCTGCAGCAAAACGGAGTACACATAACCATGGTTTTCACCATGCCATCTGTCATGTTTTTTGTTTATTTTTGTGTATATTTTTGGACAGTTTGTGTAACTTTGGCAATACTTAAACTAACTACATACAGGACATTTTAAGTGTCTGTATTCCCATCTGCATACCAAAACAGAAAAAGAAAAACTGATCACAGTGATAACTTTCTTTTATTTAATTTATATACACAATTGTAATTACAGAATTGTGTTCACATTATAAAATATACACAATATATAAATACAAATAATATATAGTTATATAAATATACATTATATAAAAGATATATTTATATATCATCTAAAACAATATATAAATATATATTTATATATATTATCACATGAAAATTCACTCAAATCTACTGAAATTCCCCTACATCATAATAAACAGTCAACAGACCAATAGCCTTCCGCCTCCCTAACTGAATAAAATCCTCTTTTACAATTGTAATACAGAATTATGTACACATAATATATACAAAATACAAATAATATATACCTATATAAATAATATATTTATATATTATTTATATTATATGTGTGTGTGTGTGTGTGTATATATATATATATATATATATATATATATATATACACACACACACCTATATAAATATACATTCTATATCATATCAAATTCTATATCACATTGTATAAAATATATATCACATGAATCACAAATTCACTCAATTTGTCACATCATCTGTGACAACTCTTATCAGGATCCGCCTGTAATGCCACGCCAGCAGAGGGAGCCCTCACCCGAGTTCTGACTGGTACCGCTCCCTCTGCATCTACTTCCTGTCTAGCAGCCATATTAAGTGTGGTTGAGCCAAATGACTTTGCGAAGTATTGCCAGTTACACTGCCTTGAAGCGGTTACCTCTAGTGTGATTTGCTGCCTTGTTATTGACCCATTGCCTGTTTGTTCTGATCTCTGTTTCTGGATTATCCCTTGAACCTGTCTGCCTGTTGGATTGATACTGTGTTTTTGACTTATTGCCTGGCTTCTGATCTGGATTGTCCCAATAAAACTTCTGCACATGGATTCCAGCACGGCTTCAGCCTCATCCTTACACCGCCGCAGCAGGATCTCAGGTGGCATCTGTCCGAAATAGTCAACAGTTAGTTCAAAATGTAACTTTATATAAGATATATTAAAAAGGGACACTGATAGATTGATAGGAGTTTATACTGTATTTACCTTGGTCAAGTGATCAACAGGGGGTTCTCATCACCTCTAAATTGTAAAGTAAAAATAAGTTGAATTATTTTCAAAACCCTGTTATTTGTGCTGTTCAAGAAATAAAGTAAAACCCACACCTGCTTTCTCTACTCTTCTCTTGAGTGTTTTTCTTTCAGCATCTGACCTTCCAATGTTAAAAATATAAATTCTAAAAAGCTGTTCACAATTAAGTTGGCAACATTGTACAGACAGCACAACTTGATTAACTACTAATTACTAAGGTAATTACTCAGAAGTAGCATGCACCACCACCTTCTAATTGTCAGCATGTCACTCTGTAAAACAGAGCACTGATTAGAGAACACTGAAGAGTTTTTGAAAATGAAACCTTACCTCACGGAAATCAAAACACCCCTCCATTACAATGTAGAGTGCATACTACAATATGAATTAAAGCACATTAGAGCAGACACAAAATAAGTCAAGTCAAGTCAAGTCACCTTTATTTATATAGCGCTTTTTACAATGTAGATTGTTTCAAAGCAGCTTTACAGGAAAAACAATATAAACAAAGTTTGTTTGGCTGAACAGAAGCCCCAAAAGAGCAGGCGAATCAATACAATTGATGAATTTTAAGTGTTAAGTTTCCCCAACTGAGCAAGCCATAGGCGACAGCGGCAAGGAAAAAACTCCGGCAGGTGACGTAACGAATGAAGAATAGAATGGAGAAAACCTTGGGAGAAACCAGGCTCAGTCGGGGGACCAGTTCTCCTCTGGCCAAAGCCAAACAGTACATGATTATTATATTGACAACAATTCAAGTCCAATATGAAGTCCAATTTGGTCCGGTTGGAGATGGGTTCATGATCGTCACAGGGGAGGGTCTAGTAGAGTCACGGTCTCCGCAGACACTTCAGGGTAGTGCTGTGCTCGTGTCCAGGTCCTTCATCTGATCTGGATACAGCCCGGATCCGGCTGACCACGGTAACCTCGGAATAAACAGAGAACAATATCAGCGTAGATGCCATTCTTCTTCTGATGTATCGAGTACATCAGGTGTTATGGGAATGTTCTCGGTTCCGGCTTATCTAAATTAGGCAGCCTAACAATCATTTTACATGATTTGGATTAAAATGTATGTATAATGTGTTATGTGTATGCCAGGTTGAAAAGATGTGTTTTTAGTCTAGATTTAAACTGACAGAGTGTGTCTGCTTCCCGAACTGTATTAGGAAGACTGTTCCAGAGTTTAGGAGCTAAATAGGAAAAGGATCGACCGCCAGCAGTTAACTTTGATATTCTAGGTATTATAAGCTGGTCAGTATTTTGGGATCGCAATAGACGTGAAGGACTATAATGTGTTAGGAGATCGCTCAAGTACTGGGGAGCTAAACCATTTAATGCTTTGTAAGTAATTAGCAAGATTTTAAAATGTATTCGGTGATTAATAGGAAGCCAGTGCAGGTTTGACAGAACTGGGCTAATATGCTCATATTTCCTGGTTCTAGTAAGAACTCGAGCTGCTGCATTTTGGACCAGCTGGAATTTGTTTATTAAGCGTGCAGGGCAACCACCTAGTAGAGCATTACAATAATCTAGCCTTGAACTCATGAACGCATGAACTAACTTTTCCGCATTTGTCTTAGAGAGCATATGTCGTAATTTAGATATATTTTTAAGATGGAAGAATGCCGTTTTACAGATGCTAGAAACATGGCTTTCAAATGAAAGATTGGTATCAAAGAGCACACCCAGGTTTCTAACTGACGACGAAGACTTGACAGAACAGCCATTGAGTGTTAGGCGGTAGTCTAGATTATTACGCGCTGAACTTTTTGGTCTAATAATTAGAATCTCTGTTTTTTCAGAATTAAGCAGTAGAAAGTTATTAGTCATCCAATTTTTTATATCGGTTATGCATTCTGTTAATTTAGTGAATTTGTTTGTTTCATCCGGATGAGAAGAAATATAGAACTGAGTATCATCAGCGTAACAATGAAAGCTAATGCCATGCTTCCTAATAACTGCACCCAAAGGAAGCATGTACAGGGTGAAAAGCAATGGTCCTAACACTGAACCTTGAGGAACTCCATACTGAACTTGTGACCGATATGACATCTCCTCATTTACTGCTACAAACTGATAACGGTCAGATAAGTATGATTTGAACCAGGCTAATGCAACTCCACTAATGCCAACATAATTTTCAAGTCTATTCAGAAGGATTTTGTGGTCAATTGTATCAAATGCAGCACTAAGGTCCAGTAACACTAACAGAGAGATACAACCACGATCGGATGATAAGAGCAAATCATTAGTAACTCTAATAAGAGCAGTCTCAGTACTATGATATGGTCTAAATCCTGACTGGAAATCCTCGTAGATGCTGTTTCTTTCTAGAAAGGAACATAGTTGTGAAGATATTGCCTTTTCTAGAATCTTTGACAAAAAAGGTAGATTCGATATCGGCCTGTAATTAACTAATTCTGTAGGATCAAGTTGTGGTTTTTTAATAAGCGGTTTAATTACGGCCAGCTTAAAGGTTTTTGGTACGTATCCTAATGACAAAGATGAATTAATAATATTAAGGAGAGGATCTATGATCTCTGGAAGCAACTCTTTCAGTAGCTTAGTTGGTATTGGGTCTAGCATACATGTTGTTGATTTTGATGATTTAACGAGTTTAGACAATTCTTCCTCCCCAATAGCAATGAAGGAGTGGAATTTTTCTTCGGGGACACTAAAATTTACTGTATTTTGTGATATTGTAGTAGACGGTTGCATGGTTATAATTTTCTCTCTAATATTATGAATTTTGCAAGTAAAGAAGTCCATGAAGTCATTACTGCTGTGCTGTTTTAAAGCATCTGGGGTTGAGGCTTTATTTCTTGTTAATTTAGTCACTGTCTCAAATAAATACCTAGGGTTGTATTTGTTTTCTTCTAAGAGGGTGGAAAAGTAAGCAGATCTAGCTGATTTTAAGGCTTTTCTGAATGCAATAGAGCTGTCTTTCCATGAAATGCGAAAAACCTCTAGCTTAGTTTTTTTCCAGCTCCGCTCCATTTTTCTGGCTGCTCTCTTGAGGGCCCGGGTGTGCTCGTTGTACCACGGTGTTGGACTATTTTCTTTAATCTTCTTTAAGCGCAACGGAGCAACAGTGTCTAAAGTGCTGGAAAAGAGAGAGTTAATAGTTTCTGTTGCAACATCAAGTTCTTCTAGGCTATCTGGGATGTTAAGTAGATCAAACTGATCAGGAAGATTATTTATAAAGCTATCTTTTGTGTTAGGAGTGATAGTTCTACTATATTTATAACAGGGAGTTAGTTTTTCGACTTTGGCTAAAGGTAGTCTACACGCAACTAAGTAATGATCTGAGATGTCATCGCTCTGCTGTAGAATTTGAACAGTATCAACATTGATCCCATGCGACAATATTAGATCTAAAGTATGATTATGAGAATGAGTGGGTCCTGATACATGTTGTGTAACTCCAATAGAGTTTAAGATGTCTCTAAATGCCAATCCCAATGCGTCTTTTTCATTATCTACATGGATATTAAAATCACCGACAATTATGACTTTATCTGCAGACATTACTAGTTCTGAGAGAAAATCAGCAAATTCTTTGATAAAGTCTGTATGGTGCCCTGGTGGCCTGTATAGAATAGCCAGCACAAAAGTTAAACAGGAATTATTACTTGCACTAGATAATTTTACATTAAGGACCATCGCTTCAAAAGAATTATATTTCAAATTAGACCTTTGAGCAGTACTGATCGTGTTACTATAAATTACAGCAACACCTCCTCCTTTACCTTTCAGACGAGGCTCATGTTTATAATAGTAATCTTGAGGGGTGGACTCATTTAAAGTGATATAATCGTCTGGTTTTAGCCAGGTTTCTGTCAAACACAGCACATCTAGTTTATGATCTGTAATTATATCATTTACAATAAGTGCTTTTGAGGAAAGGGATCGTATATTCAGCAACCCAAGCTTTATCATTTGTTCATTTGTGTTATAACCGTTCTTAGTTGTTTGTAAATCAATTAAATTTTTACCCTTAAACGGTTTTGAGAGTTTTTTGTATTTGCTAATTCGTGGAACAGACACAGTCTCTATAGGATATCTAGGAGAAAGAGTTTCTATGTGTTGTAATTTATCTGACCTCTGTGACGTGAGACAGCTAGCAGACGGTCGGTTTAGCCAGTTTGTCTGCTTCCTGACCTGGACCCCAGTTAGTCAAGGTTTAGCTCTAAGACTATATGCCAAATTACTAGAGAGAAGAGCGGCACCATCCCAGGTGGGATGAATACCATCTCTTTTCAACAGGTCAGGTCTGCCCCAAAAACTTTTCCAATTGTCTATAAACCCTATGTTATTCTGCGGGCACCACTTAGACATCCAGCCATTGAGTGAGGATAATCTGCTAAGCATCTCATCACTCCTGCGCATAGGGAGAGGTCCAGAGCAAATTACAGTGCCTGACATCGTACTTGCGAGTTCACACACCTCTTTAATATTAGTTTTAGTGATCTCCGACTGGCGAAGTCGGACATCATTAGCGCCGACGTGAATAACAATCTTAGAATATTTACGATTAGCCTTAGCCAGCACTTTTAAATTTGCTTTGACGTCAGGCGCTCTGGCTCCCGGCAAACATGTGACTATGGTGGCTGGAGTCTCTATTTTCACATTCCGAGTAATAGAATCGCCAATCACTAGGGCACTTTCAACAGGTTTCTCAGTGGGTGCGTCACTGAGTGGGGAGAACCTGTTTGATGTTCTAATCGGAATGGAACAGTGGTTTTTTGACCCGCGATTATGCCGTCTCACAGTCACCCAGTTGCCCTGCTGCACGGGCTCTACAGCCGGAACCGAACAATGTACAGGGTTTGCTAAGCTAGTCGCATCCAAAGCCGTATCTAAAACCCTTGCATTCTTACTATCCTCAATTAAAGTTTGGATGCGTGTCTCTAATTCTGAAACCTTCTCTGTCAGCCTAATTATGTCCCTACATTTATCACATGTGAACCCTTCACAGCTGACAGAGACAGACAAACTATGCATGAAGCAGGCAGTGCATGTAACAATTGCTAAAGAAGATGACATGACTCACCGCGTGTGTTGATCCAACTTGTTGACCAGTTGTTTGATGAAGTCGGGAAAAAGACGCGAGCGAGAAAAACGCTGTATGCACGGACAGTATAGCACAATGCTAGCGGGTTTAGCGACTAGATTAAAGCTAACGATTATAATTTATTAAATAATCTAGTATTGTATTTAGCAATATGAACGAACGTCGAGTTTAAAATCTAAAAACAAAAACAAGTTTAAACGACGCAAACAGACGCAATCCACTCGAGCAAACAGGAAACAGGAAACAGGAAACAGCAGCAGTAGTGCAGCCTATTGTAATAAATTGTAATAAATTATTATAACCTATTGTAATAAATGTACAATAGTATACTAAAACATGCACAATCTTTCAGATGTAGGACATTTGTAATACTTTCTGGTGTGACTTAGGTCACAATGCTGACTTACCGTCAAAACAAACACTCCACAGTTATTTGATCGATGTTGTCTGGGAATGCCTTGAGAATTAAAAAATAGAAATGTTAACAGTTAACGCATCAAAAGCAGGTAGGACTTATGCTTGGAATGGTGAGGGTATGCTAAAGGTCAATGTAAGTTTTCCTTCATCATGTTTTTCAGACAGAGTAAAGAATTTCATGAATAAATTGAAGGTAACTCAATACATCAATCTCTCTGTTTGTTTGTCTGTGTGTCCATCAGTCAGTCAATCAATCTATCTATCTATCTGTCACGGTTCTGTCTCTGTTCCCAGTGTTATTAGTGTTCTAGTAGACAGAACTGTGGCACTGCTCTCTCTCTCCCATGTGTTTGTCTCTCGTTAGTGTCTGCCCCGCCTCCTTGTTTCCCTTAATCATTCCCAGCTGTGTCTCATCACTACCTTCCCTCATATGCCCTATTTAATCGTGGTGTGTTTGCTGTCCTGTGCGGTGTTGTTGTCTTACATGCTCTTTGGGTTCCCGAGTTCCTAGATGACTTGTCCTGTCTTGCTTACTAGTTAGGGGTTCAAACGCGAAGCGTTGAAAACCTATTGTAATTGTTAGGATTTTTATTAGGGGTTCAAACGCGAAGCGTTGAAAACCTATTGTAATTGTTAGGATTTTTATTATTATTAGGGGTTCAAACGCGAAGCGTTGAAAACATATTGTAATTGTTAGGATTTTTATTATTATTAGGGGTTCAAACGCGAAGCGTTGAAAACCTATTGTAATTGTTAAGATTTTTAGGGGTTCAAACGCGAAGCGTTGAAAACCTATTGTAATTGTTAGGATTTTTATTATTAGGGGTTCAAACGCGTAGCGTTGAATACCTATTGTATTCGTTAGGATTTTTAGGGGTTCAAACGCGAAGCGTTGAAAACCTATTGTATTTGTTAAGATTTTTAGGGGTTCAAACGCGAAGCGTTGAAAACCTATTGTATTTGTTAAGATTTTTATTATTATTAGGGGTTCAAACGCGAAGCGTTGAAAACCTATTGTATTTGTTAAGATTTTTATTATTATTAGGGGTTCAAACGCGAAGCGTTGAAAACCTATTGTAATCGTTAAGATTTTTATTAGGGGTTCAAACGCGAAGCGTTGAAAACCTATTGTAATTGTTAGGATTTTTATTATTATTATTATTATTATTAGGGGTTCAAACGCGAAGCGTTGAAAACCTATTGTAATTGTTAGGATTTTTAGGGGCCAAGCACCGAAGGTGCGGAGGCACCTATTGTTTTTGTTCCGGTTCTTATTATTATTATTATTATTAGGGGCCAAGCACCGAAGGTGCGGAGGCACCTATTGTTTTTGTTCCGGTTCCTATTATTAGGGGCCAAGCACCGAAGGTGCGGAGGCACCTATTGTTTTTGTTCCGGTTCTTATTATTATTATTATTATTCTTTTTCTTCTGCCATTGAAGTCTATGACAGCCCATAGAACCGTAAGCGGGAAAATGAAAAAAAGTTGGCACACTCATAAAGGACAGTCCAATCATTGACCATTGCAAAATTGAAGTCTCTAACTCAATCTCTAAAGCGCCACCAACTGTCCAAAGTTGCACTCACGTTTACGTAAATAACTTTTGAACCGTATGTCCTAGAAACAAAATTCTTTTGTCCACTGATTCCTTGGCTCAAGACGATTCGATTGCACCCTATGACGTCATTTTCCGTCATGAAAATTTTCCCGCCATTTTGATTTTTTTGAAAAACCTACTCTTTCGAACTCCTCCTAGGCCGTTCGTCCGATTTTCACGAAAATTGAACCACATCATCTCCAGACAATGTGGACAAAACGATATATAAAGAAAGTTGATTCGTCAAACCGTTTACGAATAACTCGCGAAAGAATCTGAGGTAAAAGTCGCCAAAATGAAATTGAGGCTTTATCTCCGCAATGCATTAGCCTTTTCTGACCAAACTAGGTGTGTGTTATGTCCATCATGGTCTGAGGCTACCTGCAGAGTTTTGGCGCTGTGCCCCCTAGTGGTCAGGAGTTATGAAAAACTGACTTTTTTGCTTATAACTTCTGAACCCTTTGGCCAAAAATCATGAAACTGGTCTCTTTAGATCCAGTGGGTCATGCCGAGTCCTGTGATACCAAATATTCCCATATCGGCCATTTTGAGCGTCTGCCATTTCGATTTTTCTTATAAGATGCTATGTTTAACAAACACATGACTTTAGTGCTCTGTCAGCAATGGTTTACCCAATTGAAAGCAAACTTTGCATGTGACAATGTCACCACACTCTCAATGTACCACATGAATTGACACTACAATTTGGTTACAGCGCTGCCTGTTGGTTGAATGTGATAAACCATTAAATCGAATTGCTAAAGACCGTATTGTTGGTTTTTCAGCCATTTAGACTTAAGTCATATTGAAATGTCTTTAGATTCTTACTGCCGTTGGTCTGATGATGCCAGCCATGTCGGCATGACATTTAATGCCCTCCTTGCGCTTGGCCCCGTGATGGCTGCTAGCAGCTATATTTATTAGGGGCCAAGCACCGAAGGTGCGGAGGCACCTATTGTTTTTGTTCCGGTTCTTATTATTAGGGGCCAAGCACCGAAGGTGCGGAGGCACCTATTGTTTTTGTTCCGGTTCTTATTATTATTATTCTTCCGCTTCTTCCGCTTCCGCCATGGGAGTCTATGGCAGGCCATAGAACCGTTTGCGGGAAAATGATAAAATTTGGCACACTGATAGAAGACAAGCCAATAATTGACCATAGCAAATTTGAAGTCTCTAACTCAATGTCTCTAGCGCCACCACCTGTCCAAAGTTGCACTCACGTTTACGTAAATAACTCTTGAACCGTATGTCCTAGAAACAAAATTCTTTCATCCACTGATTCCTTGGCTCAAGCCGATTCGATTGCACCCTATGACGTCATTTTCCGTCATGAAAATTTTCCCGCCATTTTGAATTTTACGAAAAACCTACTTTTTCGAACTCCTCCTAGGCCGTTTGTCCGATTTTCACGAAAATTGAACCACATCATCTCCAGACCATGCTGACAAAAAGTTATTAAAAGAAAGTAGATTTGTCTAACCGTTTACGAATAACTGTCGAAAGAATTTGAGAAAATGGCCGCAGAAATGAAAGCGAGGCTTAATCTCCACAACGCATTAGCGTTTTCTGACCAAACTCGGTGTGTGTTATGTCAATCATGGTCTGAGGCTACCTGCAGAGTTTTGGCGCTGTGCCCCCTAGTGGTCTGGAGATATGGATAAAGTGACATTTTTCCTTACAACTCCTGAACGCTTTGTCCAAAAATCATAAAACTGGTCTCGTTAGATTCAGTGCATCATGCCGAGTCGTGCGATACCAAATTTTCCCATATCGGCCATTTAGAGCGTCGGCCATTTTGAATATTGTCATAAATTGCTATATTTAACAAATGGATTGGTGTATCGTTACGAAACTCAATATGTGTCTTCGGCACCTAACCTTGATACGGCACAAAAAGTTTGGGGGCAGCGCCACCTTGTGGTTAAAAGTTATAACAAAATTTACAAACATGCTAATAACTTTTGATGACGTTAACCTATTGTAAAACAAATGGTCTTAATGTGTTCATTGGGTCAAGCCGAGACCATAGATACCAAATATGTCATATTCGGCCAAACCTCCGATTTGCCATGTTATTTTTCTTTAAAAACCTACTTTTTCGAACTCCTCCCAGACCGTTTGTCCAATTTTCACCAAAATTGAACCACATCATCTCCAGACCATCATGACAAAAAGTTATCCAAAGAAAGTTGATATGTCAAACCGTTTACGAATAACTCGCGAAAGAATCCGACGTAATGGTCGCAAAATTGAAATTGAGGCTTTATCTCCGCAACGCATTAGCGTTTTCTGACCAAACTAGGTGTGTGTTATGTCAATCATGGTCTGAGGCTACCTGCAGAGTTTTGGCGCTCTGCCCCCTAGTGGTCAGGAGATATTAAAAATCTGACATTTTTGATTATATCTCCTGAACCCTTTGGCCAAAAATCATGAAACTGGTCTCTTTAGATCCAGTGGGTCATGCCGAGTCCTGTGATACCAAATTTTCCCATATCGGCCATTTTGAGCGTCTGCCATTTCGATTTTTCTTATAAGATGCTATGTTTAACAAACACATGACTTTAGTGCTCTGTCAGCAATGGTTTACCCAATTGAAAGCAAACTTTGCATGTGTCAATGTCACCACACTCTCAATGTACCACATGAATTGACACTACAATTTGGTTACAGCGCTGCCTGTTGGTTGAATGTGATAAACCATTAAATCGAAATACTAAAGACCGTATTGTTGATTTTTCAGCCATTTAGACTTAAGTCATATTGAAATGTCTTTAGATTCTTATTGCCGTTGGTCTGATGATGCCAGCGATGTCGGCATGACATTTAATGCCCTCCTTGCGCTTGGCCCCGTGATGGCTGCTAGCAGCTATATTTATTATTATTATTATTCTTTTTCTTCTGCCATTGAAGTCTATGACAGCCCATAGAACCGTAAGCGGGAAAATGAAAAAAAGTTGGCACACTCATAAAGGACAGTCCAATCATTGACCATAGCAAAATTGAAGTCTCTAACTCAATCTCTAAAGCGCCACCAACTGTCCAAAGTTGCACTCAAGTTTACGTAAATAACTTTTGAACCGTATGTCCTAGAAACAAAATTCTTTTGTCCACTGATTCCTTGGCTCAAGACGATTCGATTGCACCCTATGACGTCATTTTCCGTCATGAAAATTTTCCCGCCATTTTGAATTTTTTGAAAAACCTACTCTTTCGAACTCCTCCTAGGCCGTTCGTCCGATTTTCACGAAAATTGAACCACATCATTTCCAGACAATGTGGACAAAACGATATATAAAGAAAGTTGATTCGTCAAACCGTTTACGAATAACTCGCAAAAGAATCTGAGGTAAAAGTCGACAAAATGAAATTGAGGCTTTATCTCCGCAATGCATTAGCCTTTTCTGACCAAACTAGGTGTGTGTTATGTCAATCATGGTCTGAGGCTACCTGAAGAGTTTTGGCGCTGTGCCCCCTAGTGGTCAGGAGTTATGAAAAACTGACTTTTTTGCTTATAACTTCTGAACCCTTTGGCCAAAAATCATGAAACTGGTCTCTTTAGATCCAGTGGGTCATGCCGAGTCGTGCGATACCAAATTTTCCCATATCGGCCATTTTTAGCGTCGGCCATTTTGAATATTGTCATAAATTGCTATATTTAAAAAAGATATTGGCGTATCGTTACGAAACTCAATATGTGTCTTCGGCACCTAACCTTGATACGACTCAAAAAGTTTCGAAGCAGCACCCCCTTGTGGTCAAAAATTATAACCAAATTTACAAATATGCTAATAACTTTTGAGTGTGTTAACCTATGGTAAAACAAATTATCTTTATACGTTCCTTGGGTCAAACCGAGAACACAGATACCAAATTTGTCATAGTCGGCCAAACTTCTTGTCCACCATGTTGTTTTTCTTTAAAAACCTACTTTTTCGAACTCCTCCCAGACCGTTTGTCCAATTTTCACCAACATTAAACCACATCATCTCCAGACCATCATGACAAAAATTTATCCAAAGAAAGTTGATATGTCAAACCGTTTACGAATAACTCGCGAAGGAATCCGACGTAATGGTCGCAAAAATTAAATTGAGGCTTTATCTCCGCAACGCATTAGCGTTTTCTGACCAAACTAGGTGTGTGTTATGTCAATCACGGTCTGAGGCTACCTGCAGAGTTTTGGCGCTCTGCCCCCTAGTGGTCAGGAGATATGAAAAACTGACATTTTTTATTATAACTCCTGAACGCTTTGTCTAAAAATCATGAAACTTCTGTCTTTAGATCCAGTGGGTCATGCCGAGTCCTGTGATACCAAATTTTCCCATATCGGCCATTTTGAGCGTCTGCCATTTCGATTTTTCTTATAAGATGCTATGTTTAACAAACACATGACTTTAGTGCTCTGTCAGCAATGGTTTACCCAATTGAAAGCAAACTTTGCATGTGTCAATGTCACCACACTCTCAATGTACCACATGAATTGACACTACAATTTGGTTACAGCGCTGCCTGTTGTTCGAACGTGATAAACCATTAAATCGAATTACTAAAGACCGTATTGATGATTTTTCAGCCATTTAGACTTAAGTCATATTGAAATGTCTTTAGATGCTTACTGCCGTTGGTCTGATGATGCCAGCCATGTCGGCATGACATTTAATGCCCTCCTTGCGCTTGGCCCCGTGATGGCTGCTAGCAGCTATATTTAGGGGCCAAGCACCGACGGTGCGGAGGCACCTATTGTTTTTGTTCCGGTTCTTATTATTATTATTATTAGGGGCCAAGCACCGAAGGTGCGGAGGCACCTATTGTTTTTGTTCCGGTTCTTATTATTATTATTATTATTATTATTATTATTCTTTTTCTTCTGCCATTGAAGTCTATGACAGCCCATAGAACCGTAAGCGGGAAAATGAAAAAAAGTTGGCACACTCATAAAAGACAGTCCAATCTTTGACCATAGCAAAATTAAAGTCTCTAACTCAATCTCTATAGCGCCACCAACTGTCCAAAGTTGCACTCACGTTTACGTAAATAACTTTTGAACCGTAAGTCCTAGAAACAAAATTCTTTCGTCCACTGATTCCTTGGGTCAAGACGATTCGATTGCACCCTATGACGTCATTTTCCGTCATGAAAATTTTCCCGCCATTTTGAATTTTATGAAAAACCTACTTTTTCGAACTCCTCCTAGGCCGTTCGTCCGATGTTCACGAAAATTGAACCACATCATCTCCAGACAATGTGGACAAAACGATATATAAAGAAAGTTGACTCGCCAAACCGTTTACGAATAACTCGCGAAAGAATCCGAGGTAAAAGTCGCCAAAATGAAATTGTGGCTTTATCTCCGCAATGCATTAGCCTTTTCTGACCAAACTAGGTGTGTGTTATGTCAATCATGGTCTGAGGCTACCTGCAGAGTTTTGGCGCTCTGCCCCCTAGTGGTCAGGAGATATTAAAAAACTGACATTTTTGATTAAAACTCCTGAACGCTTTCTCTAAAAAACATGAAACTGCTGTCTTTAGATCCAGTGGGTCATGCCGAGTCCTGTGATACCAAATTTTCCCATATCGGCCATTTTGAGCGTCTGCCATTTCGATTTTTCTTATAAGATGCTATGTTTAACAAACACATGACTTTAGTGCTCTGTCAGCAATGGTTTACCCAATTGAAAGCAAACTTTGCATGTGTCACCACACTCTCAATGTACCACATGAATTGACACTACAATTTGGTTACAGCGCTGCCTGTTGGTTGAATGTGATAAACCATTAAATCGAATTACTAAAGACCGTATTGTTGATTTTTCAGCCATTTAGACTTAAGTCATATTGAAATGTCTTTAGATTCTTACTGCCGTTGGTCTGTGAATGCCAGCCATGTCGGCATGACATTTAATGCCCTCCTTGCGCTTGGCCCCGTGATGGCTGCTAGCAGCTATATTTATTATTATTATTCTTCTTCTGCCATTGAAGTCTATGACAGCCCATAGAACCGTAAGCGGGAAAATGAAAAAAAGTTGGCACACTCATAAAGGAGAGTCTAATCATTGACCATAGCAAAATTGAAGTCTCTAACTCAATCTCTCTACCGCCACCAACTGTCCAAAGTTGCACTCACGTTTACGTAAATAACTTTTGAACCGTATGTCCTAGAAACAAAATTCTTTTGTCCACTGATTCCTTGGCTCAAGACGATTCGATTGCACCCTATGACGTCATTTTCCGTCATGAAAATTTTCCCGCCATTTTGAATTTTATGAAAAACCTACTTTGTCGAACTCCTCCTAGGCCGTTCGTCCGATGTTCACGAAAATTGAACCACATCATCTCCTGACAATGTGGACAAAACGATATATAAACAAAGTTGATTCGTCAAACCGTTTACGAATAACTCGTGAAAGAATCTGAGGTAAAAGTCGCCAAAATGAAATTGAGGCTTTATCTCCCCAATGCATTAGCCTTTTCTGACCAAACTAGGTGTGTGTTATGTCAATCATGGTTTGAGGCTACCTGCAGAGTTTTGGCGCTGTGCCCCCTAGTGGTCAGGAGTTATCAAAAACTGACTTTTTTGCTTATAACTTCTGAACCCTTTGGCCAAAAATCATGAAACTGGTCTCTTTAGATCCAGTGGGTCATGCCGAGTCCTGTGATACCAAATATTCCCATATCGGCCATTTTGAGCGTCTGCCATTTCGATTTTTCTTATAAGATGCTATGTTTAACAAACACTTGACTTTAGTGCTCTGTCAGCAATGGTTTACCCAATTGAAAGCAAACTTTGCATGTGTCAATGTCACCACACTCTCAATGTACCACACACTACAATTTGGTTACAGCGCTGCCTGTTGGTTGAATGCGATAAACCATTAAATCGAATTGCTAAAGACCGTATTGTTGGTTTTTCAGCCATTTAGACTTAAGCCATATTGAAATGTCTTTAGATTTTTACTGCCGTTGGTCTGATGATGCCAGTCATGTCGGCATGACATTTAATGCCCTCCTTGCGCTTGGCCCCGTGATGGCTGCTAGCAGCTATATTTATTATTATTCTTCTCGTGCCATGGGAGTCTATGGCAGCCCATAGAACCGTAAACGGGAAAATGAAAAAAAGTTGGCACACTCATAAAGGACAGTCCAATCATTGACCATAGCAAAATTGAAGTCTCTAACTCAATCTCTATAGCGCCACCAACTGTCCAAAGTTGCACTCACGTTTACGTAAATAACTTTTGAACCGTATGTCCTAGAAACAAAATTCTTTTGTCCACTGATTCCTTGGCTCAAGACGATTCGATTGCACCCTATGACGTCATTTTCCGTCATGAATATTTTCCCGCCATTTTGAATTTTATGAAAAACCTACTTTTTCGAACTCCTCCTAGGCCGTTTGTCCGATTTCAACGAAAATTGAACCACATCATCTCCAGACAATGTGGACAAAAAGTTATCCAAAGAAAGTTGATATGTCAAACCGTTTACGAATAACTCGCGAAAGAATCCGACGTAATGGTCGCAAAAATGAAATTGAGGCTTTATCTCCGCAACGCATTAGCGTTTTCTGACCAAACTAGGTGTGTGTTATGTCAATCATGATCTGAGGCTACCTGCAGAGTTTTGGCGCTGTGCCCCCTAGTGGTCAGGAGATATGAAAAAGTTAAATATTTGCTTATAACTTCTGAACGCTTTAGCCAAAAATAATAAAACTGGTCTCTTTAGATTCAGTGCATCATGCCGAGTCGTGTGATACCAAATTTTCCCATATCGGCCATTTTGAGCGTCGGCCATTTTTAATATTGTCATAAATTGCTATATTTAACAAAGATATTGGCGTATCGTTACGAAACTCAATATGTGTCTTCGGCACCTAACCTTGATACGACTCAAAAAGTTTCGAGGCAGCACCCCCTTGTGGTCAAAAATTATAACCAAATTTGCAAATATGCTAATAACTTTTGAGTGCGTTAACCTATGGTAAAACAAATTATCTTTATACGTTCCTTGGGTCAAACCGAGAACACAGATACCAAATTTGTCATAGTCGGCCAAATTTCTTGTCCACCATGTTGTTTTTCTTTAAAAACCTACTTTTTCGAACTCCTCCCAGACCGTTTGTCCAATTTTCACCAAAATTAAACCACATCATCTCCAGACAATGTGGACAAAAAGTTATCCAAAGAAAGTTGATATGTCAAACCGTTTACGAATAACTCGCGAAAGAATCCGACGTAATGGTCGCAAAAATGAAATTGAGGCTTTATCTCCGCAACGCATTAGCGTTTTCTGACCAAACTAGGTGTGTGTTATGTCAATCATGGTCTGAGGCTACCTGCAGAGTTTTGGCGCTCTGCCCCCTAGTGGTCAGGAGATATTAAAAAACTGACATTTTTGATTATAACTCCTGAACGCTTTGTCTAAAAATCATGAAACTGGTCTCTTTAGATCCAGTGGGTCATGCCGAGTCCTGTGATACCAAATTTTCCCATATCGGCCATTTTGAGCGTCTGCCATTTCGATTTTTCTTATAAGATGCTATGTTTAACAAACACATGACTTTAGTGCTCTGTCAGCAATGGTTTACCCAATTGAAAGCAAACTTTGCATGTGTCAATGTCACCACACTCTCAATGTACCACATGAATTGACACTACAATTTGGTTACAGCGCTGCCTGTTGATTGAATGTGATAAACCATTAAATCGAAATACTAAAGACCGTATTGTTGATTTTTCAGCCATTTAGACTTAAGTCATATTGAAATGTGTTTAGATTCTTACTGCCGTTGGTCTGATGATGCCAGCCATGTCGGCATGACATTTAATGCCCTCCTTGCGCTTGGCCCCGTGATGGCTGCTAGCAGCTATATTTAGGGGCCAAGCACCGAAGGTGCGGAGGCACCTATTGTAATCGTTCTCGTTAGGGGCCAAGCACCGAAGGTGCGGAGGCACCTATTGTAATCGTTCTCGTTCTTATTATTCTTCCGCTTCTTCTTCCAACACAAGTCAATGGCAGCCCATAGAACCGTATGCAGGAAAATGATGAAATTTGGCACACACATAGAGGACAGTCCAATCATTGACCACACCAATTTTGGAGTCTCTACCTCAATCCCTCTAGCGCCACCAACTGTCCAAAGTTACACTTACATTTATGCTAATAACTCTTGAACCATAAGGGCTAGAAACAAAATTCCTTTGTCCACTGATTCCTTGGCTCAAGCCGATTCGATTGCACCCTATGACGTCATTTTCCGTCATGAAAATTTTTCCGCAATTTTGAATTTTATGAAAAACCTACTTTGTCGAACTCCTCCTAGGCCGTTTGTCTGATTTTCACAAAAATTGAACCACATCATCTCCAGACTATGGAGACAAAAAGTTATGAGAATCAAGTTGATTGGTCAAACCGTTTTTGATAAACATGCGAAAGAGTTCGACGAATTTGCCGCAAAAATGAACTTGAGGCTATATCTCCGCAACGCATTTGCATATTCAGACCAAAATTGGTGTGTGTCATAGTAGTCATAATCTGAGGCTACCTGCAGAGTTTTGGCGCACTGCCCCCTAGTGGTCAGGAGATATAAAAAATTGACTTTTTTACTTATAACTTCTGAACACTTTGGTCAAAAATCATAAAACTGGTCTCTTTAGATTCAGGGCATCATGCTGAGTCGTGCGATACCAAATTTTCTTATATCGGCCATTTTGTGCGTCGGCCATGTTGAAATTTGTCGTAAAATGCTATATTTTACAAACGCATTGGCGTATCATTACGAAACTCAGTATGTGTCTTTGGGACCTTGATTTGAACCTACACCAAAAGTTTCGGGGCAGCGCCACCTTGTGGTCAAAAGTTATAACACAATTTCCTAAAATGCTAATAACTTTTGATTACATTAAGCTATTTTAAAACAAATGATCTTAATATGTTCCTTGGGTCACACCGAGAACACAGATACCAAATTTGACATAGTTTGCCTAAATTTCATATCCGCCATGTTGTTTCATTCAAAAACCTACTTTTTCAAACTCCTCCTAGACCGTTTGTCTGATTTTCACCAAAATCGAATCGTATCATCTTCAGACTGTGCTGACAAAAAGTTATGGATTTCGTGTCGATAGACAAAACCGTTTTCGTATACCGCAATTACAAATTTGAGGTAGTGATGACAAAATGACTAATGCTTTAAGTCAGTAATGTTTTGTCCAAATAACACCAAACTTTGCAGATTTCATTGTCACATTACTCGGACCCAATTCTAACAATTTGGACACAGCGCCAACTATTGGTCCAAAGCGCTAAACTTTTCATTCAAATTACAGTGTCTGTATTAATGATTTTTCAGCCATTTAGCCTAAAATCATATTAAAATGCATTTAGTTGTTGATTACTTCAATTGCTCTTATGCTGCCGGCCACGTCAATGCCCTGTTTGTGCTTGGCCCCGTCATTGCTGCTTGCAGCTATATTTAGGGGCCAAGCACCGAAGGTGCGGAGGCACCTATTGTTTTTGTTCCGGTTCTTATTATTATTATTATTATTAGGGGCCAAGCACCGAAGGTGCGGAGGCACCTATTGTTTTTGTTCCGGTTCTTATTAGGGGCCAAGCACCGAAGGTGCGGAGGCACCTATTGTAATCGTTCTCGTTCTTATTATTATTAGGGGCCAAGCACCGAAGGTGCGGAGGCACCTATTGTTTTTGTTCCGGTTCTTATTATTATTATTATTATTATTAGGGGCCAAGCACCGAAGGTGCGGAGGCACCTATTGTAATCGTTCTCGTTCTTATTATTATTCTTCTTCCACCCAGAAGTCAATGGCAGCCCATAGAACCGTATGCAGGAAAATGATGAAATTTGGCACACACATAGAGGACAGTCCAATCATTGACCACACCAATTTTGGAGTCTCTACCTCAATCCCTCTAGCGCCACCAACTGTCCAAAGTTACACTTACATTTATGCTAATAACTTTTGAACCATAAGGGCTAGAAACAAAATTCCTTTGTCCACTGATTCCTTGGCTCAAGCCGATTCGATTGCACCCTATGACGTCATTTTCCGTCATGAAACTTTTTCCGCAATTTTGAATTTTATGAAAAACCTACTTTGTCGAACTCCTCCTAGGCCGTTTGTCTGATTCTCACAAAAATTGAACCACATCATCTCCAGACTATGGAGACAAAAAGTTATGAGAATCAAGTTGATTGGTCAAACCGTTTTTGATAAACATGCGAAAGAGTTCGACGAATTTGCCGCAAAAATGAACTTGAGGCTATATCTCCGCAACGCATTTGCATATTCAGACCAAAATTGGTGTGTGTCATAGTAGTCATAATCTGAGGCTACCTGCAGAGTTTTGGCGCACTGCCCCCTAGTGGTCAGGAGATATAAAAAATTGACTTTTTTGCTTATAACTTCTGAACACTTTGGTCAAAAATCATAAAACTGGTCTCTTTAGATTCAGGGCATCATGCTGAGTCGTGCGATACCAAATTTTCTTATATCGGCCATTTTGGGCGTCGGCCATTTTGAAATTTGTCGTAAAATGCTATATTTTACAAACGCATTGGCGTATCATTACGAAACTCAGTATGTGTCTTTGGGACCTTGATTTGAACCTACACCAAAAGTTTCGGGGCAGCGCCACCTTGTGGTCAAAAGTTATAACACAATTTCCAAAAATGCTAATAACTTTTGATTACATTAAGCTATTTTAAAACAAATGATCTTAATATGTTCCTTGGGTCACACCGAGAACACAGATACCAAATTTGACATAGTTTGCCTAAATTTCATATCCGCCATGTTGTTTCATTCAAAAACCTACTTTTTCAAACTCCTCCTAGACCGTTTGTCCGATTTTCACCAAAATCGAATCGTATCATCTTCAGACTGTGTTGACAAAAAGTTATGGATTTCGTGTCGATAGACAAAACCGTTTTCGTATACCGCAATTACAAATTTGAGGTAGTGATGACAAAATGACTTTAATGCTTTAAGTCAGTAATGTTTTGTCCAAATAAGACCAAACTTTGCAGATTTCATTGTCACATTACTCGGACCAAATTCTAACAATTTGGACACAGCGCCAACTATTGGTCCAAAGCGCTAAACTTTTCATTCAAATTACAGTGTCTGTATTAATGATTTTTCAGCCATTTAGCCTAAAATCATATTAAAATGCATTTAGTTGTTGATTACTTCAATTGCTCTTATGCTGCCGGCCACGTCAATGCCCTGTTTGTGCTTGGCCCCGTCATTATTATTATTCTTCTTCCACCCAGAAGTCAATGGCAGCCCATAGAACCGTAACTGGGAAAATGATGAAATTTGGCATACACATAGACGACAGTCCAATCATTGACCACACCAATTTTGGAGTCTCTACCTCAATCCCTCTAGCGCCACCAACTGTCCAAAGTTGCACTTACATTTATGCTAATAACTCTTGAACCATAAGGGCTAGAAACAAAAATCCTTTGTCCACTGATTCCTTGGCTCAAGCTGATTCGATTGCACCCTATGACGTCATTTTCCGTCATGAAAATTTTTCCGCAATTTTGAATTTTATGAAAAACCTATTTTGTCGAACTCCTCCTAGGCCGTTTGTCTGATTCTCACAAAAATTGAACCACATCATCTCCTGACTATGGAGACAAAAAGTTATGAGAATCAAGTTGATTGGTCATTCCGTTTTTGATAAACTTGCAAAAGAGTTCGACGAATTTGCCGCAAAAATGAACTTGAGGCTATATCTCCGCAACGCATTTGCGTATTCAGACCAAAATTGGTGTGTGTCATAGTAGTCATAATCTGAGGCTACCTGCAGAGTTTTGGCGCACTGCCCCCTAGTGGTCAGGAGATATAAAAAATTGACTTTTTTGCTCATAACTTCTGAACACTTTGCTCAAAAATCATAAAACTGCTCTCTTTAGATTCAGGGCATCATGCTGAGTTGTGCGATACCAAATTTTCTCATATCGGCCATTTTGGGCGTCGGCCATATTGAATTTTGTCCTAAAATGCTATATTTAACAAACGCATTGGCGAATCATTACGAAACTCAATATGAGTCTTTGGGACCTTGATGTGACACTACGCAAAAAGTTTCGGAGCAGCGCCACCTTGTGGTAAAAAGTTAAAACACAATTTACAAAAATGCGAATAACTTTTGATTACATTAAGCTATTTTAAAACAAATGATCTTAATATGTTCCTTGGGTCAAGCCGAGAACACAGATACCAAATTTGAAATAGTTTGTCTAAATTTCATGTCCGCCATGTTGTTTTATTAAAAAACCTACTTTTTCTAACTCCTCCCAGACCGTTTGTCCGATTTTCACCAAAATTGAATCGTATCATCTTCAGACTGAGTTGACAAAAAGTTATGGATTTCGTGTCGATAGACAAAACCGTTTTCGTATACCGAAATTACAAATTTGAGGTAGTGATGACAAAATGACTTAAATGCTCTATGTCAGTAATGTTTTGTGCAAATAACACCAAACTTTGCACATTTCATTGTGACATTACTCGGACCACATTCTAACAATTTGGACACAGCACCATCTATTGGTCCAAAGCGATAAACTATTAAATCAAATTACAGTGTCTGTATTAATGATTTTTCAGCCATTTAGCCTAAAATCATATTAAAATGCATTTAGTTGTTGATTACTTCAATTGCTCTTGTGCTGCCGGCCACGTCAATGCCCTGTTTGTGCTTGGCCCCGTCATTGCTGCTTGTTATTATTATTATTCTTTTTCTTCTGCCATTGAAGTCTATGACAGCCCATAGAACCGTAAGCGGGAAAATGAAAAAAAGTTGGCACACTCATAAAGGACAGTCCAATCTTTGACCATAGCAAAATTGAAGTCTCTAACTCAATCTCTATAGCGCCACCAACTGTCCAAAGTTGCACTCACGTTTACGTAAATAACTTTTGAACCGTATGTCCTAGAAACAAAATTCTTTCGTCCACTGATTCCTTGGCTCAAGACGATTCGATTGCACCCTATGACGTCATTTTCCGTCATGAAAATTTTCCCGCCATTTTGAATTTTATGAAAAACCTACTTTTTCGAACTCCTCCTAGGCCGTTCGTCCGATGTTCACGAAAATTGAACCACATCATCTCCAGACAATGTGGACAAAACGATATATAAAGAAAGTTGACTCGCCAAACCGTTTACGAATAACTCGCGAAAGAATCCGAGGTATAAGTCGCCAAAATGAAATTGTGGCTTTATCTCCGCAATGCATTAGCCTTTTCTGACCAAACTAGGTGTGTGTTATGTCAATCATGGTCTGAGGCTACCTGCAGAGTTTTGGCGCTCTGCCCCCTAGTGGTCAGGAGATAATAAAAAACTGACATTTTTGATTAAAACTCCTGAACGCTTTGTCTAAAAATCATGAAACTGCTGTCTTTAGATCCAGTGGGTCATGCCGAGTCCTGTGATACCAAATTTTCCCATATCGGCCATTTTGAGCGTCTGCCATTTCGATTTTTCTTATAAGATGCTATGTTTAACAAACACATGACTTTAGTGGTCTGTCAGCAATGGTTTACCCAATTGAAAGCAAACTTTGCATGTGTCACCACACTCTCAATGTACCACATGAATTGACACTACAATTTGGTTACAGCGCTGCCTGTTGGTTGAATGTGATAAACCATTAAATCGAATTACTAAAGACCGTATTGTTGATTTTTCAGCCATTTAGACTTAAGTCATATTGAAATGTCTTTAGATTCTTACTGCCGTTGGTCTGATGATGCCAGCCATGTCGGCATGACATTTAATGCCCTCCTTGCGCTTGGCCCCGTGATGGCTGCTAGCAGCTATATTTATTATTCTTCTTCTTCTTCCAACACAAGTCAATGGCAGCCCATAGAACCGTATGCAGGAAAATGATGAAATTTGGCACACTCATAAAGGACAGTCCACTCATTTACCACACCAATTTTGGAGACTCTAACTCCATCCCTCTAGCGCCACCAACTGTCCAAAGATACACTTACATTTATGCTAATAACTCTTGAACCATAAGGGCTAGAAACAAAATTCCTTTGTCCACTGATTCCTTGGCTCAAGCCGATTCGATTGCACCCTATGACGTCATTTTCTGTCATGAAAATTTTTCCGCAATTTTGAATTTTATGAAAAACCTACTTTGTCAAACTCCTCCTAGGCCGTTTGTCTGATTTTCACAAAAATTGAACCACATCATCTCCAGACTATGGAGACAAAAAGTTATGAGAATCAAGTTGATTGGTGAAACCGTTTTTGATAAACTTGCGAAAGAGTTCGACGAATTTGCCGCAAAAATGAACTTGAGGCTATATCTCCGCAACGCATTTGCATATTCAGACGAAAATTGGTGTGTGTCATAGTAGTCATAATCTGAGGCTACCTGCAGAGTTTTGGCGCACTGCCCCCTAGTGGTCAGGAGATATAAAAAATTGACTTTTTTGCTTATAACTTCTGAACACTTTGGTCAAAAATTATAAAACTGGTCTCTTTAGATTCAGGGCATCATGCTGAGTCGTGCGATACCAAATTTTCTTATATCGGCCATTTTGGGCGTCGGCCATTTTGAAATTTGTCGTAAAATGCTATATTTTACAAACGCATTGGCGTATCATTACGAAACTCAGTATGTGTCTTTGGGACCGTGATTTGAACCTACACCAAAAGTTTCGGGGCAGCGCCACCTTGTGGTCAAAAGTTATAACACAATTTCCTAAAATGCTAATAACTTTTGATTACATTAAGCTATTTTAAAACAAATGATCTTAATATGTTCCTTGGGTCACACCGAGAACACAGATACCAAATTTGACATAGTTTGCCTAAATTTCATATCCGCCATGTTGTTTCATTCAAAAACCTTCTTTTTCAAACTCCTCCCAGACCGTTTGTCCGATTTTCACCAAAATCGAATCGTATCATCTTCCGACTGTGCTGACAAAAAGTTATGGATTTCGTGTCGATAGACAAAACCGTTTTCGTATACCGCAATTACAAATTTGAGGTAGTGATGACAAAATGACTTTAATGCTTTAAGTCAGTAATGTTTTGTCCAAATAACACCAAACTTTGCAGATTTCATTGTCACATTACTCGGACCCAATTCTAACAATTTGGACACAGCGCCAACTATTGGTCCAAAGCGCTAAACTTTTCATTCAAATTACAGTGTCTGTATTAATGATTTTTCAGCCATTTAGCCTAAAATCATATTAAAATGCATTTAGTTGTTGATTACTTCAATTGCTCTTATGCTGCCGGCCACGTCAATGCCCTGTTTGTGCTTGGCCCCGTCATTGCTGCTTGCAGCTATATTTCTTCTTCTTCTTCTTCTTCCACCCAGAAGTCAATGGCAGCCCATAGAACCATATGCAGGAAAATGATGAAATTTGGCACACACATAGAGGACAGTCCAATCATTGACCACACCAATTTTGGAGTCTCTACCTCAATCCCTCTAGCGCCACCAACTGTCCAAAGTTACACTTACATTTATGCTAATAACTCTTGAACCATAAGGGCTAGAAACAAAATTCCTTTGTCCACTGATTCCTTGGGTCAAGCCGATTCGATTGCACCCTATGACGTCATTTTCCGTCATGAAAATTTTTCCGCAATTTTGAGTTTTATGAAAAACCTACTTTGTCGAACTCCTCCTAGGCCGTTTGTCCGATTCTCACAAAAATTGAACCACATCATCTCCAGACTATGGAGACAAAAAGTTATGGAAATCAAGTTGATTGGTCATTCCGTTTTTGATAAACTTGCGAAAGAGTTCGACGAATTTGCCGCAAAAATGAACTTGAGGCTATATCTCCGCAACGCATTTGCATATTCAGACCAAAATTGGTGTGTGTCATAGTAGTCATAATCTGAGGCTACCTGCAGAGTTTTGGTGCACTGCCCCCTAGTGGTCAGGAGATATAAAAAATTGACTTTTTTGCTTATAACTTCTGAACACTTTGGTCAAAAATCATAAAACTGGTCTCTTTAGATTCAGGGCATCATGCTGAGTCGTCCGATACCAAATTTTCTTATATCGGCCATTTTGGGCGTTGGCCATTTTGAAATTTGTCGTAAAATGCTATATTTTACAAACGCATTGGCGTATCATTACGAAACTCAGTATGTGTCTTTGGGACCTTGATTTGAACCTACACCAAAAGTTTCGGGGCAGCGCCACCTTGTGGTCAAAAGTTATAACACAATTTCCAAAAATGCTAATAACTTTTGATTACATTAAGCTATTTTAAAACAAATGATCTTAATATGTTCCTTGGGTCACACCGAGAACACAGATACCAAATTTGACATAGTTTGCCTAAATTTCATATCCGCCATGTTGTTTCATTCAAAAACCTACTTTTTCAAACTCCTCCCAGACCGTTTGTCCGATTTTCACCAAAATCGAATCGTATCATCTTCAGACTGTGCTGACAAAAAGTTATGGATTTCGTGTCGATAGACAAAACCGTTTTCGTATACCGCAATTACAAATTTGAGGTAGTGATGACAAAATGACTTTAATGCTTTAAGTCAGTAATGTTTTGTCCAAATAACACCAAACTTTGCAGATTTCATTGTCACATTACTCGGACCCAATTCTAACAATTTGGACACAGCGCCAACTATTGGTCCAAAGCGATAAACTTTTCATTCAAATTACAGTGTCTGTATTAATGATTTTTCAGCCATTTAGCCTAAAATCATATTAAAATGCATTTAGTTGTTGATTACTTCAATTGCTCTTATGCTGCCGGCCACGTCAATGCCCTGTTTGTGCTTGGCCCCGTCATTGCTGCTTGTTATTATTATTCTTCTTCCACCCAGAAGTCAATGGCAGCCCATAGAACCGTAACTGGGAAAATGATGAAATTTGGCATACACATAGACGACAGTCCAATCATTGACCACACCAATTTTGGAGTCTCTACCTCAATCCCTCTAGCGCCACCAACTGTCCAAAGTTGCACTTACATTTATGCTAATAACTCTTGAACCATAAGGGCTAGAAACAAAAATCCTTTGTCCACTGATTCCTTGGCTCATGCTGATTCGATTGCACCCTATGATGTCATTTTCCGTCATGAAAATTTTTCCGCAATTTTGAATTTTATGAAAAACCTATTTTGTCGAACTCCTCCTAGGCCGTTTGTCTGATTCTCACAAAAATTGAACCACATCATCTCCTGACTATGGAGACAAAAAGTTATGAGAATCAAGTTGATTGGTCATTCCGTTTTTGATAAACTTGCAAAAGAGTTCGACGAATTTGCCGCAAAAATGAACTTGAGGCTATATCTCCGCAACGCATTTGCGTATTCAGACCAAAATTGGTGTGTGTCATAGTAGTCATAATCTGAGGCTACCTGCAGAGTTTTGGCGCACTGCCCCCTAGTGGTCAGGAGATATAAAAAATTGACTTTTTTGCTCATAACTTCTGAACACTTTGTTCAAAAATCATAAAACTGCTCTCTTTAGATTCAGGGCATCATGCTGAGTTGTGCGATACCAAATTTTCTCATATCGGCCATTTTGGGCGTCGGCCATATTGAATTTTGTCCTAAAATGCTATATTTAACAAACGCATTGGCGAATCATTACGAAACTCAATATGAGTCTTTGGGACCTTGATGTGACACTACGCAAAAAGTTTCGGAGCAGCGCCACCTTGTGGTAAAAAGTTAAAACACAATTTACAAAAATGCGAATAACTTTTGATTACATTAAGCTATTTTAAAACAAATGATCTTAATATGTTCCTTGGGTCAAGCCGAGAACACAGATACCAAATTTGAAATAGTTTGTCTAAATTTCATGTCCGCCATGTTGTTTTCTTCAAAAACCTACTTTTTCTAACTCCTCCCAGACCGTTTGTCCGATTTTCACCAAAATTGAATCGTATCATCTTCAGACTGAGTTGACAAAAAGTTATGGATTTCGTGTCGATAGACAAAACCGTTTTCGTATACCGAAATTACAAATTTGAGGTAGTGATGACAAAATGACTTAAATGCTCTATGTCAGTAATGTTTTGTGCAAATAACACCAAACTTTGCACATTTCATTGTGACATTACTCGGACCACATTCTAACAATTTGGACACAGCACCATCTATTGGTCCAAAGCGATAAACTATTAAATCAAATTACAGTGTCTGTATTAATGATTTTTCAGCCATTTAGCCTAAAATCATATTAAAATGCATTTAGTTGTTGATTACTTCAATTGCTCTTGTGCTGCCGGCCACGTCAATGCCCTGTTTGTGCTTGGCCCCGTCATTGCTGCTTGCAGCTATATTTATTATTATTATTAGGGGCCAAGCACCGAAGGTGCGGAGGCACCTATTGTTTTTGTTCCGGTTCTTATTATTATTCTTCCGTCTTCTTCTTCCACCCAGAAGTCAATGGCAGCCCATAGAACCGTATGTGAGAAAATGATGAAATTTGGCACACACATAGAGGACAGTCCAATCATTGACCATACCAATTTTGGAGTCTCTAACTCAATCCCTCTAGCGCCACCAACTGTCCAAATTTGCACTCACGTTTACAATAATAACTTTTGAACCGTATGTCCTAGAAACAAAATTCTTTTGTCCACTGATTTTTTGGCTCAAGACGATTCGATTGCACCCTATGACGTCATTTTCCGTCATGAAATTTTTCCGCAATTTTGAATTTTATGAAAAACCTACTTTGTCGAACTCCTCCTAGGCCGTTTGTCTGATTCTCACAAAAATTGAACCACATCATCTCCAGACGATGTAGACAAAAAGTTATGAGAATCAAGTTGATTGGTCAAACCGTTTTTGATAAACTTGCGAAAGAGTTCGACAAATTTGCCGCAAAAATGAACTTGAGGCTATATCTCCGCAACGCATTTGCGTATTCAGACCAAAATTGGTGTGTGTCATAGTATTCATAATCTGAGGCTACCTTCAGAGTTTTGGCGCACTGCCCCCTAGTGGTCAGGAGATATAAAAAAGTGAGTTTTTTGCTCATAACTTTTGAACACTTTGTTCAAAAATCATAAAACTGGTCTCTTTAGATTCAGGGCATCATGCTGAGTCATGCGATACCAAATTTTCTCATATCGGCCATTTTGGGTGTCGGCCATTTTGACATTTGTCATAAAATGCTATATTTAACAAACGCATTGGCATATCATTACGAAACTTAGTATGTGGCTTTGGGACCTTGATTTGAACCTACACCAAAAGTTTCGGGGCAGCGCCACCTTGTGGTCAAAAGTTATAACACAATTTCCTAAAATGCTAATAACTTTTGATTACATTAAGCTATTTTAAAACAAATGATCTTAATATGTTCCTTGGGTCACACCGAGAACACAGATACCAAATTTGACATAGTTTGCCTAAATTTCATATCCGCCATGTTGTTTCATTCAAAAACCTACTTTTTCAAACTCCTCCTAGACCGTTTGTCCGATTTTCACCAAAATCGAATCGTATCATCTTCAGACTGTGCTGACAAAAAGTTATGGATTTCGTGTTGATAGACAAAACCGTTTTCGTATACCGCAATTACAAATTTGAGGTAGTGATGACAAAATGACTTTAATGCTTTAAGTCAGTAATGTTTTGTCCAAATAACACCAAACTTTGCAGATTTCATTGTCACATTACTCGGACCCAATTCTAACAATTTGGACACAGCGCCAACTATTGGTCCAAAGCGCTAAACTTTTCATTCAAATTACAGTGTCTGTATTAATGATTTTTCAGCCATTTAGCCTAAAATCATATTAAAATGCATTTAGTTGTTGATTACTTCAATTGCTCTTATGCTGCCGGCCACGTCAATGCCCTGTTTGTGCTTGGCCCCGTCATTGCTGCTTGCAGATATATTTAGGGGCCAAGCACCGAAGGTGCGGAGGCACCTATTGTAATCGTTCTCGTTCTTATTATTATTCTTCTTCCACCCAGAAGTCAATGGCAGCCCATAGAACCGTATGCAGGAAAATGATGAAATTTGGCACACACATAGAGGACAGTCCAATCATTGACCACACCAATTTTGGAGTCTCTACCTCAATCCCTCTAGCGCCACCAACTGTCCAAAGTTACACTTACATTTATGCTAATAACTTTTGAACCATAAGGGCTAGAAACAAAATTCCTTTGTCCACTGATTCCTTGGCTCAAGCCGATTCGATTGCACCCTATGACGTCATTTTCCGTCATGAAAATTTTTCCGCAATTTTGAATTTTATGAAAAACCTACTTTGTCGAACTCCTCCTAGGCCGTTTGTCTGATTCTCACAAAAATTGAACCACATCATCTCCAGACTATGGAGACAAAAAGTTATGAGAATCAAGTTGATTGGTCAAACCGTTTTTGATAAACATGCGAAAGAGTTCGACGAATTTGCCGCAAAAATGAACTTGAGGCTATATCTCCGCAACGCATTTGCATATTCAGACCAAAATTGGTGTGTGTCATAGTAGTCATAATCTGAGGCTACCTGCAGAGTTTTGGCGCACTGCCCCCTAGTGGTCAGGAGATATAAAAAATTGACTTTTTTGCTTATAACTTCTGAACACTTTGGTCAAAAATCATAAAACTGGTCTCTTTAGATTCAGGGCATCATGCTGAGTCGTGCGATACCAAATTTTCTTATATCGGCCATTTTGGGCGTCGGCCATTTTGAAATTTGTCGTAAAATGCTATATTTTACAAACGCATTGGCGTATCATTACGAAACTCAGTATGTGTCTTTGGGACCTTGATTTGAACCTACACCAAAAGTTTCGGGGCAGCGCCACCTTGTGGTCAAAAGTTATAACACAATTTCCAAAAATGCTAATAACTTTTGATTACATTAAGCTATTTTAAAACAAATGATCTTAATATGTTCCTTGGGTCACACCGAGAACACAGATACCAAATTTGACATAGTTTGCCTAAATTTCATATCCGCCATGTTGTTTCATTCAAAAACCTACTTTTTCAAACTCCTCCTAGACCGTTTGTCCGATTTTCACCAAAATCGAATCGTATCATCTTCAGACTGTGTTGACAAAAAGTTATGGATTTCGTGTCGATAGACAAAACCGTTTTCGTATACCGCAATTACAAATTTGAGGTAGTGATGACAAAATGACTTTAATGCTTTAAGTCAGTAATGTTTTGTCCAAATAAGACCAAACTTTGCAGATTTCATTGTCACATTACTCGGACCAAATTCTAACAATTTGGACACAGCGCCAACTATTGGTCCAAAGCGCTAAACTTTTCATTCAAATTACAGTGTCTGTATTAATGATTTTTCAGCCATTTAGCCTAAAATCATATTAAAATGCATTTAGTTGTTGATTACTTCAATTGCTCTTATGCTGCCGGCCACGTCAATGCCCTGTTTGTGCTTGGCCCCGTCATTGCTGCTTGCAGCTATATTTAGGGGCCAAGCACCGAAGGTGCGGAGGCACCTATTGTATCCGTTCTCGTTCTTATTATTATTATTCTTCCGCTTCTTCTTCCACCCACAAGTCAATGGCAGCCCATAGAACCGAATGCGGGAAAATGATGAAATTTGGCACACACATAGAGGACAGTCCAATCATTGACCACACCAATTTTGGAGTCCCTACCTCAATCCCTCTAGCGCCACCAACTGTCCAAAGTTACACTTACATTTATGCTAATAACTCTTGAACCATAAGGGCTAGAAACAAAATTCCTTTGTCCACTGATTCCTTGGCTCAAGCCGATTCGATTGCACCCTATGACGTCATTTTCCGTCATGAAAATTTTTCCGCAATTTTGAGTTTTATGAAAAACCTACTTTGTCGAACTCCTCCTAGGCCGTTTGTCCGATTCTCACAAAAATTGAACCACATCATCTCCAGACTATGGAGACAAAAAGTTATGGAAATCAAGTTGATTGGTCATTCCGTTTTTGATAAACTTGCGAAAGAGTTCGACGAATTTGCCGCAAAAATGAACTTGAGGCTATATCTCCGCAACGCATTTGCATATTCAGACCAAAATTGGTGTGTGTCATAGTAGTCATATTCTGATGCTACCTGCAGAGTTTTGGCGCACTGCCCCCTAGTGGTCAGGAGATATAAAAAATTGACTTTTTTGCTTATAACTTCTGAACACTTTGGTCAAAAATCATAAAACTGGTCTCTTTAGATTCAGGGCATCATGCTGAGTCGTGCGATACCAAATTTTCTTATATCGGCCATTTTGGGCGTCGGCCATTTTGAAATTTGTTGTAAAATGCTATATTTTACAAACGCATTGGCGTATCATTACGAAACTCAGTATGTGTCTTTGGGACCTTGATTTGAACCTACACCAAAAGTTTCGGGGCAGCGCCACCTTGTGGTCAAAAGTTATAACACAATTTCCTAAAATGCTAATAACTTTTGATTACATTAAGCTATTTTAAAACAAATGATCTTAATATGTTCCTTGGGTCACACCGAGAGCACAGATACCAAATTTGACATAGTTTGCCTAAATTTCATATCCGCCATGTTGTTTCATTCAAAAATCTACTTTTTCAAACTCCTCCTAGACCGTTTGTCCGATTTTCACCAAAATCGAATCGTATCATCTTCAGACTGTGCTGACAAAAAGTTATGGATTTCGTGTCGATAGACAAAACCGTTTTCGTATACCGCAATTACAAATTTGAGGTAGAGATGACAAAATGACTTTAATGCTTTAAGTCAGTAATGTTTTGTCCAAATAACACCAAACTTTGCAGATTTCATTGTCACATTACTCGGACCCAATTCTAACAATTTGGACACAGCGCCAACTATTGGTCCAAAGCGCTAAACTTTTCATTCAAATTACAGTGTCTGTATTAATGATTTTTCAGCCATTTAGCCTAAAATCATATTAAAATGCATTTAGTTGTTGATTACTTCAATTGCTCTTATGCTGCCGGCCACGTCAATGCCCTGTTTGTGCTTGGCCCCGTCATTGCTGCTTGCAGCTTATTATTATTCTTCTTCCACCCAGAAGTCAATGGCAGCCCATAGAACCGTAAGTGGGAAAATGATGAAATTTGGCACACTCATAAAGGACAGTCCACTCATTTACCACACCAATTTTGGAGTCTCTAACTCCATCCCTCTAGCGCCACCAACTGTCCAAAGTTACACTTACATTTATTCTAATAACTCTTGAACCATAAGGGCTAGAAACAAAATTCCTTTGTACACTGATTCCTTGGCTCAAGACGATTCGATTGCACCCTATGACGTCATTTTCCGTCATGAAAATTTTTCCGCAATTTTGAGTTTTATGAAAAACCTACTTTGTCGAACTCCTCCTAGGCCGTTTGTCCGATTCTCACAAAAATTGAACCACATCATCTCCAGACTATGGAGACAAAAAGTTATGAGAATCAAGTTGATTGGTCATTCCGTTTTTGATAAACTTGCGAAAGAGTTCGACGAATTTGCCGCAAAAATGAACTTGAGGCTATATCTCCGCAACGCATTTGCGTATTCAGACCAAAATTGGTGTGTGTCATAGTAGTCATAATCTGAGGCTACCTGCAGAGTTTTGGCGCACTGCCCCCTAGTGGTCAGGAGATATAAAAAAGTGATTTTTTTGCTTATAACTTCTGAAAACTTTGTTCAAAAATCATAAAACTGGTCTCTTTAGATTCAGGGCATCATGCTGAGTCATGCGATACCAAATTTTCTCATATCGGCCATTTTGGGTGTCGGCCATTTTGAAATTTGTCGTAAAATGCTATATTTTACAAACGCATTGGCGTATCATTACGAAACTCAGTATGTGTCTTTGGGACCTTGATTTGAACCTACACCAAAAGTTTCGGGGCAGCGCCACCTTGTGGTCAAAAGTTATAACACAATTTCCAAAAATGCTAATAACTTTTGATTACATTAAGCTATTTTAAAACAAATGATCTTAATATGTTCCTTGGGTCACACCGAGAACACAGATACCAAATTTGACATAGTTTGCCTAAATTTCATATCCGCCATGTTGTTTCATTCAAAAACCTACTTTTTCAAACTCCTCCCAGACCGTTTGTCCGATTTTCACCAAAATCGAATCGTATCATCTTCAGACTGTGCTGACAAAAAGTTATGGATTTCGTGTCGATAGACAAAACCGTTTTCGTATACCGCAATTACAAATTTGAGGTAGTGATGACAAAATGACTTTAATGCTCTATGTCAGTAATGTTTTGTCCAAATAACACCAAACTTTGCAGATTTCATTGTGACCACATTCTAACAATTTGGACACAGCGCCAACTATTGGTCAAAAGCGATAAACTAAAAAAATCAAATTACAGTGTCTGTATCCATGATTTTTCAGCCATTTAGCCTAAAATCATTTTAAAATGCATTTACTTTAATTGGTCTGATGCTGCCAGCCACGTCAATGCCGTGTTTGTGCTTGGCCCCGTCATTGCTGCTTGCAGCTATATTTATTATTATTATTCTTCTTCCACCCAGAAGTCAATGGCAGCCCATAGAACCGTATGCAGGAAAATGATGAAATTTGGCACACACATAGAGGACAGTCCAGTCATTGACCACACCAATTTTGGAGTCTCTACCTCAATCCCTCTAGCGCCACCAACTGTCCAAAGTTACACTTACATTTATGCTAATAACTCTTGAACCATAAGGGCTAGAAACAAAATTCCTTTGTCCACTGATTCCTTGGCTCAAGCCGATTCGATTGCACCCTATGACGTCATTTTCCGTCATGAAAATTTTTCCGCAATTTTGAATTTTATGAAAAACCTACTTTGTCAAACTCCTCCTAGGCCGTTTGTCTGATTCTCACAAAAATTGAACCACATCATCTCCAGACTATGGAGACAAAAAGTTATGAGAATCAAGTTGATTGGTCATTCCGTTTTTGAAAAACTTGCGAAAGAGTTCGACGAATTTGCCGCAAAAATGAACTTGAGGCTATATCTCCGCAACGCATTTGCGTATTCAGACCAAAATTGGTGTGTGTCATAGTAGTCATAATCTGAGGCTACCTGCAGAGTTTTGGCGCACTGCCCCCTAGTGGTCAGGAGATATAAAAAATTGACTTTTTTGCTTATAACTTCTGAACACTTTGGTCAAAAATCATAAAACTGCTCTCTTTAAATTCAGGGCATCATGCTGAGTCGTGCGATACCAAATTTTCTTATATCGGCCATTTTGGGCGTCGGCCATTTTGAAATTTGTCGTAAAATGCTATATTTTACAAACGCATTGGCGTATCATTACGAAACTCAGTATGTGTCTTTGGGACCTTGATTTGAACCTACACCAAAAGTTTCGGGGCAGCGCCACCTTGTGGTCAAAAGTTATAACACAATTTCCTAAAATGCTAATAACTTTTGATTACATTAAGCTATTTTAAAACAAATGATCTTAATATGTTCCTTGGGTCACACCGAGAACACAGATACCAAATTTGACATAGTTTGCCTAAATTTCATATCCGCCATGTTGTTTTATTCAAAAACCTACTTTTTCAAACTCCTCCTAGACCGTTTGTCCGATTTTCACCAAAATCGAATTGTATCATCTTCAGACTGTGCTGACAAAAAGTTATGGATTTCGTGTCGATAGACAAAACCGTTTTCGTATACCGCAATTACAAATTTGAGGTAGTGATGACAAAATTACTTTAATGCTTTAAGTCAGTAATGTTTTGTCCAAATAACACCAAACTTTGCAGATTTCATTGTCACATTACTCGGACCCAATTCTAACAATTTGGACACAGCGCCAACTATTGGTCCAAAGCGCTAAACTTTTCATTCAAATTACAGTGTCTGTATTAATGATTTTTACACCAATTTTGGAGTCCCTACCTCAATCCCTCTAGCGCCACCAACTGTCCAAAGTTACACTTACATTTATGCTAATAACTCTTGAACCATAAGGGCTAGAAACAAAATTCCTTTGTCCACTGATTCCTTGGCTCAAGCCGATTCGATTGCACCCTATGACGTCATTTTCCGTCATGAAAATTTTTCCGCAATTTTGAGTTTTATGAAAAACCTACTTTGTCGAACTCCTCCTAGGCCGTTTGTCCGATTCTCACAAAAATTGAACCACATCATCTCCAGACTATGGAGACAAAAAGTTATGGAAATCAAGTTGATTGGTCATTCCGTTTTTGATAAACTTGCGAAAGAGTTCGACGAATTTGCCGCAAAAATGAACTTGAGGCTATATCTCCGCAACGCATTTGCATATTCAGACCAAAATTGGTGTGTGTCATAGTAGTCATATTCTGATGCTACCTGCAGAGTTTTGGCGCACTGCCCCCTAGTGGTCAGGAGATATAAAAAATTGACTTTTTTGCTTATAACTTCTGAACACTTTGGTCAAAAATCATAAAACTGGTCTCTTTAGATTCAGGGCATCATGCTGAGTCGTGCGATACCAAATTTTCTTATATCGGCCATTTTGGGCGTCGGCCATTTTGAAATTTGTTGTAAAATGCTATATTTTACAAACGCATTGGCGTATCATTACGAAACTCAGTATGTGTCTTTGGGACCTTGATTTGAACCTACACCAAAAGTTTCGGGGCAGCGCCACCTTGTGGTCAAAAGTTATAACACAATTTCCTAAAATGCTAATAACTTTTGATTACATTAAGCTATTTTAAAACAAATGATCTTAATATGTTCCTTGGGTCACACCGAGAGCACAGATACCAAATTTGACATAGTTTGCCTAAATTTCATATCCGCCATGTTGTTTCATTCAAAAATCTACTTTTTCAAACTCCTCCTAGACCGTTTGTCCGATTTTCACCAAAATCGAATCGTATCATCTTCAGACTGTGCTGACAAAAAGTTATGGATTTCGTGTCGATAGACAAAACCGTTTTCGTATACCGCAATTACAAATTTGAGGTAGAGATGACAAAATGACTTTAATGCTTTAAGTCAGTAATGTTTTGTCCAAATAACACCAAACTTTGCAGATTTCATTGTCACATTACTCGGACCCAATTCTAACAATTTGGACACAGCGCCAACTATTGGTCCAAAGCGCTAAACTTTTCATTCAAATTACAGTGTCTGTATTAATGATTTTTCAGCCATTTAGCCTAAAATCATATTAAAATGCATTTAGTTGTTGATTACTTCAATTGCTCTTATGCTGCCGGCCACGTCAATGCCCTGTTTGTGCTTGGCCCCGTCATTGCTGCTTGCAGCTATATTTAGGGGCCAAGCACCGAAGGTGCGGAGGCACCTATTGTAATCGTTCTCGTTCTTATTATTATTCTTCTTCCACCCAGAAGTCAATGGCAGCCCATAGAACCGTATGCAGGAAAATGATGAAATTTGGCACACACATAGAGGACAGTCCAATCATTGACCACACCAATTTTGGAGTCTCTACCTCAATCCCTCTAGCGCCACCAACTGTCCAAAGTTACACTTACATTTATGCTAATAACTTTTGAACCATAAGGGCTAGAAACAAAATTCCTTTGTCCACTGATTCCTTGGCTCAAGCCGATTCGATTGCACCCTATGACGTCATTTTCCGTCATGAAACTTTTTCCGCAATTTTGAATTTTATGAAAAACCTACTTTGTCGAACTCCTCCTAGGCCGTTTGTCTGATTCTCACAAAAATTGAACCACATCATCTCCAGACTATGGAGACAAAAAGTTATGAGAATCAAGTTGATTGGTCAAACCGTTTTTGATAAACATGCGAAAGAGTTCGACGAATTTGCCGCAAAAATGAACTTGAGGCTATATCTCCGCAACGCATTTGCATATTCAGACCAAAATTGGTGTGTGTCATAGTAGTCATAATCTGAGGCTACCTGCAGAGTTTTGGCGCACTGCCCCCTAGTGGTCAGGAGATATAAAAAATTGACTTTTTTGCTTATAACTTCTGAACACTTTGGTCAAAAATCATAAAACTGGTCTCTTTAGATTCAGGGCATCATGCTGAGTCGTGCGATACCAAATTTTCTTATATCGGCCATTTTGGGCGTCGGCCATTTTGAAATTTGTCGTAAAATGCTATATTTTACAAACGCATTGGCGTATCATTACGAAACTCAGTATGTGTCTTTGGGACCTTGATTTGAACCTACACCAAAAGTTTCGGGGCAGCGCCACCTTGTGGTCAAAAGTTATAACACAATTTCCAAAAATGCTAATAACTTTTGATTACATTAAGCTATTTTAAAACAAATGATCTTAATATGTTCCTTGGGTCACACCGAGAACACAGATACCAAATTTGACATAGTTTGCCTAAATTTCATATCCGCCATGTTGTTTCATTCAAAAACCTACTTTTTCAAACTCCTCCTAGACCGTTTGTCCGATTTTCACCAAAATCGAATCGTATCATCTTCAGACTGTGTTGACAAAAAGTTATGGATTTCGTGTCGATAGACAAAACCGTTTTCGTATACCGCAATTACAAATTTGAGGTAGTGATGACAAAATGACTTTAATGCTTTAAGTCAGTAATGTTTTGTCCAAATAAGACCAAACTTTGCAGATTTCATTGTCACATTACTCGGACCAAATTCTAACAATTTGGACACAGCGCCAACTATTGGTCCAAAGCGCTAAACTTTTCATTCAAATTACAGTGTCTGTATTAATGATTTTTCAGCCATTTAGCCTAAAATCATATTAAAATGCATTT
The DNA here is from genome assembly GCA_037043235.1 of Rhodeus uyekii. NCBI lineage: Eukaryota > Metazoa > Chordata > Actinopteri > Cypriniformes > Acheilognathidae > Rhodeus > Rhodeus uyekii. The sequence continues at coordinate 18,662 of JAWRVZ010000367.1, read as the reverse complement.
AGTTGTTGATTACTTCAATTGCTCTTATGCTGCCGGCCACGTCAATGCCCTGTTTGTGCTTGGCCCCGTCATTGCTGCTTGCAGCTATATTTATTATTATTATTATTAGGGGCCAAGCACCGAAGGTGCGGAGGCACCTATTGTAATCGTTCTCGTTCTTATTATTATTCTTCTTCCACCCAGAAGTCAATGGCAGCCCATAGAACCGTAAGTGGGAAAATGATGAAATTTGGCACACACATAGAGGACAGTCCAATCATTAACCACACCAATTTTGGAGTCTCTACCTCAATCCCTCTAGCGCCACCAACTGTCCAAAGTTACACTTACATTTATGCTAATAACTCTTGAACCATAAGGGCTAGAAACAAAATTCTTTTGTCCACTGATTCTTTGGCTCATGCTGATTCGATTGCACCCTATGACGTCATTTTCCGTCATGAAAATTTTTCCGCAATTTTGAATTTTATGAAAAACCTACTTTGTCGAACTCCTCCTAGGCCGTTTGTCCGATTCTCACAAAAATTGAACCACATCATCTCCAGACTATGGAGACAAAAAGTTATGGAAATCAAGTTGATTGGTCATTCCGTTTTTGATAAACTTGCGAAAGAGTTCGACGAATTTGCCGCAAAAATGAACTTGAGGCTATATCTCCGCAACGCATTTGCGTATTCAGACCAAAATTGGTGTGTGTCATAGTAGTCATAATCTGAGGCTACCTGCAGAGTTTTGGCGCACTGCCCCCTAGTGGTCAGGAGATATAAAAAATTGACTTTTTTGCTTATAACTTCTGAACACTTTGGCCAAAAATCATAAAACTGCTCTCTTTAGATTCAGGGCATCATGCTGAGTCGTGCGATACCAAATTTTCTTATATCGGCCATTTTGGGCGTCGGCCTTTTTGAAATTTGTCATAAAATGTTATATTTAACAAACGCATTGGCATATCATTACGAAACTTAGTATGTGGCTTTGGGACCTTGATTTGACTCTACACCAAAAGTTTCGGGGCAGCGCCACCTTGTGGTCAAAAGTTATAACAAAATTTACAAAAATGCTAATAACTTTTGATTACATTAAGCTATTTTAAAACAAATGATCTTAATATGTTCCTTGGGTCACACCGAGAACACAGATACCAAATTTGACATAGTTTGCCTAAATTTCATATCCGCCATGTTGTTTCATTCAAAAACCTACTTTTTCAAACTCCTCCTAGACCATTTGTCCGATTTTCACCAAAATCGAATCGTATCATCTTCAGACTGTGCTGACAAAAAGTTATGGATTTCGTGTCGATAGACAAAACCGTTTTCGTATACCGCAATTACAAATTTGAGGTAGTGATGACAAAATGACTTTAATGCTTTAAGTCAGTAATGTTTTGTCTAAATAACACCAAACTTTGCAGATTTCATTGTCACATTACTCGGACCCAATTCTAACAATTTGGACACAGCGCCAACTATTGGTCCAAAGCGATAAACTTTTCATTCAAATTACAGTGTCTGTATTAATGATTTTTCAGCCATTTAGCCTAAAATCATATTAAAATGCATTTAGTTGTTGATTACTTCAATTGCTCTTATGCTGCCGGCCACGTCAATGCCCTGTTTGTGCTTGGCCCCGTCATTGCTGCTTGCAGCTATTTATTATTCTTTTTCTTGTGCCATGGGAGTCTATGGCAGCCCATAGAACCGTAAACGGGAAAATGAAAAAAATTTGGCACACTCATAAAGGACAGTCCAATCATTGACCATAGCAAAATTGAAGTCTCTAACTCAATCTCTATAGCGCCACCAACTGTCCAAAGTTGGACTCACGTTTACAAAAATAACTTTTGAACCGTATGTCCTAGAAACAAAATTCTTTTGTCCACTGATTCCTTGGCTCAAGACGATTCGATTGCACCCTATGACGTCATTTTCCGTCATGAATATTTTCCCGCCATTTTGAATTTTATGAAAAACCTACTTTTTCGAACTCCTCCTAGGCCGTTTGTCCGATTTTCACGAAAATTGAACCACATCATCTCCAGACCATGGTGACAAAAAGTTATCCAAAGAAAGTTGAAATGTCAAACCGTTTGTGAATAACTCACGAAAGAATCCGACGTAATGATCGCAAAAATGAACTTGAGGCTCTATCTCCACAACGCATTAGCGTTTTCTGACCAAACTCGGTGTGTGTTATGTCAATCATGGTCTTAGGCTACCTGCAGAGTTTTGGCGCTGTGCCCCCTAGTGGTCAGGAGATATGAAAAAGTGACATTTTTCCTTACAACTCCTGAACGCTTTGTCTAAAAATCATAAAACTGGTCTCGTTAGATTCAGTGCATCATGCCGAGTCGTGCGATACTAAATTTTCCCATATCGGCCATTTAGAGCGTCGGCCATTTTGAATATTGTCATAAATTGCTATATTTAACAAATGGATTGGCGTATCGTTACGAAACTCCATATGTGTCTTCGGCACCTAACCTTGATACGACTCAAAAAGTTTCGAGGCAGCACCCCCTTGTGGTCAAAAATTATAACCAAATTTACAAATATGCTAATAACTTTTGAGTGCGTTAACCTATGGTAAAACAAATTATCTTTATACGTTCCTTGGGTCAAACCGAGAACACAGATACAAAATTTGTCATAGTCGGCCAAACTTCTTGTCCACCATGTTGTTTTTCTTTAAAAACCTACTTTTTCGAACTCCTCCCAGACCGTTTGTCCAATTTTCACCAAAATTAAACCACATCATCTCCAGACCATCATGACAAAAAGTTATCTAAAGAAAGTTGATATGTCAAACCGTTTACGAATAACTCGCGAAAGAATCCGACGTAATGGTCGCAAAAATGAAATTGAGGCTTTATCTCCGCAACGCATTAGCGTTTTCTGACCAAACTAGGTGTGTGTTATGTCAATCATAGTCTGAGGCTACCTGCAGAGTTTTGGCGCTGTGCCCCCTAGTGGTCAGGAGATATGAAAAAGTGAAATATTTGCTTATAACTTCTGAACGCTTTGGCCAAAAATAATAAAACTGGTCTCTTTAGATTCAGTGCATCATGCCGAGTCGTGCGATACCAAATTTTTCCATATCGGCCATTTTGAGCGTCAGCCATTTTGAATATTTTCATAAATTGCTATATTTAACAAAGATATTGGCGTATCGTTACGAAACTCAATAGGTGTCTTCGGCACCTAACCTTGATATGACTCAAAAAGTTTCGAGGCAGCACCACCTTGTGGTCAAAAGTTATAACCAAATTTACAAATATGCTAATAACTTTTGAGTGCGTTAACCTATGGTAAAACAAATTATCTTTATACGTTCCTTGGGTCAGACCGAGAACACAGATACCAAATTTGTCATAGTCGGCCAAACTTCTTGTCCACCATGTTGTTTTTCTTTAAAAACCTACTTTTTCGAACTCCTCCCAGACCGTTTGTCCAATTTTCACCAAAATTAAACCACATCATCTCCAGATTGTCATGACAAAAAGTTATATAAAGAAAGATGATTCGCCAAACCGTTTACGAATAACTCACGAAAGAATTCGACACAATGGCCATAGAATTGAAAGCGAGGCTATATCTCCGTAACTCATTAGCGTATTCTGACCAAAATAGGTGTGTGTTATGTCAATCACGGTCTGAGGCTACCTGCAGAGTTTTGGCGCTCTGCCCCCTAGTGGTCAGGAGATATTAAAAAACTGACATTTTTTATTATAACTCCTGCACGCTTTGTCTAAAAATCATGAAACTGCTGTCTTTACATCCAGTGGGTCATGCCGAGTACTGTGATACCAAATTTTCCCATATCGGCCATTTTGAACGTCTGCCATTTCGATTTTTCTTATAAGATGCTATGTTTAACAAACACATGATTTTAGTGTTCTGTCAGCAATGGTTTACCCAATTGAAAGCAAACTTTGCATGTGTCAATGTCACCACACTCTCAATGTACCACATGACTTGACACTACAATTTGGTTACAGCGCTGCCTGTTGGTTGAATGTGATAAACACTTATATCGAAATACTAAAGACCGTATTGTTGATTTTTCAGCCATTTAGACTTAAGTCATATTGAAATGTCTTTAGATTCTTACTGCCGTTGGTCTGATGATGCCAGCCATGTCGGCATGACATTTAATGCCCTCCTTACGCTTGGCCCCGTGATGGCTGCTTGTTATTAGGGGTTCAAACGCGAAGCGTTGAAAACCTATTGTAATTGTTAGGATTTTTATTATTATTATTATTATTATTATTCTGCCGTACTTCTTATCGTGCAGACCAAACCGTAAGGTCTAGAGACTTGAAAGTTGGTCAGATGGTAGGTCTCAATTTGGGGAGAACGTATCAAAATATGATGCAAATCGGGCAATAGGTGGCGCTACAGCGACTACAAACGCGTACACGCTCATAACTCGTAAACCGTTTGTCGTACACTCAAGTGTCTTATATCCCTGGAATCCTTGGCTCAAGACTTAAAAAATGTATATCTCCGATTTCATTTCCGCCTATAAAAATTTTCCGCCATTTTGAATTTTCTGAAAAAAATTTTTTTCGAACTCCTCATAGGCCGTTCGTCCAAATTACACGAAACTTCACACACATGATCTAGAGACTCTCATGACCAAAAGTTGTCAAAGGAATTTTAATCGGTGATTCATGCTTGACACAAGACAATAAAACGTTCGCATGAGGCGGAGACACTTTTGCTAAAATCGTAATAGCTCTGGAACGCAAAGAGATAATCTCACCAAACTTCACATAGTCATGTATAAGCTCAATTTGTAGTCACACCAAAAAAACTGCGATGATTGACCACTTGGTGGCGCTATATTGCGAAAAAAACACTCAATCACCTGTACAGGGTCACATGGTAGTCCGATTGACCTGAGACTTGTCATGCACGGTCTTTGTCCAAGGGTCCATGACGATCTATGAGGACATTGGTGTATCTCAAAAAACATGACCGTCATCGGCCAATGAATTTTGAGCATCAATTAGACTAGCTTAACGAAGGTCGATCGGAACGAAACTCGATGGCCGTGTTTGACTCATGGCCCTAGTGGTCTGTCAGAATTTTGAAGAAAATCGGACACTAGTTGGCGCTAACGAGTTTTTTGCGTCTCTACTCACGTGGTGTTTCACGCATCCACAGAATATTGATATCATCTGATAGATCTCCTCATACTGAACAACTTTGCCTCAAGAACCACTGCTGTCAATCAAATTGTTTGCGAAATATTGGAGATTTTTGAAATTTCAAATTTTTCGAACTCGTCATAGGCCGTCAATCTCACTGGCTTGAAAATTCACACGCATCATCTAGGGGCACTCAAGGCAAAAAGTTGTCAAAGGATTTTCGATTAGTTAAACCGTTCAGCAGATACAATTTTTCATATATTTCTGATTTGGCCTATTGTGATTAAAATGTCTAAATATCTTGTCCACAAACAAGAAACTTCACAAAACTGTGTAAATGTTAAGAACAAGTCATTTTGATGAAACGTGTGAGGTTTCATGTATTTCTGATGCTCATAGGGCTCACAATAAATTATAAACACTCTATATTTTAAAATCTTAGAAAAGCTGTAATTCTAGTTTTGTCCACAAGAGAAACGTCACAGAACTGTGAACATGTTAAGAACAAGTCATTTTGAAGAAATGTGTCAGGTCTCATGTATTTCTGATGCTCATAGGGCTCACAATAAATAATAAACGATCTATATTTTAAAATCTTAGAAAAGCTGTAATACTACTTTTGTCCACAAGAGGCACCGTCAGGCTAGAAAATCTTTTCATGTGGAGAACATGTCAGATTGACATAGACTGACATAACAGTTCAGATGATATGATGTGTGGTGTTAAACATATCCACACTATATTAATATCATTTGATAGATCTTCCTATAGTGAAAAAATGTGTAATATGATATGTCTATATATCGTTTACACAAACTAGAAACTTCATAAAGATGTGTTTATGTGGAGAACAAGTCAGATTGACATAGATCGACATTACAGTTCAGATGTTCAGTTCACAATATTGATATCAATTGATCTTCTCATTCAGAACATCTTTGAAAGATGTCTATACATTGTTTGCACAAAGTAGAAACTTCACAGAACTGTGCACATTAGGAGAACTAGTCAGATTGACCACAAACCGTCTTGACAGCTCAGATGGTCTTGCGACGTTTGAACCCCGGTCATTGCTGCTTGCAGCTATATTTAGGGGCCAAGCACCGAAGGTGCGGAGGCACCTATTGTAATCGTTCTCGTTCTTATTATTATTCTTCTTCCACCCAGAAGTCAATGGCAGCCCATAGAACCATAAGTGGGAAAATGATGAAATTTGGCACACACATAGAGGACAGTCCAATCATTGACCACACCAATTTTGGAGTCTCTACCTCAATCCCTCTAGCGCCACCAACTGTCCAAAGTTACACTTACATTTATGCTAATAACTCTTGAACCATAAGGGCTAGAAACAAAATTCCTTTGTCCACTGATTCCTTGGGTCAAGCCGATTCGATTGCACCCTATGACGTCATTTTCCGTCATGAAAATTTTTCCGCAATTTTGAGTTTTATGAAAAACCTACTTTGTCGAACTCCTCCTAGGCCGTTTGTCCGATTCTCACAAAAATTGAACCACATCATCTCCAGACTATGGAGACAAAAAGTTATGGAAATCAAGTTGATTGGTCATTCCGTTTTTGATAAACTTGCGAAAGAGTTCGACGAATTTGCCGCAAAAATGAACTTGAGGCTATATCTCCGCAACGCATTTGCATATTCAGACCAAAATTGGTGTGTGTCATAGTAGTCATAATCTGAGGCTACCTGCAGAGTTTTGGTGCACTGCCCCCTAGTGGTCAGGAGATATAAAAAATTGACTTTTTTGCTTATAACTTCTGAACACTTTGGTCAAAAATCATAAAACTGGTCTCTTTAGATTCAGGGCATCATGCTGAGTCGTCCGATACCAAATTTTCTTATATCGGCCATTTTGGGCGTTGGCCATTTTGAAATTTGTCGTAAAATGCTATATTTTACAAACGCATTGGCGTATCATTACGAAACTCAGTATGTGTCTTTGGGACCTTGATTTGAACCTACACCAAAAGTTTCGGGGCAGCGCCACCTTGTGGTCAAAAGTTATAACACAATTTCCAAAAATGCTAATAACTTTTGATTACATTAAGCTATTTTAAAACAAATGATCTTAATATGTTCCTTGGGTCACACCGAGAACACAGATACCAAATTTGACATAGTTTGCCTAAATTTCATATCCGCCATGTTGTTTCATTCAAAAACCTACTTTTTCAAACTCCTCCCAGACCGTTTGTCCGATTTTCACCAAAATCGAATCGTATCATCTTCAGACTGTGCTGACAAAAAGTTATGGATTTCGTGTCGATAGACAAAACCGTTTTCGTATACCGCAATTACAAATTTGAGGTAGTGATGAGAAAATGACTTTAATGCTTTAAGTCAGTAATGTTTTGTCCAAATAACACCAAACTTTGCAGATTTCATTGTCACATTACTCGGACCCAATTCTAACAATTTGGACACAGCGCCAACTATTGGTCCAAAGCGATAAACTTTTCATTCAAATTACAGTGTCTGTATTAATGATTTTTCAGCCATTTAGCCTAAAATCATATTAAAATGCATTTAGTTGTTGATTACTTCAATTGCTCTTATGCTGCCGGCCACGTCAATGCCCTGTTTGTGCTTGGCCCCGTCATTGCTGCTTGCAGCTATATTTATTATTATTATTCTTCTTCCACCCAGAAGTCAATGGCAGCCCATAGAACCGTATGCAGGAAAATGATGAAATTTGGCACACACATAGAGGACAGTCCAGTCATTGACCACACCAATTTTGGAGTCTCTACCTCAATCCCTCTAGCGCCACCAACTGTCCAAAGTTACACTTACATTTATGCTAATAACTCTTGAACCATAAGGGCTAGAAACAAAATTCCTTTGTCCACTGATTCCTTGGCTCAAGCCGATTCGATTGCACCCTATGACGTCATTTTCCGTCATGAAAATTTTTCCGCAATTTTGAATTTTATGAAAAACCTACTTTGTCAAACTCCTCCTAGGCCGTTTGTCTGATTCTCACAAAAATTGAACCACATCATCTCCAGACTATGGAGACAAAAAGTTATGAGAATCAAGTTGATTGGTCATTCCGTTTTTGAAAAACTTGCGAAAGAGTTCGACGAATTTGCCGCAAAAATGAACTTGAGGCTATATCTCCGCAACGCATTTGCGTATTCAGACCAAAATTGGTGTGTGTCATAGTAGTCATAATCTGAGGCTACCTGCAGAGTTTTGGCGCACTGCCCCCTAGTGGTCAGGAGATATAAAAAATTGACTTTTTTGCTTATAACTTCTGAACACTTTGGTCAAAAATCATAAAACTGCTCTCTTTAAATTCAGGGCATCATGCTGAGTCGTGCGATACCAAATTTTCTTATATCGGCCATTTTGGGCGTCGGCCATTTTGAAATTTGTCGTAAAATGCTATATTTTACAAACGCATTGGCGTATCATTACGAAACTCAGTATGTGTCTTTGGGACCTTGATTTGAACCTACACCAAAAGTTTCGGGGCAGCGCCACCTTGTGGTCAAAAGTTATAACACAATTTCCTAAAATGCTAATAACTTTTGATTACATTAAGCTATTTTAAAACAAATGATCTTAATATGTTCCTTGGGTCACACCGAGAACACAGATACCAAATTTGACATAGTTTGCCTAAATTTCATATCCGCCATGTTGTTTTATTCAAAAACCTACTTTTTCAAACTCCTCCTAGACCGTTTGTCCGATTTTCACCAAAATCGAATTGTATCATCTTCAGACTGTGCTGACAAAAAGTTATGGATTTCGTGTCGATAGACAAAACCGTTTTCGTATACCGCAATTACAAATTTGAGGTAGTGATGACAAAATTACTTTAATGCTTTAAGTCAGTAATGTTTTGTCCAAATAACACCAAACTTTGCAGATTTCATTGTCACATTACTCGGACCCAATTCTAACAATTTGGACACAGCGCCAACTATTGGTCCAAAGCGCTAAACTTTTCATTCAAATTACAGTGTCTGTATTAATGATTTTTCAGCCATTTAGCCTAAAATCATATTAAAATGCATTTAGTTGTTGATTACTTCAATTGCTCTTATGCTGCCGGCCACGTCAATGCCCTGTTTGTGCTTGGCCCCGTCATTGCTGCTTGCAGCTATATTTATTATTATTCTTCTTCCACCCAGAAGTCAATGGCAGCCCATAGAACCGTATGCAGGAAAATGATGAAATTTGGCACACACATAGAGGACAGTCCAGTCATTGACCACACCAATTTTGGAGTCTCTACCTCAATCCCTCTAGCGCCACCAACTGTCCAAAGTTACACTTACATTTATGCTAATAACTCTTGAACCATAAGGGCTAGAAACAAAATTCCTTTGTCCACTGATTCCTTGGCTCAAGCCGATTCGATTGCACCCTATGACGTCATTTTCCGTCATGAAAATTTTTCCGCAATTTTGAATTTTATGAAAAACCTACTTTGTCAAACTCCTCCTAGGCCGTTTGTCTGATTCTCACAAAAATTGAACCACATCATCTCCAGACTATGGAGACAAAAAGTTATGAGAATCAAGTTGATTGGTCATTCCGTTTTTGAAAAACTTGCGAAAGAGTTCGACGAATTTGCCGCAAAAATGAACTTGAGGCTATATCTCCGCAACGCATTTGCGTATTCAGACCAAAATTGGTGTGTGTCATAGTAGTCATAATCTGAGGCTACCTGCAGAGTTTTGGCGCACTGCCCCCTAGTGGTCAGGAGATATAAAAAATTGACTTTTTTGCTTATAACTTCTGAACACTTTGGTCAAAAATCATAAAACTGCTCTCTTTAAATTCAGGGCATCATGCTGAGTCGTGCGATACCAAATTTTCTTATATCGGCCATTTTGGGCGTCGGCCATTTTGAAATTTGTCGTAAAATGCTATATTTTACAAACGCATTGGCGTATCATTACGAAACTCAGTATGTGTCTTTGGGACCTTGATTTGAACCTACACCAAAAGTTTCGGGGCAGCGCCACCTTGTGGTCAAAAGTTATAACACAATTTCCTAAAATGCTAATAACTTTTGATTACATTAAGCTATTTTAAAACAAATGATCTTAATATGTTCCTTGGGTCACACCGAGAACACAGATACCAAATTTGACATAGTTTGCCTAAATTTCATATCCGCCATGTTGTTTTATTCAAAAACCTACTTTTTCAAACTCCTCCTAGACCGTTTGTCCGATTTTCACCAAAATCGAATCGTATCATCTTCAGACTGTGCTGACAAAAAGTTATGGATTTCGTGTCGATAGACAAAACCGTTTTCGTATACCGCAATTACAAATTTGAGGTAGAGATGACAAAATGACTTTAATGCTTTAAGTCAGTAATGTTTTGTCCAAATAACACCAAACTTTGCAGATTTCATTGTCACATTACTCGGACCCAATTCTAACAATTTGGACACAGCGCCAACTATTGGTCCAAAGCGCTAAACTTTTCATTCAAATTACAGTGTCTGTATTAATGATTTTTCAGCCATTTAGCCTAAAATCATATTAAAATGCATTTAGTTGTTGATTACTTCAATTGCTCTTATGCTGCCGGCCACGTCAATGCCCTGTTTGTGCTTGGCCCCGTCATTGCTGCTTGCAGCTATATTTATTATTATTATTATTAGGGGCCAAGCACCGAAGGTGCGGAGGCACCTATTGTAATCGTTCTCGTTCTTATTATTATTCTTCTTCCACCCAGAAGTCAATGGCAGCCCATAGAACCGTATGCAGGAAAATGATGAAATTTGGCACACACATAGAGGACAGTCCAGTCATTGACCACACCAATTTTGGAGTCTCTACCTCAATCCCTCTAGCGCCACCAACTGTCCAAAGTTACACTTACATTTATGCTAATAACTCTTGAACCATAAGGGCTAGAAACAAAATTCCTTTGTCCACTGATTCCTTGGCTCAAGCCGATTCGATTGCACCCTATGACGTCATTTTCCGTCATGAAAATTTTTCCGCAATTTTGAATTTTATGAAAAACCTACTTTGTCAAACTCCTCCTAGGCCGTTTGTCTGATTCTCACAAAAATTGAACCACATCATCTCCAGACTATGGAGACAAAAAGTTATGAGAATCAAGTTGATTGGTCATTCCGTTTTTGAAAAACTTGCGAAAGAGTTCGACGAATTTGCCGCAAAAATGAACTTGAGGCTATATCTCCGCAACGCATTTGCGTATTCAGACCAAAATTGGTGTGTGTCATAGTAGTCATAATCTGAGGCTACCTGCAGAGTTTTGGCGCACTGCCCCCTAGTGGTCAGGAGATATAAAAAATTGACTTTTTTGCTTATAACTTCTGAACACTTTGGTCAAAAATCATAAAACTGCTCTCTTTAAATTCAGGGCATCATGCTGAGTCGTGCGATACCAAATTTTCTTATATCGGCCATTTTGGGCGTCGGCCATTTTGAAATTTGTCGTAAAATGCTATATTTTACAAACGCATTGGCGTATCATTACGAAACTCAGTATGTGTCTTTGGGACCTTGATTTGAACCTACACCAAAAGTTTCGGGGCAGCGCCACCTTGTGGTCAAAAGTTATAACACAATTTCCTAAAATGCTAATAACTTTTGATTACATTAAGCTATTTTAAAACAAATGATCTTAATATGTTCCTTGGGTCACACCGAGAACACAGATACCAAATTTGACATAGTTTGCCTAAATTTCATATCCGCCATGTTGTTTTATTCAAAAACCTACTTTTTCAAACTCCTCCTAGACCGTTTGTCCGATTTTCACCAAAATCGAATTGTATCATCTTCAGACTGTGCTGACAAAAAGTTATGGATTTCGTGTCGATAGACAAAACCGTTTTCGTATACCGCAATTACAAATTTGAGGTAGTGATGACAAAATTACTTTAATGCTTTAAGTCAGTAATGTTTTGTCCAAATAACACCAAACTTTGCAGATTTCATTGTCACATTACTCGGACCCAATTCTAACAATTTGGACACAGCGCCAACTATTGGTCCAAAGCGCTAAACTTTTCATTCAAATTACAGTGTCTGTATTAATGATTTTTCAGCCATTTAGCCTAAAATCATATTAAAATGCATTTAGTTGTTGATTACTTCAATTGCTCTTATGCTGCCGGCCACGTCAATGCCCTGTTTGTGCTTGGCCCCGTCATTGCTGCTTGCAGCTATATTTATTATTATTCTTCTTCCACCCAGAAGTCAATGGCAGCCCATAGAACCGTATGCAGGAAAATGATGAAATTTGGCACACACATAGAGGACAGTCCAGTCATTGACCACACCAATTTTGGAGTCTCTACCTCAATCCCTCTAGCGCCACCAACTGTCCAAAGTTACACTTACATTTATGCTAATAACTCTTGAACCATAAGGGCTAGAAACAAAATTCCTTTGTCCACTGATTCCTTGGCTCAAGCCGATTCGATTGCACCCTATGACGTCATTTTCCGTCATGAAAATTTTTCCGCAATTTTGAATTTTATGAAAAACCTACTTTGTCAAACTCCTCCTAGGCCGTTTGTCTGATTCTCACAAAAATTGAACCACATCATCTCCAGACTATGGAGACAAAAAGTTATGAGAATCAAGTTGATTGGTCATTCCGTTTTTGAAAAACTTGCGAAAGAGTTCGACGAATTTGCCGCAAAAATGAACTTGAGGCTATATCTCCGCAACGCATTTGCGTATTCAGACCAAAATTGGTGTGTGTCATAGTAGTCATAATCTGAGGCTACCTGCAGAGTTTTGGCGCACTGCCCCCTAGTGGTCAGGAGATATAAAAAATTGACTTTTTTGCTTATAACTTCTGAACACTTTGGTCAAAAATCATAAAACTGCTCTCTTTAAATTCAGGGCATCATGCTGAGTCGTGCGATACCAAATTTTCTTATATCGGCCATTTTGGGCGTCGGCCATTTTGAAATTTGTCGTAAAATGCTATATTTTACAAACGCATTGGCGTATCATTACGAAACTCAGTATGTGTCTTTGGGACCTTGATTTGAACCTACACCAAAAGTTTCGGGGCAGCGCCACCTTGTGGTCAAAAGTTATAACACAATTTCCTAAAATGCTAATAACTTTTGATTACATTAAGCTATTTTAAAACAAATGATCTTAATATGTTCCTTGGGTCACACCGAGAACACAGATACCAAATTTGACATAGTTTGCCTAAATTTCATATCCGCCATGTTGTTTTATTCAAAAACCTACTTTTTCAAACTCCTCCTAGACCGTTTGTCCGATTTTCACCAAAATCGAATCGTATCATCTTCAGACTGTGCTGACAAAAAGTTATGGATTTCGTGTCGATAGACAAAACCGTTTTCGTATACCGCAATTACAAATTTGAGGTAGAGATGACAAAATGACTTTAATGCTTTAAGTCAGTAATGTTTTGTCCAAATAACACCAAACTTTGCAGATTTCATTGTCACATTACTCGGACCCAATTCTAACAATTTGGACACAGCGCCAACTATTGGTCCAAAGCGCTAAACTTTTCATTCAAATTACAGTGTCTGTATTAATGATTTTTCAGCCATTTAGCCTAAAATCATATTAAAATGCATTTAGTTGTTGATTACTTCAATTGCTCTTATGCTGCCGGCCACGTCAATGCCCTGTTTGTGCTTGGCCCCGTCATTGCTGCTTGCAGCTATATTTATTATTATTATTATTAGGGGCCAAGCACCGAAGGTGCGGAGGCACCTATTGTAATCGTTCTCGTTCTTATTATTATTCTTCTTCCACCCAGAAGTCAATGGCAGCCCATAGAACCGTATGCAGGAAAATGATGAAATTTGGCACACACATAGAGGACAGTCCAATCATTGACCACACCAATTTTGGAGTCTCTACCTCAATCCCTCTAGCGCCACCAACTGTCCAAAGTTACACTTACATTTATGCTAATAACTCTTGAACCATAAGGGCTAGAAACAAAATTCCTTTGTCCACTGATTCCTTGGCTCAAGCCGATTCGATTGCACCCTATGACGTCATTTTCCGTCATGAAAATTTTTCCGCAATTTTGAATTTTATGAAAAACCTACTTTGTCGAACTCCTCCTAGGCCGTTTGTCTGATTCTCACAAAAATTGAACCACATCATCTCCAGACTATGGAGACAAAAAGTTATGAGAATCAAGTTGATTGGTCATTCCGTTTTTGATAAACTTGCGAAAGAGTTCGACGAATTTGCCGCAAAAATGAACTTGAGGCTATATCTCCGCAACGCATTTGCGTATTCAGACCAAAATTGGTGTGTGTCATAGTAGTCATAATCTGAGGCTACCTGCAGAGTTTTGGCGCACTGCCCCCTAGTGGTCAGGAGATATAAAAAATTGACTTTTTTGCTTATAACTTCTGAACACTTTGGTCAAAAATCATAAAACTGGTCTCTTTAGATTCAGGGCATCATGCTGAGTCGTGCGATACCAAATTTTCTTATATCGGCCATTTTGGGCGTCGGCCATTTTGAAATTTGTCGTAAAATGCTATATTTTACAAACGCATTGGCGTATCATTACGAAACTCAGTATGTGTCTTTGGGACCTTGATTTGAACCTACACCAAAAGTTTCGGGGCAGCGCCACCTTGTGGTCAAAAGTTATAACACAATTTCCTAAAATGCTAATAACTTTTGATTACATTAAGCTATTTTAAAACAAATGATCTTAATATGTTCCTTGGGTCACACCGAGAACACAGATACCAAATTTGACATAGTTTGCCTAAATTTCATATCCGCCATGTTGTTTCATTCAAAAACCTACTTTTTCAAACTCCTCCTAGACCGTTTGTCCGATTTTCACCAAAATCGAATCGTATCATCTTCAGACTGTGCTGACAAAAAGTTATGGATTTCGTGTCGATAGACAAAACCGTTTTCGTATACCGCAATTACAAATTTGAGGTAGTGATGACAAAATGACTTTAATGCTTTAAGTCAGTAATGTTTTGTCCAAATAACACCAAACTTTGCAGATTTCATTGTCACATTACTCGGACCCAATTCTAACAATTTGGACACAGCGCCAACTATTGGTCCAAAGCGCTAAACTTTTCATTCAAATTACAGTGTCTGTATTAATGATTTTTCAGCCATTTAGCCTAAAATCATATTAAAATGCATTTAGTTGTTGATTACTTCAATTGCTCTTATGCTGCCGGCCACGTCAATGCCCTGTTTGTGCTTGGCCCCGTCATTGCTGCTTGCAGCTATATTTATTATTATTATTATTAGGGGCCAAGCACCGAAGGTGCGGAGGCACCTATTGTAATCGTTCTCGTTCTTATTATTATTCTTCTTCCACCCAGAAGTCAATGGCAGCCCATAGAACCGTATGCAGGAAAATGATGAAATTTGGCACACACATAGAGGACAGTCCAATCATTGACCACACCAATTTTGGAGTCTCTACCTCAATCCCTCTAGCGCCACCAACTGTCCAAAGTTACACTTACATTTATGCTAATAACTCTTGAACCATAAGGGCTAGAAACAAAATTCCTTTGTCCACTGATTCCTTGGCTCAAGCCGATTCGATTGCACCCTATGACGTCATTTTCCGTCATGAAAATTTTTCCGCAATTTTGAATTTTATGAAAAACCTACTTTGTCGAACTCCTCCTAGGCCGTTTGTCCGATTCTCACAAAAATTGAACCACATCATCTCCAGACTATGGAGACAAAAAGTTATGAGAATCAAGTTGATTGGTCATTCCGTTTTTGATAAACTTGCGAAAGAGTTCGACGAATTTGCCGCAAAAATGAACTTGAGGCTATATCTCCGCAACGCATTTGCATATTCAGACCAAAATTGGTGTGTGTCATAGTAGTCATAATCTGAGGCTACCTGCAGAGTTTTGGCGCACTGCCCCCTAGTGGTCAGGAGATATAAAAAATTGACTTTTTTGCTTATAACTTCTGAACACTTTGGTCAAAAATCATAAAACTGGTCTCTTTAGATTCAGGGCATCATGCTGAGTCGTGCGATACCAAATTTTCTTATATCGGCCATTTTGGGCGTCGGCCATTTTGAAATTTGTCGTAAAATGCTATATTTTACAAACGCATTGGCGTATCATTACGAAACTCAGTATGTGTCTTTGGGACCTTGATTTGAACCTACACCAAAAGTTTCGGGGCAGCGCCACCTTGTGGTCAAAAGTTATAACACAATTTCCAAAAATGCTAATAACTTTTGATTACATTAAGCTATTTTAAAACAAATGATCTTAATATGTTCCTTGGGTCACACCGAGAACACAGATACCAAATTTGACATAGTTTGCCTAAATTTCATATCCGCCATGTTGTTTCATTCAAAAACCTACTTTTTCAAACTCCTCCTAGACCGTTTGTCCGATTTTCACCAAAATCGAATCGTATCATCTTCAGACTGTGCTGACAAAAAGTTATGGATTTCGTGTCGATAGACAAAACCGTTTTCGTATACCGCAATTACAAATTTGAGGTAGTGATGACAAAATGACTTTAATGCTTTAAGTCAGTAATGTTTTGTCCAAATAACACCAAACTTTGCAGATTTCATTGTCACATTACTCGGACCCAATTCTAACAATTTGGACACAGCGCCAACTATTGGTCCAAAGCGCTAAACTTTTCATTCAAATTACAGTGTCTGTATTAATGATTTTTCAGCCATTTAGCCTAAAATCATATTAAAATGCATTTAGTTGTTGATTACTTCAATTGCTCTTATGCTGCCGGCCACGTCAATGCCCTGTTTGTGCTTGGCCCCGTCATTGCTGCTTGCAGCTATATTTAGGGGCCAAGCACCGAAGGTGCGGAGGCACCTATTGTAATCGTTCTCGTTCTTATTATTATTATTCTTCTTCTTCTTCTTCCACCCAGAAGTCAATGGCAGCCCATAGAACCATATGCAGGAAAATGATGAAATTTGGCACACACATAGAGGACAGTCCAATCATTGACCACACCAATTTTGGAGTCTCTACCTCAATCCCTCTAGCGCCACCAACTGTCCAAAGTTACACTTACATTTATGCTAATAACTCTTGAACCATAAGGGCTAGAAACAAAATTCCTTTGTCCACTGATTCCTTGGGTCAAGCCGATTCGATTGCACCCTATGACGTCATTTTCCGTCATGAAAATTTTTCCGCAATTTTGAGTTTTATGAAAAACCTACTTTGTCGAACTCCTCCTAGGCCGTTTGTCCGATTCTCACAAAAATTGAACCACATCATCTCCAGACTATGGAGACAAAAAGTTATGGAAATCAAGTTGATTGGTCATTCCGTTTTTGATAAACTTGCGAAAGAGTTCGACGAATTTGCCGCAAAAATGAACTTGAGGCTATATCTCCGCAACGCATTTGCATATTCAGACCAAAATTGGTGTGTGTCATAGTAGTCATAATCTGAGGCTACCTGCAGAGTTTTGGTGCACTGCCCCCTAGTGGTCAGGAGATATAAAAAATTGACTTTTTTGCTTATAACTTCTGAACACTTTGGTCAAAAATCATAAAACTGGTCTCTTTAGATTCAGGGCATCATGCTGAGTCGTCCGATACCAAATTTTCTTATATCGGCCATTTTGGGCGTTGGCCATTTTGAAATTTGTCGTAAAATGCTATATTTTACAAACGCATTGGCGTATCATTACGAAACTCAGTATGTGTCTTTGGGACCTTGATTTGAACCTACACCAAAAGTTTCGGGGCAGCGCCACCTTGTGGTCAAAAGTTATAACACAATTTCCAAAAATGCTAATAACTTTTGATTACATTAAGCTATTTTAAAACAAATGATCTTAATATGTTCCTTGGGTCACACCGAGAACACAGATACCAAATTTGACATAGTTTGCCTAAATTTCATATCCGCCATGTTGTTTCATTCAAAAACCTACTTTTTCAAACTCCTCCCAGACCGTTTGTCCGATTTTCACCAAAATCGAATCGTATCATCTTCAGACTGTGCTGACAAAAAGTTATGGATTTCGTGTCGATAGACAAAACCGTTTTCGTATACCGCAATTACAAATTTGAGGTAGTGATGACAAAATGACTTTAATGCTTTAAGTCAGTAATGTTTTGTCCAAATAACACCAAACTTTGCAGATTTCATTGTCACATTACTCGGACCCAATTCTAACAATTTGGACACAGCGCCAACTATTGGTCCAAAGCGATAAACTTTTCATTCAAATTACAGTGTCTGTATTAATGATTTTTCAGCCATTTAGCCTAAAATCATATTAAAATGCATTTAGTTGTTGATTACTTCAATTGCTCTTATGCTGCCGGCCACGTCAATGCCCTGTTTGTGCTTGGCCCCGTCATTGCTGCTTGCAGCTATATTTATTATTATTATTCTTCTTCCACCCAGAAGTCAATGGCAGCCCATAGAACCGTATGCAGGAAAATGATGAAATTTGGCACACACATAGAGGACAGTCCAATCATTGACCACACCAATTTTGGAGTCT
>JAWRVZ010000366.1:0-385496 GCA_037043235.1 Rhodeus uyekii | reverse complement strand
CAGAATCACAGGAGGAGATACAAGGGAGGGAGTAACTAAACAAGTCGCTGGAACATATGTAGGGACAGGGGACATTGATCTGCCTATTGAGGGTGGAGCTGTGCATGACCTTGGAGATACAGTCTGGGCTTGTGTAATAGGTGGAATTATGTTGATAGTCCTTGTTGGCTTAGGCAGAACAAGAGGAGGCATGGATGTCTTTGGGCAAGAGTGAGAAACAGGGACTTCTGAGGAAGTATTTGTAACTTCACCAGACTGTGCAGTTGCAGTCACAGCAGTGGTCACAACAGAGAACGAGGCAGAGGGCTGTGTATTCATTTCAGCAGCCTTATGGAGTGGTGCCACTGCAAAACAAATGTAGGATTGATGTACTGCAAATCCAAAAAATCAAAATCAAGTAATTACATTAACCAGTTAATTAAATTATAATAAAGTACTATTGAACTGTATGCTCAGTACCTTCAACGTTAATTCTTATTCCCTCTGATACATTACTGTATGGACCTTTTCCAGCTTTATTCACACATGCCACACGGAATTGGATGGTAGAAACAGATGGAAGTTTAGAGGAATTGTAGAAACAATCAGTCACTCCTGTAGCTTCAGTCAACCACTTATCATCACCTACAGATAAAATGTAGAAATTGAACTGCACGCAATGAATGACAAAGAGATAATAATAATAATAATAATAATAGCAAACATAGCTGTGAGCAACAATCATCAAGAATCATCAAGAGCATGTGTGTTTTCTTTGATCTGTTTTTTTTTTTTTTTTATATAGCAAGGGCTGTAACAACCTTGATGGAAATAACCATTTTCTGCCATTAAAGCAATTTGTCATAGGAAATATGTTTTTGAAAGCTTTTTAACAGTTATAGCACCACCTATGGTCCAATCTCTATAAAAGTGTGTGTGCTTGTTTAGAATCCTATATCGCATGTGCTTACCTTATTTCATGATGTTTTGACTTTTAATTTAGAATTTATAGGCTTTATTGTATTTTTGGCCATGCCCTTTTTCTAATGGATTTTTATAGCTACCCAAAGGGTAAAATCCAAGCTACTTCTGATTGACCTAAATAGATTTTCTTGAGGTTCAGTGGAATGCCAAGGACTAAAGTAGGTTTTTAATGTAATCTCCCATATTTAACAAATAGTTGACAAAGGTGGCCCTAGAGGCAAATTGTCAGGGTTGAGGGTGAAGGGAAGAGTGAGGGCTAGTGATGGTAAAATGAAACCTTCTGAAGCACCAAGGCTTTCCCCTCTACTGTATCACAAAAAAGTTCATTTCTCAAAGCATTTCAACACATTGCACACTACCGACATCTTGTGGTCAAAAGGTGAACAGATGCTTGTGCCAGTTGACCTATTTTTTGTTTCATGTAATAATTCACTTTGTGAAAACCACAAAAGCAATGTGGTTTTGAACAAAATGTTTCTTCATGCATTAGGCTACTTACAATATGTGAATAAATGATTAATGAATTTAAGAACAAAATAATAAATGGGACAAATTAACTTGTACAGAAACATTTGTATGAATCTGCTTTGATCAATACATGCAGCCTTATTTACATAAACTTTAGCTTTAGGTCATGTAGGCATATATTATCAAAATAAAACAAAATTAATTATGGAAAGGTGAAGTGCTTGTGAACTGGGAGTTTATATGTTGTGGGTAATTAAAGAAATCAGAAATTTTCATTAAGGAACAGAACTTGTTCAACAGAGCAGGGGCTAAGTCTATTTCTTTTTTGTTTACTACTTCCTCTACCTTTGAAAATAATCTCTCACTTGAGACTGTGAGAGATTGCAGGAGTGCATTAAAAATTATAGGGCAAGATGATAAAAATGTGGATATACACCCTTTTGGGAAGTTTTTTTTTTCACGTAGCCTAAATGTTATTTAACATAATATAATTTATTATACATTGAAAATGCATAAAAGTACTTGTCTGGTTCCATACTCAAAATTCAAAAGAGCTTACCCTCTGTTTCAGTCTCAGTTCACTACCGATCAACCGAAGTGCATGACACTCAAAACCTGCGGCAAGGGGTTCACACTACTTTTGAACCAGATTACAAAGCAGTCACGTGGTTGAGAGCGAAAACGAATCAAGCTCCGGTACAGTGCTTCACTGTGAGATGTTTCGGTTTTTTGATACAAGCTTCGAAGCCTCGGAGCAGAACGTCACACCACTACCAGGGACTAAGAGACAGCAAAACATTCATAACGTAGATCATGCGAGAACGAGCAAACACTCAGCTCGCCAGCTAAAAACAAGGACGAACAAATAAGTCATGAATGCCCAAATCCCGACCCAAAACCGAAACTGAACCAGACTAAAGTATTGGGACTGGACATCATAACCCGCACACAAGACGTTACACAGACAGAATGTGGCAGAACCCTGACACAAAGTTAGTTAGCCCCTAAAAATGAGTACCAAGTCTGCTGTAAATATCTCATTCTGTTCAAGAGTTACAGCCCTTTGAATAAAAATGGCCCTGCCCAGCTCAAACATTTTGGTGCCCCTTAGTGACCATGAACAAATTTTTTTTGATATTTATAGATATTTAGACTCCAAAGATTCTTACTGCAGTGGTTAGGTACAAATCGGATTTCAACGACACTTGAGCCTGCCAATGGTTCAGGAGACATGAGAAATTATATACTTTTGATCACTGAAGTGCCAGCATCAGCATCGGGACAAGCCTTGGAAACGTTGTGGGTTAGCACAAATCTCTACAACTTACAGTTTCGTCTGCCTGATCACTTTAAGGGGAGAAAGCTGATCCTTGGAAATTCTAACAATTACAATAGGGTTTCAACTCTACATGGTTGAATCCCTAATAATAATTATGTTTAATATCAAGTAGAAATATTTTAGTCTTGTTGGTCTTTTTGAAGTTGGAAAATCCATGCCATTATTTTACAAAATAGATAAGTATATGGAAGATGTATTTGACATTCCTTACCATCAGATCTTCTCTCAAGTATGTATGTGCAAGGAACTTTGGTGTCTGACGGTTTCCATTGCACCAAAGCAGAGCCATTGTATATCTGTGGAATCTTTGGGGTTCCTGGTGGGTTTGGAACACCTTAAAATGTGATATAAGCAATGTATAAGCATCAAAAAATAACTTTTGCAAGCATATAATGAACAAAGTGAAACACCAAAACATCAGCTTTTTTTCCTGACAAGCTTACCGCACTTTGAACTATTGGTTTTGGTTCACTTCCGGTTTGGGGAACTTCCTCTCAAAAGAATAATTAAAAATTAAAATTATATGGTTGTGCTACAAATAATTCTTATCTGTCAGTTTAATCGAATAAGCCGTCAATTTTCCTTCATGTTTAATTTTTAGACACAAGAATAACATAACACTTGGTATTTTAATGTGATATGACATCACAAGAATATCTGTCAATATTTCTTTTCAGTTCCTATATTATTTTCTTTTATTCCTTATTATTTGATTATTATTCCCCTGTAACAATATGAGAAAAAGACAACATACAGTGCACTTTTTTTTTCTTCTCCAAATCCTAACGTTTCATTCCAGGTTTATTTTCAAACTGATGTTTCAAAATGTGTGTCTCCCCTTTTCACTTCTAAAACCCATAGTGTTCACTGGAATGTTTCTAAAGCAGGTAAATTACATATTTTTTATATATTAGAATGACGGAGAGTACTTTGATATATTATAACTCAATTAATAAGTTAATAAATATGAGGTGTAGGAAAAAAATGGATGCTAAATAGTAAGGAATATTCCAGAGCTTACAGGCTAAGGACAGTATACAGGAAGTAGTTGCAGAGCCCAGGTTATTAGTGGCTACACATTCATAGATTCCAGCATCCTTTTTATAGGTCTTCGTGATCATTAAAAGTTGTCTTCCATCTGGGCAGGCCACTAAGCTCATTCTGTCATGAATCTCCAAAGGTTTCTTATCTATAAACAGAAAATGTCAAAAAATTGCTGGAAATCTAAAGATTTTATTGTGAAAAGGAGACCAACAAAGGAAAAATACCTTTCATCCATGAGAGTTTAGGTTCAGGGCTGCCAGCTGGAAGACAGCTAAGGGTGACTGAATTTCCTTCAAGAAGAATATGGTCCTTTAGTGTAATATGGAAAGCAGGAGGAAAATCTGAAAGAAAGAAAAAATGCATGAAGTGTTCATTGGAATTCATTGCAATCAGGGGAAAATTAATACTAAATATTCATCAATAGTATTGTTACGGGAGCAGGTGCAGGGTTGGTGTTCTGTTATGCAAGCGGGGTTGGTGTGCGATGCGGAGACAGGCAAGGTAACAGGCAAGGCAGGAACTCGAACTTAAATTCATTTAATATAAACAAAACAAAACACTTTAAATATAAACAAAACAAACTGGACAGCATAAACTTGAACTAGACTAAACTCAGGACCAGAATCACGGCAAGGAACAAGAAACATCCACATACCAATTCACTAACCATACAACAACCGACAAACACAAGGGAAATGCATAAGTGATATATACACAAGGGGAAACAGCAACACCTGGGAGACTAACGAGGAAGTGATTACAAGACAGGTGTAGGGAGTGAAACAATAACCCGAGAGACAGAAGTGAAACAAAGACAAGACTGACAGGAAGTGACAGAGAAGACCCAGACAGGAACACGTGTAACATAGCGCCCCCCTTCCGGTAGGCGCGACCTCGCGCCGTCAAGGCAACAACTGCGGAGGGTGGGTGGGCGGGGGACCAGGAGGGGGACAGAACAAGACTTGACAGACAAGAAACCAGAGGGAACCCAAAGGAGACAGAACTAGAACCAAGGAAAACCTGTGTGAAAAAGATAAACAAAAAAAAATAAACAGACCTCAAGACATCAAGGAAAATAACTCAAAACAGTCCTAATGAAAAAATAAGTCAAAACACAGTCCTGACACATGGGGAAAAAATAAAAATAAAATACAGAGTCCAGGGGGAGGAAAAGGTGGGATGAGCCAGGCGGGCTCGGGCAAGGCCGGCGGGTCAGGCGGCGCCGGCGGGGTGAGCCAGGCGGGCTCGGGCAAGGCCGGCGGGTCAGGCGGCGCCGGCGGGGTGAGCCAGGCGGGCTCGGGCAAGGCCGGCGGGTCAGGCGGCGCCGGCGGGGTGAGCCAGGCGTGCTCGGGCAAGGCCGGAGGGTCAGGCGGCGCCGGCGGGGTGAGCCAGGCGGGCTCGGGCACGGCCGGCGGGTCAGGCGGCGCCGGCGGGGTGAGCCAGGCGGGCTCGGGCAAGGCCGGCGGGTCAGGCGGCGCCGGCGGGGTGAGCCAGGCAGGCTCGGGCAAGGCCGGCGGGTCAGGCGGCGCCGGCGGGGTGAGCCAGGCAGGCTCGGGCAAGGCCGGCGGGTCAGGCGGGGCGAGAGTCACTGGGGGCGCCGGCAGGGCGAGAGTCACTGGGGGCGCCGGCAGGGCGAGAGTCACTGGGGGCGCCGGCAGGGCGAGAGTCACTGGGGGCGCCGGCAGGGCGAGAGTCACTTGGACGGCGGCCTCCGGGCTGGTAACGGGTTCTGGGACGTTGGCGAAGGCCGGCGGCGGCTCTGGGATGTCCCAGAAGTCCAGCGGCGGGTCGGGCCTCAGTTCAGGCAGCTCTGGCGGTTCGGGCCACAGTTCAGGCAGCTCTGGCGGTTCGGGCCACAGTTCAGGCAGCTCTGGCGGTTCGGGCCACAGTTCAGGCAGCTCTGGCGGTTCGGGCCACAGTTCAGGCAGCTCTGGCGGTTCGGGCCACAGTTCAGGCAGCTCTGGCGGTTCGGGCCACAGTTCAGGCAGCTCTGGCGGTTCGGGCCACAGTTCAGGCAGCTCTGGCGGTTCGGGCCACAGTTCAGGCAGCTCTGGCGGTTCGGGCCACAGTTCAGGCGGATCAGGCTCTGGCTGGCGGATCTCTGGATCAGGCTCTGGCTGGCGGATCTCTGGATCAGGCTCTGGCTGGCGGATCTCTGGATCAGGCTCTGGCTGGCGGATCTCTGGATCAGGCTCTGGCTGGCGGATCTCTGGATCAGGCTCTGGCTGGCGGATCTCTGGATCAGGCTCTGGCTGGCGGATCTCTGGATCAGGCTCTGGCTGGCGGATCTCTGGATCAGGCTCTGGCTGGCGGATCTCTGGATCAGGCTCTGGCTGGCGGATCTCTGGATCAGGCTCTGGCTGGCGGATCTCTGGATCAGGCTCTGGCTGGCGGATCTCTGGATCAGGCTCTGGCTGGCGGATCTCTGGATCAGGCTCTGGCTGGCGGATCTCTGGATCTGGCTCTGGCTGTTTCAGACGGGTCGTCGACTGAGATGCTGGTGGTGTTGACTGACTGGTTCGGGACACGGCACTCACCTGACACACATACAGGGCTTCTTGCCAGCTTAGTCCCGTAGTGTCAGGGAGGTCTCCGAGCTGGAAGTGGTTTGCCCCAAACCAGAGCAGCACTTTCAATTCTTCATCGCTCAGAGACGAGAAGGTCGCGAACCTGCTGAACCTCCAGGAGAATTCCAGAAAGGAAGAGTTCTCCCGGGCAATCTGGAGTATCTTCTCTAGGGGTTCCATTGTCCGCCTTCGTCTTTCTTAGGTGACGAACCTGGTCGGTTGTTCTGTTATGCAAGCGGGGTTGGTGTGCGATGCGGAGACAGGCAAGGTAACAGGCAAGGCAGGAACTCGAACTTAAATTCATTTAATATAAACAAAACAAAACACTTTAAATATAAACAAAACAAACTGGACAGCATAAACTTGAACTAGACTAAACTCAGGACCAGAATCACGGCAAGGAACAAGAAACATCCACATACCAATTCACTAACCATACAACAACCGACAAACACAAGGGAAATGCATAAGTGATATATACACAAGGGGAAACAGCAACACCTGGGAGACTAACGAGGAAGTGATTACAAGACAGGTGTAGGGAGTGAAACAATAACCCGAGAGACAGAAGTGAAACAAAGACAAGACTGACAGGAAGTGACAGAGAAGACCCAGACAGGAACACGTGTAACAAGTATAGATTGGCCTGCTCTTCTAGAGGTGCTGTACAGACAAAACTAAATTAGTTGTATTATTTTCCTGTTATATCTGTAAAGCTGCTTTGAAAATATCTCTATAGCAAAAAGTGCTATATGAATAAAGGTGACTTGACTTGATTTGAATAGCTGATAAAAACTGTGGCACTTGGAATACAAGGACTAGAAGGAATGGATTTAAAGTTTCTTTTACCTTCCTTTGGAACTGCAGGTGCTCTTGATTTAGATGGTGTCCTGTCTCTCTTACTTCTCGACAAACCCCATCTGTCCCATCTAGACCTTCTGTCAGTTTCAGGAGCTGTCAACAAAGCAATGCTTTTAATGCAATTCATGTGTCTTTATTATTTGCATACATTCGTTTCGAAAGCTTAACTCATAAAAGTACAGAATCTAGCTAGCATGCATAGCAATAACTTACATACTTAACAACAAGTGTTGGAAAAATAAAAATAAAAATGAAAAAATAAAATAAAATAATACATACTCTGAAAGGACTCTACAGACTCTGCACTAGAAGTGTAGTTCTGTGTCTCTTTGAATGATTTATTAGTAGTTTGTGAAGGAAGCTGGTTCTCTAGAATGTCCACATTCTTGTGAATGAGCCCATCAGACTGAGAGCGACGATGACAGGAGAGCAAATGTGCTTTCTGTACTTCATTTCTAGTTTCCTTTTCTCCCTCTCTCTTCTCAGGCTGACTTTGCTTTCTTAGTGAAAATCCAGAAACCTTTGACTCAAACTTTTTTCGCAATGCCAGAACTGGTGAATCATTTATTTTCTTGATGTCTGGCTTCTCTTCTTTTAGAGTTTCTGCATCAATGTGGGGTTTACTTTCATTGTTCTTCCTCTTCATTGACTTATTATCCACTCCATCAAATATTCCTGAAACATTAGATTCAATTTTATGTTGCACAGGAAGGACAGGCAATTCACCAAACTTCTTACGATATTTCTCAAGATCTTCTTTGTTTGTATCTATGGTGTTATCGACGCTTCCTGTCTCAACTTCTTTTTTGTCTAGGGACTTACTGCGTCCCATAGCCCAAGTAACTCGTCGTCTGGTGGATACAGAATCTGAGGTCTCCTCTTTTCCTCTTTTATGAATTGGTTGCAATCTCCTTGCACGTAAAGAGAATCTTCCAATAAGGCCAAGCCCAGATTCCTTTTCCACCTCCCTGAGGTCATGAACAGACTTGGATTTTTCCTGTAATCCTCTAGGCTTAAATTCCAATGGGGCGCCTACAGGGCCAGGTCGATAAACCTCTTCATCTGATTTACGTGGGAGAACTGGTGAGTTTTCTTCAGACTTTGCCCATGTCAATCGTTTCAGGCCATGTGTCAAAGATGATTCCCTCTTCTTAAACCTTGCCTCAAAAAGTTCCTCTGAATAAATATCTTTTATATCTGTTCTAAGTGTTGGCTGGTATACAGAGGAAACATCAGCAAAAACACCTGGATATCCAGTGGTAGTCTGACAGTGAGTCTCTGGCTGTGAGATTTTCAAGATTGGGGTGGGTAACACTGCAACAGATGATGCCTGTTTACCATTAACCTGCATTTTAGTTGAATAATTTGAGGATATGTCATGTGGAAGTATATCAAGAGAAGATTCAGTACTTTTATTAATCTGTTCTGGCACACTGTCTTGACAGAATGCATGTTTTTTCATTTTCTTTAATTTCTTATCAGTGTCATCTAATATAGTCATAGACTGAGAGGCATTTATAATATGTATATTATCAATAGCTTCTTCTTCCTTAACCATCTGTTTATTTTCTAAGTCTGGAGTTGGTGGCTTGGAAGAAATTTCTCTTGGAAACACAGGCAGCAGACTAGCCTTGATTTGATCTGTGGTATTAGATGTAGCTTCCAGAAAAATGGAGGGAATCTCTAGTGGGGCTCCAGATCTCCTATGCAGTGAAATTGACTCTGAATTACCCTCCCTTAAAGAAGACCTCTTTCTGGGTACACTTTTTATTTCCTCAGGGTTGTCAATGGAGACTGCCTGAGAAACTCCTGCAGCACTAAATCTGGCACTTCTAAAGTTACAATCCAAAGAAACAGTTTGCCTGTCATCATCAACACACAGTTTCTCAAGCAGGGGGCCACGAAGACCACTCATATTCTTGTCAACAGTGCCACCTCTCAGCAACCTCTGCCTCATAATATCAAGTTTTAGAGCATAGTCTTCCTTGCTCAGCTTGCCTGTCTTTGGACTACTGCTCCTGCGTGGGAGCTCCATGGAAACTGCCTTTTTCATGCACTTTTGTCTTTCTTCTGTATTATCATTCACATTACCATCTTCAGGTGTGATCTGCAGAAGAAGCGCACTGTCAGCAGAACTCCCTCTTCGCATTACCTCTCTTCTGGACTTGCTTGCTACCGGTTCAGCTTCTACACTGAAACCCTTTTGCAAGGATTCTTCCAAGTGTTCAGTCCTTTCTGCAATCTCCAGGTGGTCTACATTCTCATGTTGATCAGTTTGCTGACATTCTGTGAATTTCTTGAGATGATTAATGCTTTTTTGGTAGGAATCATTGGATCCTCTAAAGACATTATCATCATCCTCATGAATCTCAGTCAGAGACATCCGGGAACCAGAGAACATCATTGTGTGTGGCATAGGGATGAAAGGAAGTTCATCAATGTCCTCATCTGAGTTGGATGACGATGATGGTAGTGGTGAGCAGTCTTTAAAGTTTCTAGGAACAGCAAGGGACACATGGCTGGAAGAATCATCCAGCAATTCTGATATGGATCTCATCACCATTTTAGACTTGTATCTAATGAGTGAACACTGGAATGGCAAAAAACAAAACAAAGTTGTTAGGTAATGAACTTATTTTAAGTTTATTACTTACAGTTTTACTTAAACTTATACTTAAGTTTTTTTTGCTTTGTTTTTTGCTTACTTGCCATTTCCTTCGGGCCAGCACTTGCTTATGTAATGTTGTGTGGATGCTTTTCCCCTCTGTCAGTGACTAAGGAAAATGACAATTTTAATCATGACAACTCTTGGAATAATTTAGCAATGTAATGGATATAACAATATTAATGTATAGTAATACTTCGGTTTACGAGTGACTTTGTATACAAGCAAATCGGTGTACGAACATGGAAAGTCCATGTACCAAATCGGTGTACCAGCAATTTTTTCCCTCACCCACACGCGTTTTTGTGTGGAAAAGTCCTAACGCTCAGCATTGTCGCGCACATTTTTACTGGAAATATCCTAAGGACAGCCTCATAAAACAGTCACGCTGTTCCAACCCCTTGTCTCTGTTATGTCCAAGCTGTCTTTGGAGCTCCCATGCTCACGTCTCCCATGTTCGCACGCGTCTCCCGTGCTCACGTCTCCCCATCTCCCGTGTTTGCTCGTGTCTCCCGTCTCCCGTGTTCACGCACATCTCCTGTGCTCGAGTCTCCCCGTCTCCCATGTTTGCGCTCATCTCCCATGTTCACGTCTCCCCCTCTCTCGTGTTTGCGTGCGTCTCCCGTGCTCACGTCTCCAGTGTTCATGTCTCCCGTCTCCCATGTTCGCTCGCGTTTTCACGTCTCCCGTGTTCCACGACCTTCGATCTGCATTATCACTTCGTTTGTTTTCTGCACTATTATAATAAATTCACTCATTTGCACTTAAATCCGGGTTTTGTGTTTTCCCTTGCTGACAGTAACACCCCGCTCCCCCTCCTCCCTCCTCTCATCTCCTTCACGCCAGCAGCGACGCTGCTCAAAGCTGAAGTGCATTACAGTAAATTGTCTTTTTAAAAAGTATTTTTAGTTTAATTGTCAATTATTAATTAGTATTTATATGAGATCTTAATGGTAATAATTTTAACTGTAATTAATAGGGTAAAACCAAAAAAATATTTAAAATCTGCATTTATAGTCGTGTGGAACGAATCTATTGATTCTTAGTGCATTCTTATGGGAAATTTTTTTTGGTGTACGAGCATTTTGGGTTACGAGCTCGCTCTTGGAACGAATTAAACTCGTAAACCGAGGTATTACTGTATTTGATCTTTGAAGAATAGATCTGTTTTGTTCTGTTGAATGACAGCTATGTATTTTGTCACCATAAGTGATTAACTGAAGTTTGTACGAATATCTTCATTGTTTTGCTGCATTAATCAGTACCACAGCCTGTTTGTTAATATTCTATTATACCTTGAACCAAGGATGAAGAAGACATTCTGTGGCATCAGGTCTCCTGAAGTACAGATGGTTGAATATTAAGAGCATGACTCCATGACAATTAAAACAGTTAGACATATTTACCACAAAGAGTGTTGTGCAATAAACACTTACAGTTTGTTTGGTACAAGGAGCTTTATGATAAACCATTTTGCTTCTCTGCACAGGTCTTTGAACATGCTTTCCTCAAACGCAACATTATAATTCCTAATGTTCAGCAGAGTGTCACGGTCATTTCCCCCAGCAAATGGGGAAACTCCTGTTAGGCTATAAATTATGTGAATGATAAATACATGTTACACCTGTTGAATGCAAAAATCCATCAGTGGAGAGTTCAAATATACATACCATAAATATGTTATGACACCCACTGGCCTATGGAAAGAAAGAGTTTTAGAAAATACAGAAAATAAAAATGCTTGACCAACTGTCAAAGAGTTAGGTGAAGTGATGATCTTTTACCAAATATCTGTAGATTTAGAGATTGGTGACAGGTTTACAATTTCAGGAGCAATAAATTCTGGTGTGCCGTATTTGCAGTACAATTCTTCATTTGGTTTGACTTTCAGAGCATTGCCAAAATCACAAATACGAATGTGATCACTTTTCTGGTCTGCCATGAGAATGTTTTCAGGCTAAAATACACACACATATACTGCACAATTACTTTTGTCTGAAAATTCAAAACAGTAATTTGTAATGATTAGTAAAGAATTTAGTAGTTTATACACTTTTATCTGTTGACCTTTATATCAAGGTGAATTATATCATTGTGGTGAAGATAGGCGATACCCTCAAGTAGCTGCCGTATGATTGACTGAACCTGCACAGAGAACACAAAAAATAATGATATGGAATATATTAATCTGTTAGTAATTTAATTATTTTGTTTTAGCATTATGAAGCAGCAAGAAATATTTACTGAATACACAGTTAAAACACCAACCTCAGATTCTAAGATGCTTGTTCTTTTTGTAATTCTTTCCAAAAGCTCTTCATGGCACCTTTATAATAATTTAAGGATAATGATGAAAGCAAACAGCTTCTTATTTTTAAAAAAAAATTAATCAAAGAGAAAGGATACAGTTCAGTAATAATGACCACTACACATCTCTTTTCAAAAGCATCATGGAAGTGGATGATCTTCTCATGGTCTAACTCTGAGAGGAGGGTCATCTCTTTCAGGGAACAAGTCTTTCTCTTTGCCCGCACTGAGATGAATTTTGCTGCAAATGAGTGACCTTTTTGTGTCACACGCTTGACATATGAAAAAGCCCCTCTGTGAAAATAGACATTACAGACCTGTCAGATTCAAATGTATACAGTGTTCCTAATAATAAACTGCAGTGTCCTGTTATGGTATCTGACCTGCCAATCTCTTTGTGTATGTCATAGTAATCAGTCAACCTACGCATCCTCCGTAGAATTGTGCCTTCATTCTCCATTTGCTCTTCATCTTCCTCCACATTTTTGGCTGTGATGATATACAAGTATCATATTATCTTAATATAACTATACCAAACATGCAGAATTTTTTTTTTTTTTTTTACTGAGTAAACCTTGAAAGATATCCATATTCAAACTAATTTGTGTAACTTACCAGTATGGACAGTAAGCTCTGCCTTACAGGACACTGACCCAGCCATGTTCTTAGCAGTGCAAGTGTAGACCCCTATA
The DNA here is from genome assembly GCA_037043235.1 of Rhodeus uyekii. Lineage (NCBI taxonomy): Eukaryota > Metazoa > Chordata > Actinopteri > Cypriniformes > Acheilognathidae > Rhodeus > Rhodeus uyekii. Next base: position 372,590 of record JAWRVZ010000366.1, on the reverse strand, counting down.
TCCTCAGGCTGAGCATTGACAACAACAAGAGAGCACTCTCTGTCATCATACACAAAGGTAAAATGACTGCTCTCCATAAGAAGAATACCATCCTGAAAGTTAAACAGAATAAATCACAATAAATAAGGACAGCAAAACTTTTCTAATGAACATTCAATTAAAGACATTAACATTCTCAAGACTATAAGAAAGACTACAGACATAAACATATTCAAGAGTGTACACGTACCTTGAACCAAAGAATATCAGGGTCAGGTTTTCCATCTACAGTGACAGCTAAACGAGATGTTTCCCCCACACACACATCCAAGTCCTCCATGATAGTCTCAAATGTAGGGGGCACTGAAATGGTAACCAAAAACTGATTAAAAAAATTTATACATAAAGCTGGGTCATCACAGACAATTAATACTCAAGTATAAAGAAATTAATGAAATTATTCACCCCAAAAATTAAACTCTACTATTGTTTCTTGTGTGATATTTGTGCCAGGGTTAGTGTTTTCTAGTGTTTCGGTGTCAGAACTCTGACACTTGCCCTATCATCGTTTCTTTGTGTCATGTGAGTGCCATAGAGTGACACACAGTGTCCGCGTGTATTGTGAAGCACGCAGTTTGTTTTTTCATCAGCCGCGTGTTTTCATGTTGTGTCTTGTGGCTCGCACAATCTGCGCACTGTCTTGTTTTGTGTGGACACGGGGCTTATAAGTGTTCATGTCATGTCTTGTCCTGTCAATTGTGAAACCCCACCCATCTTGTTTCCTCGTTATAGTTTGATTTCCCCCATCTGTCCATCCTCATTACCGGCCTTGCGTGTCTCTATTTATTCCCCTTGTGGTTGCTGTCCTGTTCTGCTTCATTGTCTATATAGTTGTAATGTTGTCTGCTGGATGTTTGTTTTTACAATTAATGCCCAATGAAAGCATGTTATATAAAGATGTCTGTTAAAGTGCATAGTCTGAAAAATCATTGGATTCTAATGACTGTTAGATACCCAAATTCTCCAAATGTCTGCATCCTGAAGTACTACAAACCACCTTCTACAAGTTACAGTGAACAGCCAATTAAGTGATGTCATCATAGCCCCTGCCTCAGGAAGCAATGATGACATCAATGACATTAAGAGGCAGGGGCTCTGATGACATCACATAATTTATTTTTAAGCTTCTCTATTACCACCTAGTGATAAAACATACATATCATATTATATAGATCCCCATATGTCTATAGATGGTTGTATATGTCACGCCATCACAACACAAGGACTCTTAGTTTGTTTTCATTCAGTCATATGTTTCATTGTTTCAGTTCTCCTGCCACTCATTAATCACCATGGACAATGGTCATCACAGCTGTCATTATTGTTCATTACCGTATGCGTATTTAGTTCTTCCTGTTCACTCTTCATTGGTCACAAGTTATTTATATCTTACATGTGAGTGGAGATATTGCTATTATGATTACAATCAGTGATGTAGCTCAATCAGTAGAGCATAAGTGTTTACAACTCCAAGGTCATGGGTTTGATCCCAGGGAAAGCAAGAACCAATTCAATGTGTTCCTTAAGTGCAATACAAGTCGTTTTGGATAAAAGCGTCTGCCAAATGCATAAATGTTAAATGCTATGTGGATTGCCTATTTTCATTAAAATATTTCTAAACTCTTCATCCTCATCGTCAGGACCCGTGACAGAACAACAAACCCAAAATGTATGAGTTACGAACTCGTGGCGCAGATTGCAAACTGATCACTTTCACCCCTGCATTATACCCCCTGGATAATGAGATCATTGAGTCAATGTACTGGGTCCGGATGAACTTTATACAGTCGAGGGAGCTCCTAGATATGTCTTGACTGGACTGGAAGGGGGCAATCGTCAAATGTCTGGAAAGCTTCATCTTCTGATCCGGTACCCAGCCAGACCCAGAGTCCAACCTACCACCACCTTCAACTGCAGAATAACTGAGAGAGCAAGATGGAGAGCTACCACTCACTGCAATGTGTCAGCCACAGCCTGAGAAGAGGACAGTGCTGACAGTCACTCCAGAAGAGGAGCCCCGGAATGAGTCTGACCAGAGGTGTGAGCCGAAGTCACCTGCCACAGAGGGAGATCTGATGGATATTGATAGCAAGGACTGGCTGGAAAACCCAAACACTAAGGGGCCGCCTCCCACCCTTTCCCGCCCCAATATCATCTACCCGTCCTATAATACCCAGGAACCACACTCTGTCTGGCCATCGGGGGGCAATCAAGGTGAGCCGGGACCTTGTTCCGGTGAACTCTCTCCAGAACTCCCGGGAGCAGAGCAATCAGGGAAAAAGCATACAGGGGTAGCCTCTGCACTCTTGAGACATAGGAACCAGTCCGAGAGGAGCTGGATGAGACAGAGGGTCTCAGAACTAGATTGGACAATGAGAGGTCTCTCGAGATGCAAGAGAGTCCACTTATACGAATGTGTCCCATTTCACGAGTTCACACTTACGAATGATTCAGGAGCAATGAATGGTAAGCGTATTTGGCGAGCTGTCCGAGGAGAGGGCTCCGAGCTCGGTGTTAGCCCGAACCTGGAGCACTCCCCCTGTATCCTGACTTTGATAGGAACAATTAAGTGTGAGGAGTTGGGGTGGTGGAGGGATGCCGAAAAATGTCAAAGAGCTGTAGGTGAGTCAAACGTGTCTATATATACGTACTTCCTCTCCTGCTGATAGGATGAGGAGTAATTGCTGATGACGTGTTGATTGTATTAATCATTTGAACGTGCTCCTCCCGAACTTTGTTAATAAAACATCATTTCACGAGTTCACACTTACGAATGATTCAGGAGCAATGAATGGTAAGCGTATTTGGCGAGCTGTCCGAGGAGAGGGCTCCGAGCTCGGTGTTAGCCCGAACCTGGAGCACTCCCCCCAAAAATTGCAACCTAGTCGGACAGCCGCTGAAGATTTTGATGACCCCCCAAAGAATTGCAAGGTTACAGCTGGGGGGGTAGATTGTGAGTTCGGGAGGGCAGATGAATGTTGCTGTAGAGGGCTTGAGGTGCGTAGGGGATGATATGGCTTTAGCATTGGGTATGTGTTTGTTGTTCAATTTGTTGCCAGAAAGAGAATTGGGTGTAATTTTGTTTCTGGGAGTATGAGGGGTACCTCTGAAACTACTCCCCTGGCTGCCATAGGAGAAGGGAGGTATGAAGCCACCGCGGTAGGGGAAACCCCCGTGGTCGCTGTGGGAGGCAGGAGGTACATCGCCGCTGCGACAGTGGAAACCCCTCGGGGCCGCTGCGGGAGGCAGGGGGTACATCGCCGCCGTGACGGTGGAAACCCCTCGGGGCCGCTGTGGGAGCAGGAGGCACGTCGCTGCCGTAGCAGTGGAAACCCCACGGGGCTCTCACAGCAGCAGGAGGCACGTCAGCGTCTTAGCAGGGGAAACCCCTCTGGCCCCCGCAGTAGCAGGAGGCACATCGCTGTTGCAGCAGGGGAAACCCCTCGGGGCCGCTGCAGGACCAAGGTGGTGCGTCGCTGCCGCGGTGGTGGAAACCCCCGTGGTCGCTGCGGGAGGCATATCGCTGCCGTGGCAGTGGAAACCCCTCGGGGCTGTCGCGGGAGCAGGGGGCACTTTGCCGCTGCGATGGTGGAAACCCCTCGGGGCCGCTGTGGGAGCAGGAGGAGGCACGTCGCTGCGGAGACGGTGGAAACCCCTCGGGGCTGCTGCAGGAGCAGGAGGCACGTCGCCGCTGTGACGGTGGAAGCCCCTCGGGGCCGCTGTGGGAGCAGGGGGCACGTCGCCGCCGTGACGGTGGAAACCCCTCGGGGCTGCTGCAGGAGCAGGAGGCACGTCGCCACTGTGACGGTGGAAACCCCTCGGGGCCGCTGTGGGAGCAGGAGGCACGTCACTACCGTAGCAGTGGAAACCCCTCGGGGCCCCCACAGCAGCAGGAGGCACGTCAACGTCACAGCAGGGGAAACCCCTCTGGGCCCCTGCAGCGGCAGGAGGTACGTCAGCGTCGTAGCAGGGGAAAGCCCCTCTGAGCCCTTTCAGCGGCAGGAGGCACGTCAACGTCGTAGCAGGGGAAACCCCTCTGGGCCCCTGCAGCGGCAGGAGGCACGTCAGCGTCATAGCAGGGGAAAGCCCCTCTGGGCCTTTGAAGAGGCAGGAGGCACGTCAGCGTCGCAGCAGGAGAAAACCCCTCGGGGCCCCGGCGACAGCAGGAGGCACGTCGCCACCACTGCAGCGAAAAACCCCTCCGCCGCAGGACCAAAGAGGTACGTCGCTGCTGTGGTGGTGGAACTGATTGAAAGAATGGCTCCCTTGGGAGTAAGAAAGCACATCGATCCTGTGGCAGTGGAAAATTAGAAGCTTGCTCCTGCGGGAGCATCACTGCTGCGGCAGTGGAATTAGAGGCTTGCTCCTGCGGGAGCGTCACTGCTGCGGCAGTGGAAATTAGAAGCTTGCTCCTGCGGGAGCGTCACTGCTGCGGCAGTGGAAATTAGAGGCTTGCTCCTGCGGGAGCGTCACTGCTGCGGCAGTGGAAATTAGAAGCTTGCTCCTGCGGGAGCGTCACTGCTGCGGCAGTGGAATTAGAGGCTTGCTCCTGCGGGAGCGTCACTGCTGCGGCAGTGGAAATTAGAGGCTTGCTCCTGCGGGAGCGTCACTGCTGCGGCAGTGGAAATTAGAGGCTTGCTCCTGCGGGAGCGTCACTGCTGCGGCAGTGGAAATTAGAGGCTTGCTCCTGCGGGAGCGTCACTGCTGCGGCAGTGGAAATTAGAGGCTTGCTCCTGCGGGAGCGTCACTGCTGCGGCAGTGGAAATTAGAGGCTTGCTCCTGCGGGAGCGTCACTGCTGCGGCAGTGGAAATTAGAGGCTTGCTCCTGCGGGAGCGTCACTGCTGCGGCAGTGGAAATTAGAAGCTTGCTCCTGCGGGAGCGTCACTGCTGCGGCAGTGGAAATTAGAAGCTTGCTCCTGCGGGAGCGTCACTGCTGCGGCAGTGGAAATTAGAAGCTTGCTCCTGCGGGAGCGTCACTGCTGCGGCAGTGGAAATTAGAGGCTTGCTCCTGCGGGAGCGTCACTGCTGCGGCAGTGGAAATTAGAGGCTTGCTCCTGCGGGAGCGTCACTGCTGCGGCAGTGGAAATTAGAGGCTTGCTCCTGCGGGAGCGTCACTGCTGCGGCAGTGGAAATTAGAGGCTTGCTCCTGCGGGAGCGTCACTGCTGCGGCAGTGGAAATTAGAGGCTTGCTCCTGCGGGAGCGTCACTGCTGCGGCAGTGGAAATTAGAGGCTTGCTCCTGCGGGAGCGTCACTGCTGCGGCAGTGGAAATTAGAGGCTTGCTCCTGCGGGAGCGTCACTGCTGCGGCAGTGGAGGTTTAGAGAGAGCTGGAAGATAGAGAGAGCTTGCTCCTGCGGGAGCGTCACTGCTGCGGCAGTGGAAGTTAGAGAGAGCTGGAAGATAGAGAGAGCTTACTCCTGCGGGAGCGTCACTGCTGCAGCAGTGGAAGTTAGAGAGAGCTGGAAGATGGAGAGAGCTTGCTCCTGCGGGAGCGTCACTGCTGCGGCAGTGGAAGTTAGAGAGAGCTGGAAGATAGAGAGAGCTTGCTCCTGCGGGAGCGTCACTGCTGCGGCAGTGGAAATTAGAAGCTTGCTCCTGCAGGAGCGTCACTGCTGCGGCAGTGGAAGTTAGAGAGAGCTGGAAGATAGAGAGAGCTTACTCCTGCGGGAGCGTCACTGCTGCGGCAGTGGGAGTTAGAGAGAGCTGGAAGATAGAGAGAGTTTGCTCCTGCGGGAGCGTCACTGCTGCGGCAGTGGGAGTTCTGTTCAGTGTTGTAGTCTCTTGAAATTATTTTGGTTACAGACGTCTAAATACACTCAAGAAGTAACAAAATCAATATGTCTTGAAATTATTTGGTTACAGACGTCTAAATACACTCAAGAAATAACAAAATCAGTATGGTTTGTAAAAGCATAAGAAACCTTTCAATTATGAATTGACAGTTGAATTTATATCATATGCAATTAGAAGCTGGCTCCTGGGGGGAGCGTCACTGCTGCGGCAGTGGAAGTTAGCGAGTGCTTGCTCCTGCGGGAGCGTCACTGCTGCGGCAGTGAGAGTTAGAGAGAGCTTGCTCCTGCGGGAGCGTCACTGCTGCGGCAATGGAAGCAGTGGCCATGAAGTTGTAAGTGGGGAGGAGCTGATGCTTAACAGAAGACCTTGTTTGAATGTGCGGTCTGTTTGGTCTGATGTGGCTCTTGAAAGCTTCTGGAGACCAGCGGCGCAATGCTTGTATTTACTGTTGGGAAAGGCCTTTGCACGGCCGTGGTTGCTGCACCTATGCGAAAAGGATGGCTGGATGAATGGTCTGTTGGGAATCCGGTTTGGGGTAGCGTAGCTTTAAGAAGTTTGGAACCGGAATTTGTAATGGGGTGGAATCGTCTATAGAGAGTGGGACGGATGGGAGTTTAGCCTGCGAGTTTCTGAAATGAAAGTAGGCTGAGTGGATGTGATGGTGAGTCATGAGCATCTGAGGTAACCAAGCCAGTGTGAACGTGGCTTCACTGCTGCGGCAGTGGGAAACTTCCCCCTTTTGCTGACTCCTGCGGGAGTGTGGGGGAACATCATTGCTGCGGCAATGGAGGCGGCAGTGGAATAATTTCCGTTTGAACTGAGCTCATGCGGGAGTGTGGAGGTGCATCACTACAGCGGGAAAGGAGAACTTCCACTGAACTAATCGCGAGTTGGATGATGGAGATTGTCCATTTCCTCGACTTCTGTTGTCTCTTGTGGCGGTGAAAGCCATTTCTGGGGAGACTGATTTGATCGAATGTAACTCCTGAAGCTTCCGATGACCTGCGGCCCAGTGCTTGGATCTGCAGGTTTTGGGACGCGGCATGTGGTGGGGTGATTTAAGTCTTCTGTGAAGAGTGGGTCGGATGGGAGTTTGGCCTGATCTCTTAAATGAAGGTTGGCAACGAAGGATTGTTGCTGTTGGAGTAAAAGCCTTACGGTTTGGTCTCTCTTACTTTCGTTGTGCGGCGCTGACGAGTCAGAATATGGACGGATTTGGATTAAGGTTGGATGTGATAGAATCAGAGGAACTGGAATCTATATGGCTCGACCATGGCGTTGAGTGGTCGGACGACATTTGGGTAGAATCCTTGGCGGAGAGTAGGGGTACGGATTTCCAACATGATTGATTGTCTGGTGTCTGAGCTGGTGGGTTGCGTTCTTGATATACCTTTGATGAGCAGAGGATTAGGTTTCGGTAGTGAGAAGTAGATTTCGCCTAGGTAACCCATGGTGAAGCTGGCTTGGAAGTTCTTGGTGTTATTGGAATGCAATACGAGTCGGTGGTAGTGGGTAGAGACCATGAGGAGCAGACCACATGTGGAGTGGAAAGTCTTGAACTTTTCCACTCCACATGTAATCCTCCGAGGGAGTGGTTTGAAGCGAAAGCTTGAAGAATGAACGTTTAGCGTCGATAAATATCAACTCTGAGTATTGATGTACTGGTTGGGAATAGGTCCACCTCTGGTGGCAGCAGCCTTAACTTCAGTTGGGATTTGCGTTCAACTGTTGTTGGCGACAGAGGTGGTTCTAAGCGGCAGTGTTTGTGGAATGGCATAGCAGAGAACGGGATGAAAGGAGAATTAGCATGGTGGAGAGAATTAGGTGGGAAAGGCCAGGGGGCGAAGCCACTTGCGGAGGCAGCCTCACGCTAGGATCGGAAGGCCGGGCTGCAGGCCTAACGTAGGGGAAAGGTTAGGTACGTGCTGCCGTTGCTAACCCTGCACCGCTGGCGGAGGCAAGTTCGCACTTAAGGGGCGGCGTTTGTCGCTAGGTGCTGGCATGTGAGGTGCAGTGCTGGAAAGCTGCAGTGCTGCTGCGTCTTAACGCTTGGAAATCTGGATTTGCAAGGGAGAGATATGAAGATTTAAGGAACGTACGTTTGAGACATTTTGAAGGTAGAGTTGATTTGGAGATGGTACAGCTGACTGGAGCGAGACCTATTCTAGTTAATTTGCTTTGGTCGTCCTCCTTTACTATTGATACGAGTGCTGAGGTGTCGTAGGAAGTTGGGCAAGAAGAAGGTGGATGTCTTGATGGTGGAGGTGAAGGCAAGCCTCGGCGTCATAGGGTGCGACAACGGAGCGGAAGGGCTGGCGACCGCGTGGTGTTGTTGGAGGGTCGGTTGCAGTGTTTGTTGAGTGCATGAGCTCCTTTCGACAGTGGGATACGGTGAAGGAACTTGAGAGGAAGAGTTTATCGTGAAACTGGTACATCTCAATCTTGGACAGGGGTGGCCAACCTGTTCAGCATGAGCCTCGAAATAAGCTCATGGCTGCGGAGAGCCGCATGACAGACTGTTAAATTCGCATTTGTTGATGGGGTTTTTTACATTAGAAGGTCTCGCACATATATCGCTCATTTTTTACATATGGCACCCCACGAGCTATACAAACATGCAGAGACAATGCGTCTGTGAATTATATATGCGGGAAAAACGATATATCATCTCATTGACGGTGACAGGAAGTATAAAAGTAAGCAGCCTTGGTAATGTAGTGATCGGTTGGAAAACGTCTCCGGTTACTATCGTAACCTCTGTAATTTAATCATATTCCGTTTAGAGAAGTATGAAGGAAATGCTATTTAAGATATTTATACCGTCTGGCAGCCGGATCTGCATCGCGCTACGATTGGCCAGTTGTCAACTGCTGTTATCCATACATTTTCAGAAATGACGTGAAGGGGAGGAGTTCCCAAATGAGTTTCATTAAACATCTCGTTCCTACTCTCGAAAGGGAACGCGCTTCTGCGCGCCTCTATTTGAATTCGGTAAAAACATCGTGGCGGCTGACCTTGGCAGGATACATGTAAATTTATGTTTTTGTAGACAAAAAGGTCTCAGCGGGCCGGATGAGAGCCGCGAAAGAGCAGTCAAAGAGCCGCATGCGGGTTGGCCGCCCCTGGTTTTGGACAATGTGGCGAAAGGCGGGGCATCACATGATCGCCTGCTAAATTTTGAACACATTGGCTGGCGCTGAGCCAGAGAAAGCGCTCAAAGCTTGTTGCTGTTCAGTGTTTCAATCTCTCGAATTATTTTGATTACAGACGTCTCAATACACGCGAGAAACAACAACAAAAACGATCAATATGGTTTGTAAAAACATTGATTTCCGTAAGTAAAACCTTTCAATTATAATATTGACAGTTGAATTTATATCAGATGCATGTTGCATATTTAATTTCAAAACAAACTTACCTGTAGGAAATCGAAATATCAAAGTTTATGAAAGTTCACAAACTTATTGTTTTTGAGTAAACCCTGAGCAGGGGTTCATCCAAATATCATAGACTTATAAAGCTTATCTTGGACTTAAAGGATTGAAACAGTGAAGGCAAAGAATTACTTTGAAATAGAAAGTGCATATGGTTTCTTTTCAGCGAGTCCACTTAATAGCCGATTAAGTTGAAACAACAAGGCAGCGTTGGCAATAAGTGCTTGATTCTTGTGTGGGCGGCTGAGCGCGCGATCTGAAGTGGCGCGTGCGATCGGACTGTACTGCGCGCGATCTGGCTTCGGTGCGCGCTACTGCTTGAGTTGCGAGGAAGCAGCGCGTTACTTTAGAACAATCACATCTCAGACGTGGGTTCCCCGGAACAGTAGTATTGAGAGGGCACAACTGCTCGTGATTTAGTGATGCAGAAATAAAAGCGCCGGGAAGGATTACAGCTGCTCTTTTTGTGTGAGCTGACGGGCAGAGAGAGTGTGAGCTGAAACTGCAGCGCGGTCTGCTGAGGCTCGCGGCAGCGGCGGCGGCCTGGCTAGCAGGAAGAAAGCGGCATTGCCTGAGAGTCGAGCGTGTAGCTCGGCCAGCTTTATCGTCCTTTCTCAATGGCAGGAGCGATTAACAGCCGATGTAGAGCTGCTGGATACGGATGTTTACTTGGTGGCGAGAATGGCCTCAAGTCTTACTGTGCGTTGCTTGTTGTTGCTTAGGACCCGTTTGTTTGGTCTGGCACCCGTGATGTATTGCTGAGGGTGATATAATATAGTTAGCATGGTGTTGAGCGGATGAGGATCGCTACTGGGTCCGGAGGTTTTCGTGGAGAATCCATCTAACGAGTGGAGCTCAATTTCGGGTGTATGGCGACCAGAAGGCGGAGCCACAATGCCGTAAACTGTCGAGCTGCCGAAAAATGTCAAAGAGCTGTAGGTGAGTCAAATGTGTCTATATATACGTACTTCCTCTCCTGCTGATAGGATGAGGAGTAATTGCTGATGACGTGTTGATTGTATTAATCATTTGAACGTGCTCCTCCCGAACTTTGTTAATAAAACATCATATCTGGAGCCTCCATTCCCTGTGCCTCAGGCCTTGCCTCACATTTTTGATGTCTGCTCTCAGATTTTGTTTCCCATTAACTGCCCTTAGTGAACACAATTTCCTTTGGGACCACAGGAGGATTCAATGCACCAGTACATAAAGTGGACGTGAGCACAAACCCCCCTGATGATTTATAGAGATGACCATCGATGTGTTGTCAGATCGTCAGAACATGTTGGCCCCTGAGATCTAGGAGAAAGTACCTCAGAACCATTTGGACAGCCATCATTTCCAGACAGTTGATTTGCCAGGAGAGATGTATCGGATCGCTCCCCAGCCCATGAGGGATGTATTCATCGTTAGCACTTGGCAACGACAAGGAGGTTCCCAGCATGGGACCTTGGGAAATGAAGCAGGGTTTCTTCCACATGTCTAAGGCATGAAGGCAGCACAATGTGACCGTGACCATGCAAAATGGGTTGCCAGTCAGGAAGAACCCCCTGGTCTTGATCCAACATGCTTAACACGCTTGGACGCTGATGCCATCAGCCTTAATAGTATCTGGAACTGTTTCACAGCACGTGACTGGACCAGCTTTATCTGTTTTACGGCTGAGAGGATTGACTGGATTTGAGCGGGTGAGAGACATGTTCGCATTGAGACTGAATATGGAGAAAGCACACTTTTCTTGGTATTCAGCAGTAACCCCAGCACTCTCATGTGGACAAGAACGACACCTCAATGTTGAAACATTGATATGCCTTGCCCCAAAGGTGAACCTTAGGAACCTCAACCTTAGGAGTAAGGATGGAGATATAGAAGTATGCATCTTTTAGATCTATCGTCACAAACCAGTCCTAATTTGTTTCAAGGTCAGCATCTTGAACTTGAGTTGCAATACTGACTTGTTAAGTATGCGCAGGTCCAAGATGGGGACTAGGAAGTATTGGCTGTAAAACCCCTTACTCTCTGTCTGGGAAGGGAACACATTCTATCGCCCCTTTCTCTACCAGTATCTTTACTTTTAGTTCCTTAACCAGAGCCTGCTCGGGGGCCACTGTAGTGAACAGAACCCCCACAAATATGAGTGGTGAAGCCCGAAATTGAATGGTGTAACCTTTTTGAATGGTGCGCAGGACCCATTGAGAAATATTTGGCAGAAGTTTCCATGCTGCTAGAAATTCTACTTGGGGAATAAGTCCCTTGGGACTGGCCCGTTGTTTTATGCAAGAGGTGAGAGGAGAATAGGACGACTGATTCAAGCTGATAGAAGGGCAACTTTGACTGAAATAACCACTCGTTACAACCGAGGTATGCAGCACAGCATTTGTGAAGCCAAAACACGCACAACTTTGAGGCGGATGGGCTACAACAACAGAATAGGAAAAAGAGGCTACAATTTGCTCAAGCTCAACAAAATTGGGCAGTTGAAGACTGGAAAAATGTTGCCTGGTCTGATGAGTCTCGATTTCTGTTGAGACATTCATAAGGTAGAGTCAACAGAATGAGAACATGTATCCATCATGCCTTGTTACCAATGTGCAGGCTGGTGGTGGTGGTGTAATTGTGCTGGGGATGTTTTCTTGGCACACTTTAGGCCCCTTAGTGCAAATTGGGCATCGTTTAAATGCCACGGCCTACCTGAGCATTGTTTCTGAACATGTCCATCCATTTATGACCACCATGAACCAATCCTACTTCCAGCAGGATAATGCACCATGTCACAAAGCTTGAATCATTTCAAATTGGTATCTTGAACATGACAATGAGTTCACTGTACTAAAATGGCCCCCACAGTCACCAGATCTCAACCCAATAGAGCATCTTTGGGATGTGGTGGAAGGAGAGCTTCGTGCCCTTGATGTGCATCTTCATCAACTGCAAGATACTATCCTATCAATATGGGGCAACATTTCTAAAGAATGCTTTCAGCACCTTGTTCAATCAATGCCACGTAGAATTAAGGCAATTCTGAAGGCGAAAAGGGGTCAAACACAGTATTAGTATGGTGTTCCTAATAATCCTTTAAGGGCCCGTCCACTGATGCCCCACCTTCATATCATGCATGAACCGCGCACGTATCACATTCATTCCACTGACATCCACTGACAACGTGGATTCTGAAAGTGCTTGTACATGGAACGTTCACGAAGCGTGCGTGTTTGGACGCGTTCTGAAGTGAAGTGAAGTGAAGAAGTTTATTTGTCATTACACATGTACAAGTACAGTATAACGAGATGACGTTGGAGCAAGCCCTGAGCCGCTGCCTTCTGTCAGTGATTCACGCGTCAGGCGTGCGTCGAATGTTCGTGGAATACTTTGGTCAATTTCTCCACGCACAAGTACGCACAAACCAAATCTGTGCGTGATTTGTGAGTGATTAGTGCGTGATCGGCTGTGTGACTGGGCTTTTAGGTGACTGTGTATATATATATGGTAACACTTTAGTTTAGGTTACAATTATCACTATTAAATAGTTGCTTATAACAAGCATTCTATACATACGATATATATATATATATATATAAGATGTTTATATATATATGATAGATTTAATGGAAGCAATCTCATGAATGTAAACAATATAATTCAGCACATTTATTTGCGTTAAAGCCTTTTTTCTGACTGAAGGTGTTTCCCTTTTTTCACAATGTATTTTTCACAATGTGAAGTATTGATATAGAATTTATGTGCTAAAGAAACAAAAATATTGTCGACATTTGTAAAAAATTATTTTCATTTCAGCTATATCGGCAAATATTTTCTTTCGATAATCTTTTTTTCCATGTTTTTTTTAAATGTATTTTCTATGCCTTTTGTCCCTATGTTCTCTGCCTGTTTAGTTCCAGTTTGTCTTGTTGCCTTGTTTGTCTCCATAGTTACCCTCATTACTATCCATAGTAACTTAATCTGACTCAGTAATAAACTCCGATATCAAACTGACTTCTGACCTGAAGTGTTGTCTATATCATAATCATGGACTGTTTGGCCAGAGGAGAACTGTTCCCCTGACTGAGCCTGGTTTCTCCCAAGATTTTTCTCCATTCTGTTCTTCATTCATTCTGTCACCTGTTGGAGTTTTAGTTCCTTGCCACTGTCACCTCTAGCTTGCTTAGTTGGGGACACTTAACATTGTTTTCCTAGTATCTCTGTAAAGCTGCTTTGAAACAATTTCTATTGTAAAAAGTGATATATAAATAAAGGTGACGACTGACTGACGACCTCTGTTCATCATTAGCTCCTTTGTTACTTGTGTATTTTTACAAATGTTTCAGTTGTGATTTTGCATATCTTTCTTTGTTCCTCTGCTTGAATTATCTTGGTTTGTGTTTTTTTTCAATAAACTCTACTTGTACTTGAATTCTCACCTGTCTTAGAATACTTAGTATACTTAATCATACTTTTAAGTATATCTCAATCAAAATATTGTGTGGAAGAATAGACCAAATATTCATACATTTTTCTATCAGTGTAAGTCAAGTATCATTTTCAAGTGTAATTTTAAGATGTAATATGCTTTCTTATTTGTTTTAATATACTATATTAATACCACACTTGTGTAACCAACATGTCGTTTGTAAGGGTTATTTCTTTGAGGGACATGTAGGAGCATGGTTTGTAGTAATACAAGATTTTTCTCAAGAATTGACTCTTCTCAAACAACATCTCAAAAAGAAAAGATTTACAACAGAAATCTGCTTAATGACATTATGATATCTGTCTAACATTAGAGTAATTTTTTAGATTAGCAAAAAATGTACAACTACTTCAAATTGCACATTGAATAGTTGCCTGCGTGATGTCCATTACATTTATTTTACTGCTTTGCTTATGTGCAGCTGATATTCATAATGAAGTTGAAATAAAAAGAACAAGCCTTCACCTGCCATGGCCAGCTGCAGAGTGCATAGGTCACTGCCATACTGGTTGTTTGCCATGAAGATAAGCTGCCCTACATCGGTGCTTTTCACTTTGGCAATGTGGAGCGCATGCATATCATCATCAGGCATGGTCATTTCTAATGCATCAGGTTTGTTGACAAGCACCATTCCCCTCCTGATAAACAATGGCATACTTAATATTCAAAAATTATATTGCAGTTTTAATGTTTGGCTTGCATTTGACACTAACCTTTTCCACGTGCCTGTTGCTTGGACATGATTATGGGTTATTGTGATGGTTACAGGCTGGTTCTCAACTACATACACAATATCAGGTTTGTCCAAGATAACTGGAGCCTTGTGTAAATATTGTCCTGTGATATGTAAAAATAACAGAAAGCAAAAAATGATGTCATCAAAAAGTAATGGATATCGCCATATTTATCTACTGACAGTACAGACAGGATTTGAGCAAACATTTTTTACCTCTGTCAATGAGTTGGACTAGATCAGTGGGTTGTGAGGGTTTGCTGAATGCTTTTCCAGTGGTACTAATGACTCTGAAGGAATAACACACTCCTTTAGAAAGCGAGTGGACTGTGTAGGAAGTGTCTCTGAGGCTGGAGGCAATGGTTGTCCATTGGGTGGAGCCCAGAGCTTGTTGTTGAACTATGTACATAAGTGAAGCAGGATCTGAAATGAATGAAAGACAAAGAAAATGCTATAGGGGAGGGCAGGGTAAACATCTTGGGTTATGTATGTAACCTTAGTTCCCTGAGGGGGAACGAGAAAGCGCTAGGGGTAAACCTTGGAATGTAGTCTCATTTAGAAGCACTGTGAAATTTATCGCGGGATTGTGAAATGATTATTGAGGGTCGGTGACGTCATGATCCAGGATCAAAAAAGGGCACGGAAACCGGAAGCGGCAACTCAGAGACTGTCTGAAGCAAGCCCAGAGGCGCAAGGAGCTGAGGCAAACGGCAATGGTGCATTCCCCCTTAGGGAACTAAGGTTACATACGTAAACCCGAAACGTTCCCTTTCATGGGAACTCAAGCTGTCAAAACGCTAGGGAAACTATGTGCCATCGCAACCTCAGTGACACCGGCCGCAGGTGTGTCACAGCTCAATACGAGAGCTCACTACCCAGAGTGGAGTAGAGGACAAGCTGGTAGAACCTCTGGAATGTGTGTATGAAGGACCAGCCCCCCACCGCCCAAACACAAGCAAAGGAGACCCCTGTGAGAAAGACATAGAGGTAGTCACGCTCCTAGTGGAGTGGGCCCGGACCCTTCCGGCAAACTCCTAAGCCAGAGAGATAGCCTCAGCTATCTATCTGCTCAAAGTATTTTAGATGCTGGGGCCCACTTGAGGGTTCCGATGAGAGGAACAGCTGGGAGACCTAGTGGAAATAGGGGTCCAGTGCTCACACTGGAATTACCTTGCTACCAGTACTCACACTGGAATTACCCCTGTACCTGATCCATTTTAAGCTCTTGACAGCTGAAAGGGTGGCATCGATGCACACAGGGGAAACCATGCTAACATCAACACTGACCCAGAGGAGACACACTCCTCTAAGTTCAGCCTCAACCCCAACATTTCAAGAGAACAAGAACGACATCTTGATGGTGAACCGCTAGCCTGGTGATCATCAAGGGATGTTCTTAGAACGCGCTGTGTCAAAGCAAAGGGTGAACATGTGGGGTGACAGCGGTATGCCTTACCCCAGAGGTGAACTTGCGGAGCTCCGTGGGTGGAGATGTGAGAATGAGTATCTTCAGGTAGAAGGTTACAAACTAATCTTCAGATCTGGTTTTAGATACGATCTTGCATTACTGTGCAATTGAAAAAAGATACAGATCTTACTAGGAACCCCATTAATTTGGAACAAAGAAGAGATGACCCGGACCCTCTGTCTGAGAGTGGTGCATTTTCTATGACTCCTTGCCTCAGTAGAATATACTGAATCGTCCATTCTTAGGAGAAAGGTGCACGCCAGCTCTCGCACATCGGTCCCCAGCTGCTGAAAGTATTCAGCATCAATCCTCTGAATCATCCGTTCGAGGATGAACGGTCTGGTTGAGCAAAAGGTGGTATCCATAAAGAAAGTTCAGAAAAAATAATAAATACGTAAATATCCTCAATCCGCTGAGTCCAATAAGATGGTCGCGTCATTCTGTCACGGCATGGAACAAGGGGAGGACTCAAGTGCAGGGTGAAGAGGAATTTATTATAACAAAAGAACATAAGACGCCAGACAGCAAACACTGAGGGAATTTATAGGACACATGAGGGAAGGTAGTGATGAGAGACAGCTGGGAATGATTAAAGGAAACAAGGAGGCGGGGTGGACACTAACGAGACAAACACACGGGAGAGAGAGCAATGCCACGGTTCTGTCCACAAGAACACTAATAACACTGGAAACAGAGACAGAACAGTGACACAGTGCTCCATGGATTTCAGAATTATAGACTGTTGTATTATATTATTGTATAGTATTTTATTGTATTATAGTGACTCTTTATGATGAACCTGCAAATCAAAGAGCATCCGCGAAATTTGCGTTAATATTAACACATGTACCCATGCATTTTATGAAGACGTTACACTTAAACTTAACAAATAAATCCAGTGTTAATCCGATTTTGTAAATCCTGCATTTTTGATGCAACAGTTTTCACCGGCTCCTCGATATCATGGTAACCGCCCTACTTCTGTACCACTTCCATGCCTTCCAATGCACATGGAAACATGTGCAAAATATACTGATAATTTATAATTCATGTTGCTATAGATTGCACTTTATATATTACACAGACTTTAACTAAGACAGCAGTTTTTACAGAATGTGTCATGTTTGCTGTGATCTCGCATTTACACGCTTTGACCATGCGGAGAAAGAGAGAAGTTAAGTCATTATTTCGAGAAAGTTTCTCTTTATTTCGAGATACTAAGTATTTTTTCGACTTAAATAAAAAAAATTCTCAACTGTGGTGGAAACTGGCTTCCATAATATGCACAACTTTTCAAGTTCAATGTGTTTAATTTCATTAATTCTACCGTCAATCCCTCAGCTTTGGTTGTCGCCAAAACCGCTCTGTCTCCAAAATGTTCGCACGCATGGGTCACGCCAGTTTGCGTGCTGGTACACAAATATATTCCCGTCAAGTTTGTTTTTATAGATTTCAACCTTTGCGTGGGAACTGGCATACATACATTTCCAGCCCCGTTTTGTGCGTACGCACGCTTTATAAATGAGACCCCTGATACTTCTGCGAGTTCTTCTGCGGCTGCAGATTGAGTGAAGCGATCCATGTGCAACACGAACTCAGCGCATGTGTAGTGAACTAGGTACGATCTTAGTCACGAAATAACCATGTGAAGTGACAAATTTGTCCCTCTTTTGTGCTCGGTGTTCGGCGACATAAAAGAATCGACGTAACTGATGAAAAAATGCTTAGACAAATAGGGAGTTTGGCGGTTCCACTTCAAAAAAGTCGACATAATAGGATTGACGAGTTAACCGTGAGTCGAGATAAGTGAACTCCACTGTATATGGATATTTATATCACCATTTACTAGATTAACTCTTTCCCTGCCATTGACAGACTTTTTCACATTTATGACACAATGTAATGGCCGATCCATGTTTTCCTCCTGAAAGAGTACAGACTCTGTGGAACAAAACAAGTGAAAGAGAAGCGGACACAAGCAATAGAAGCATTGATTATGTACATGTTGTTTTTTTTTTTTAGAAAAACATGATTTTCTCAGCTTTTTGTTAAAAAATTTTGACAAATTTTTTGCTTTTATACAAAAATTACCCTCATTTAAGTGTTGCTAAAAAAATATGAATGAAGCTAGAAAAAAATGGCACTTTTGGTTAAAGCAGAGGCTCTCTTTTTATGGGGACCATGACAGTTTTGTGAAAATGATCAAATATGCTGCCAGTGGTTGGCAAAAAAAAAAAAAAAAATTGCTCTCAATAAGAGAGAGTTAAGGTGATGGTAGAATTTATTAATTGACACATCTTACCACACTCTCCCCTAGTTGTTTATAAATTACCACAGATTACAGAACATGATGAACTAACTTGAAGCAAAATATCAGGAACTATCATGCCAAGATAATTTAAGTAAAGGAATTTACCTTTGGATAGGTACAGGTCTTTTGGTCTTTTCCAGCTTAATGAGACTGTTCTCCCAGTTACAGACTCGATTACTGGAGGACCATCAGGTGGCTCAGGAAGGCTAACTGTCAAGAAGCTAAAATGTTAGTGAGGCAGACACATATAAATGTTACAAAACTATTATATATGAGATGAAATTCCATCTTGCCTGTAACGTACAGATGAGCATAGCAGGCAGCCTTGCCCATTTTATTGGAGATGACACATTTATACACACCACTGTGGCCATGACACACTGAATTAATGACCAGACTGTGAACATCCCTGTCTAGAAGAGGTACATGATAGGATATGAGTGAAAATTACACGTATTCTAGAAACAATATATGTAGAAAATGAATGAGAATCTCACAGTTAGAATTCAATTATGTGTTAGACTATCGAAAAGCCACAAATATTCTTTAAAATGTTTTTGAAAATATTTTTGTGGACTCACGCTGTGTCATCTTTCTGTCATCAGTGCTCTCTATCTTCTTTCCATTGTGGTACCAAATTATTTTTGGGTATGGCAGGCCTGTTATCCTGCACTTTAATACTGCTTCTTTCCCTGTTACTACTTCCAGGTCACTGAGAGGTTTTATGAAGTCTGGCATTGTCTTGTGTTCCACCTCTCCCTCAGACACCTCAGGCTCCTCAGGAATTGATGGCATCTTTTCTAACCTTGAACTGATGAATGGAAAATGAACAGACAAATGAGACAGAAAAGTGAATCACAGATACTGTAAATAGTGCTTAACAATATATAATTATATATTAATTATGTACATAACCCTAACACAGCCTATTTTTAACTAAACATTTATGATAAGAGTCTGTCTTCTTACATGTGAGCAGATATGGCGGGTTGAGGTTCCTGTATATAAAGTTCAGCTGAGCTCTCTGCTTCTCCATGAACATTTCGAGCAATTGCTGTGTAAAATCCCTCAC
Organism: Rhodeus uyekii; assembly: GCA_037043235.1. NCBI lineage: Eukaryota > Metazoa > Chordata > Actinopteri > Cypriniformes > Acheilognathidae > Rhodeus > Rhodeus uyekii. The sequence goes on along the minus strand of JAWRVZ010000366.1, from coordinate 353,271 downwards.
TCGCTTTGTTGACATGAGTGATGAGCAAAGAGTGAAATCCCTTTACTTTGAGAATGCGAATATTATCAGTATCTGCTACAGGTTTTTCTAGGAAACAAAATAGTTATTTTCCAACATTGTTAACAAATGTCTTTGTTGCTTTTATTCCAAGCAGAGATATTTCATGAAATGACTTCTTCAGATTATTCTTTATTTTTACCACAATGAGACCAGGTGACTTCAGGAGGGGGAGATCCACTGACTTTGCAATCAAATTGTGCTGACCGGCCCTCAGTAACCTCCAGTACCTCCAATTTCTGTGTAAAGAGTGGCTCCTTAGATGGAATCACTAGAAGATTAGCTGTAGAGGTGAGCTTTTCTGTACCTTACAAGTAGGAAAAACAAGCACGGTTTATATTAATCAGAAGTATTGGAAGCAAATAAGTAGTACTGGGAAAAAATATATATATATTATATTATATTAAATAATGGGTAGCCTATTATTGATGCTTATAGCTGTGTTTTCTCATATCTTATGAGTCCTACCTTTTACTGAACTGACTTTGCAAGTATAACTTCCACTGTAGTCTTCGTGTGCAGATTTGAACAGAAGATGGCATCTGTGTCCATCAAATTGCATCTTACAATCAAATAGTGCTGGCTGTATCAACTTCCCATTGACCAGCCAATCAACATCCACAGCCTTTGGCCCAGTTATAAAACATTCAAGCAAGGCTATCTCTCCTGCCTTGACCTTCACATCCTGCAGTGGTCTGGTAATTGTCAGTTGAGTTGACTCAGCTAGGCAGAAAATAATAGTTACAAGTCATGCACCATCCAAAGTTCAATCCTTGAAATAGAATTACTTGTAGAAATATCAACATTTATTCACAATATTAAGATACAGTGGGGTTCAAAAGTCTATGACTAGAACCCACACAATGTCATAACATGTATCAATTTGGGTGAATAAAGGTGAACTGAAATTCAATTTCGTTATTGTCAATTATATATATAATATGACGTCTATTGTCAATTTTATCTATAATATGATGACAGCTGACGTTTATATTGTGTTTTGAGTCAGGGTTTTAAGTAACCAAACCCCAACAAATTGTCACAACACTGACGTTCAAAAAATGTCAAATTATAGCATAATTAGACACTGATATTTAGTTTGTTTGTTAAGTCATGGTATCTAGAAAACAAAAGTTAATGTCTGCCAATCGTCACAAGATTTTCTTCAGCACAATAACAAATTACAACATTATCAGGAGTTGATATCTTGTTTTTTGTCATGGTATTAAATTACCAAAACCCAACGTCTGCTGAGTATCGTAAGATTATGTCAAATTATAATATTAAAACCCAACGTCTACTGAACACCATAATGTTAATGTCCACACAATAAATTATTGAATATATTCTGATGTGTATTTTGATGTTTTAATGACATTATGGATTATCATTAAAATCTTATTGATATTTAAGTTAAAATCAAGTGGTGATGATCCTGCCATTATTTTATATAGTTATATTTAGAGTATTTTTTAGGATAGATCCAAAGAAGAAGATGTACATGTTTAACATAGGTAAGTGAAAAATGAAGGAACATAGGGAGTTAGCATTGTTATCAATGGATTGCTGAATTGGCGCAATTTTCTACCTTGCTTAAAGTACTTTAAGTTTCACTTAGTTGTATCACAATACTAACATAAGTATGATATAGGGTTTAGTAAACACATTCTAGTTAAATATCATTGACTATTAAAATCAGTGATGGGGGGGGGGGAATTGTTGCAGTTCACCTTGTTTTCCAACTCTTTACCACCCGAAGCAAAACCCCAGTGAAAATGCCATTGTCTTGTAGTTAACCAACATTTAACCTTGTTTCCCTTTCAAGGGAACTCACGTTACGTTGAAAAACGCAATGGGGACGCTTCGCATGGATACACCGTGAAGCATGTGTGAAATCGAACCAATTGTGAAACCCGCTGCAGCAACCTCCACACCATTGCACTGCTGCAGGGTTACCAGGTGGATTTGCTAGGAGACCTCAATGAGAGTAGGGGAATTGGACAGGACGCGGTGGCCAAATTGCAGCGGGCCAAAGATCTTTCTGGGCCATGGAGCAGGTCATGGAGAGACACCTGTGGATGAACCTCATGGCCGAAAAAGAAGTCCTTCTCTTGCCTCCTGGCCTCTTTGGCGGTGCAGTAAAAACTGTCGTTGAGAGGTTTCAGGGGGCCACCAAACAGGAGGCCGCTCTCGCGTCTCAGTGGCTCCAAATGAGCTGCAGCCTCACAACTCCTCACATAGTGCCACCCAGAAACAGAGCGTCACTACCCGTACACCCTTTCAGAAAGATGGGGGATTGGGATGGCGCTTTCAGCCTCAGCCTGCTAGAGGGAGGGCATCATGTACTAGTCCAGTCAGACAACACATCGGTGGTGGTCTACATCTATAACCAGGGGTGGTCTGGAAACTGAGTTATGGAAACTGTGGGCCTGGTCGATTTGAGGGCTCAGATCATAGACTGGTCTCTCAACCTAGGTTGTTGAGATTATACTTCAGCTCCCTCCATGAGGAAACTGTATGCCCTGAAGTGGAAAGTGTTCGCTTCATGCTCGCATGCCAGCTGGAACCAGTTGACTGGTACAGAGCTGGAGTTCCTGCCAAAGCATTTCTCCGCAGGCCTTTCCCCCTTCACCTTGAAGGTGTATGCAGCAGCCATTGCTCACACTGGTGAATTGGATCAACACACACGGTGAGTCATGTCATCTCCTATAATCCTTACATGCACTTCCTGCTTCATGCATACTATTTCTGTCTCTGTCGGCAGCCAGGGCTTCACATGTGATAAATGTAGGGACATAGTCAGGCTGACAGTGAAGATTTCAGAATTAGAGACACGCAGCCAAACTTTAATCGAGGATAGTAAGAATGCAAGGGCTTTAGATACTGCTTTGGATGCGACTAGCTTAGCAAACCCTGTACATTGTTCGGTTCCGGCTGTAGAGCCCGTGCAGCAGGGCAACTGGGTGACTGTGAGACGGCATAATCGTGGGTCAAAAAAACACTGTTCCATTCCGATCAGAACATCAAACAGGTTCTCCCCACTCAGTGACGCACCCACTGAGAAACCTGTTGAAAGTGCCCTTGTGATTGGCGATTCTATTACTCGGAATGTGAAAATAGAGACTCCAGCCACCATATTCACATGTTTGCCGGGAGCCAGAGCGCCTGACATCAAAGCAAATTTAAAAGTGCTGGCTAAGGCCAATCGCCAGTCGGAGATCACTAAAACTAATATTAAAGAGGTGTGTGAACTCGCAAGTACGATGTCAGGCACTGTATTTTGCTCTGGCCCTCTTCCTATGCGCAGGAGTGATGAGATGCTTAGCAGATTATCCTCACTCAATGGCTGGATGTCTAAGTGGTGCCCGCAGAATAACATAGGGTTCATAGACAATTGGAAAAGTTTTTGGGGCAGACCTGACCTGTTGAAAAGAGATGGTATTCATCCCACCTGGTGCCGCTCTTCTCTCTAGTAATTTGGCACATAGTCTTAGAGCTAAACCTTGACTAACTGGGGTCCAGGTCAGGAAGCAGACAAACTGGCTAAACCGACCGTCTGCTAGCTGTTTCACGTCACAGAGGTCAGATAAATTACAACTCATAGAGACTCTTTCACCTAGATATCATCCTATAGAGACTGTGTCTGTTCCCCGAATTAGCAAATACAAAAAATTCTCAAAACCGTTTAAGGGTAAAAATTTAATTGATTTACAAACAACTAAGAATGGATATAACACAAATGAACAAATGATAAAGCTTGGGTTACTGAATATACGATCCCTTTCCTCAAAAGCACTTAATGATGTTTTATTAACAAAGTTCGGGAGGAACACGTTCAAGGATGAAAGCAATCAACTCATCATCAGCAATTACACCTCATCCTATCAGCATGAGAGGAAGCGTGTATATATAGCCATGTTCGACTCACCTACATCCCTCGACAGTTTACGGCATCCCTCCACCACCCCGGCTCCTCACACTTAATTGTTCCTATCAAAGTCAGGAATACGGGGGGAGTGCTCCAGGTTCGGGCTAAATACAGAGCCCTCTCCTCGGACAGCACGCCAAATACGTATACCTTAATACTCCTGAGTCATTGGTAAGTGTGAACTCGTGAATTGTAAATTATTTAATTACAGATCATAAACTAGATGTGCTGTGTTTGACAGAAACCTGGCTAAAACGAGACGATTACATTACTTTAAATGAGTCCACCCCTCAAGATTACTGTTATAAACATGAGCCTCGTCTGAAAGGTAAAGGAGGAGGTGTTGCTGTAATTTATAGTAACACGATGAGTACTGCTCAAAGATCTAATTTCAAATATAATTCTTTTGAAGTGATGGTCCTCAATGTAAAATTATCTAGTGCAATAATAATTCCTGTTTAACTTTTGTGTTGGCTATTCTATATAGACCATCAGGGCACCATACAGACTTCATCAAATAATTTGCTGATTTTCTCTCAGACTTAGTAATGTCTGCAGATAAAGTCATAATTGTCTGTGATTTTTTATATCCATGTAGATCAGGGGTGTCAAACTCAATTGCACAGGGGGCCAAAATCCCAAAAAACTTTAGGTCGCGGGCCGAACAGGATAAACATTTATTGAAAACACTAAAACTAAACTTTTAAAACTTACCTTTTTTTTAAATAGATGTGAATAAAAACAGACAGAAATATTATTCTGGAATAAATCAACTTATACCTTAAATAACTTAAAAATATAAAAATATTTAAAAAATACTTAATTTTTTTTTAAAATATATCCTCAAAAAACAAATATATCCTTCAAAATATGGACATGCTGCATAACAAAACCTGGAAATCTAAATACAATTTTTCAAATAACAAATCAAATCATTCAGTTGAATTTGCTCTTATGTCATTTGTCTTATAGTGCCGTCTTATTAAATTATTTAATTACTGCCACATTAGCTCCGCAAATGTACACGGGTATACTGGCAGTATGTCAGTAAACAAATACCGTATTTTCCTGCATATAACCCATGGGTTATAGCAGATTTGACAAACTATATCACAGTTTTTTTTACACGTAATAATATTTCAATATATTTGTTACATCCCTAAGGACGTAATGTTTTTTTTTTTTTTGCGCTGTATTTTCTTTCTGGCGCTTGTACTATCACTCTGACAGCTGGCGCTGATAGGCTGTCTGGCCTGTCAATCATGCAAGAAGACGTTCTGCCATGAGGGCGGGCTCTTCTCATCCGATGATCAACACCTGAATTTCGCGCACAAGCACTGTGTACCGAGCCTGAACAGTTATGGATAATTGACAATAACAATCGCGCGGTACTAGCGCGGGCGCGAAGCATCATTAGCCACTTCCTGTTTAATACAGGAAGTGTTCGGCGAGTCAGCTGGAGCGCGGGACATCTCGCTGGCCATTAATAAAATGCTCTCGCGGGCCGGACATAATTACACGCCGGGCCGGATGTGGTGTCGTGCGTTCTGTCTCAGTGCTCTCTGGTCTTTGCTTTGCAACCTCGTCGGTATTTGAGTTTGACACCTATGATGTAGATAATGAAAAAGACGCATTGGGATTGGCATTTAGAGACATCTTAAACTCTATTGGAGTTACACAACATGTATCAGGACCCACTCATTCTCGTAATCATACTTTAGATCTAATATTGTCGCATGGGATCAATGTTGATACTGTTCAAATTCTGCAGCAAAGCGATGACATCTCAGATAATTACTTAGTTGCGTGTAGATTACCATTAGCCAAAGTCGAAAAACTAACTGTCATGTCCTCTGGCTGATCTGTTGCTTTCTTTCCTGTTTTCTGTTGTGTGTTTGTTTAGAGCACATGGACTGGGATTGACAGCTCACCATGTGCTCAGCTGTCATTGTGGTGTCTGACCCCGCCCTCCTTGTTACCCCATTCATTCCTCATTTGGTCTCCGCCCCCCACCTGTTCATGGTTTCCTCATTTGGTCTCTTATTTAATCCCCTTTTGTGTGTTGTCTTGTGCGCGATCGTTGTTTTGTGCTCTGTGCTCTTTCTGGCCTAGCCTCCTATGTTTGCAGCCTGCCTTTTGGATTTTGCCTTTTGCCTTTTGTTTTGTTCTCTGCCCTGCCTTCTGTTTTTTTGCCTTCAGGAGCTTCTACGCATCTGGCCTCTCTGGGTTGGCAGTTCCCCCTGTTTGGAGTGTGCTTTCCTCTGTGCTGCCTATCTACCTCAGCAGTCCTGCCTAGGTGTTTGCCCCACCTTGCCCGGAACACTTCCTAGAGGCCGCTACCCTGTTTCCTCCTTGTTTGTCTGCCTGTCTCCAGTACTTTATTTTTGGACTTTCTGTGCTCCAATAAATTATTTTGCGTACCTGCAGCCTGAGTCCGTGTCCCCACCCTGACAGAACGATCGCGCCAAGTATGGACTCAGCAGGTACCGATCCTCTCAGATCTGCAGTTGCCCAGCAGGGCATTCTCCTGGATCAGCACGCATCCCAGCTGACAACCACTTCTCAGGAGATTGCGTCTCTCAGCTCCCAGTTGTCTGACTTAGGTGCACAACTCCTGGAACTTCATAGAGAGACTTCAGCAATCAGAACTGAAGCTATGGTGGGCCTATCTCTTCTTAGCCAGCCGCAGGAGCCTCAGGCTAACAACCCATTGCCCTATGATGGCAACCCAAACTGCTGTCGTGCGTTTCTGTCTCAGTGCTCTCTGGTCTTTGCTTTGCAACCTCGTCGGTATGCAGCGGAACAGTCTAAGGTTGCTTACGTTCTTACGCTGCTGACAGGAAGAGCCCGTGACTGGGGTACTTCAGTTTGGGAGAAGCAATATTCCTTTTGTGCTACCTTTGAGGATTTCCGTTGGGAGATGGTCAGACTATTCGACCGGACTGCCCAGGGTGATGAGGCAGCAGCTCAGCTGGCTCGTTTGCGTCAAGGACGCCGTTCAGTGACTGAGTTTGCCATTGAATTTAAGACCTTAGCGGCATCCTGTGACTGGAATGAAAGCTCTTGCAGAGCCACGTTTCGTGCTGGACTTAGTGAGGAGATCCAGGATGTGATTGCCACCCACGAGCAGCCTAATGGTCTTGATGAACTGTTTGACCTGGCCTTGCGTGTGGAGTCCCGTCTCCGTCGACAACGTGTGTCTGATTGCACCCCCCGGACCCCGGGTGAGCTCATTAGCGATTCCTCTCAGGTCCTGCCGTCTGTCTCTCCTACTGCCCAAGAGCCCATGCATCTGGGTCACCTGCAAATCTCTCCCCAACAAAGACATGATAGACTTGTGCGGGGCCTGTGTCTTGACTGTGGTATATCGGGGCACCGTGCTAACAAATGCCCTTTAAGGAGTCCGGGTTCTTCACTTGCCAGAAGGATTTTGGTGGGCACTTCTTCTTTAACTACTTCCTTCTCTTCCCGCACGCTCCTTGCTGTCACTTTGCAGTTTGGAGGGTCTGTTCACTCCTGCTCAGCGCTGTTGGACTCTGGGGCTGGTGGGAATTTCATTGACATAGAAAAGGCCAACCTATGGGGTATTCCTACCACTCTCCTTTCCACTCCTATCACTGTACAATCCCTTGATGATTCTCTTTTCACTACTATCACTCATGTAACCTCTCCTGTAAGTCTTGTTGTCTCTGGAAATCACCATGAGATCACCGAGCTGTTCCTTCTACGTGCCCCTGTGGTCTTGGGGCACCCCTGGTTGGTGCAGCATGGCCCTCATGTGGATTGGGCCAGGAATTCTGTGTTGTCTTGGAAACAATCTTGTCTTGCGTCTTGTATGAGAATGGCTCCGTCTCCTGGCTCTGTGTTTCCTGTTTTGCAGGTGGAGGCGGCTGATCTGTCTGGGGTCCCGGTGAGATACCACGATCTTTGGCAGGTCTTCAGCAAGTCCCGAGCCATGTCCCTACCACCTCACCGGCCGTATGATTGTGCCATCGACCTCCTCCCAGGCACATCTCCGCCCAAGGGTCGCTTGTATCCCTTGTCTGGTCCAGAGAGAGAGGCTATGGACAAGTACATTCATGAATCTTTAGATGCCGGTCTCATCCGCCCCTCCTCGTCTCCGGCCGGTGCAGGGTTCTTCTTCGTCAAGAAGAAGGACGGCTCCCTGCGTCCTTGTATTGACTATCGAGGTTTGAATGACATTACAGTAAAGAATAGGTACCCCCTGCCTTTAATGTCTTCTGCCTTTGAACTGTTGCAGGGAGCCAAGGTCTTCAGTAAGTTGGACCTCCGCAATGCTTATCATCTCGTCCGGATACGAGAGGGAGATGAGTGGAAGACAGCGTTCATCACTCCCTCGGGACACTTTGAGTACCGGGTCCTTCCTTTTGGTCTGACTAATGCCCCAGCTGTCTTCCAGGCCCTGGTCAATGACGTGTTGAGGGACATGATCAACAAGTTTGTCTTTGTGTACCTGGACGACATTCTAATTTTCTCCCCTTCTGTTCAGGTACACACTCAGCACGTTCGTCAGGTGCTACAACGGCTATTAGAGAACCAGTTGTACGTGAAAGCGGAGAAGTGCGTCTTCCACACAGAGTCAGTTTCGTTCCTGGGCTACATTATTTCGGCAGAGGGGATCAGAGCGGATCCCGCTAAGGTAAGGGCTGTAGCCGAGTGGCCGACTCCTGACTCACGCAAGGCTCTGCAGCGGTTCCTGGGGTTCGCCAATTTCTATCGGCGTTTCATCCGGAACTTTAGTCAGGTAGCTGCACCCTTGACGGCTCTCACCTCTACCAAGGTACCGTTCAGATGGACGTTGAAAGCCCAGGGGGCCTTTGATGTTCTCAAGTCCCGGTTCATCTCTGCTCCTGTTCTTTCTTTTCCAGATGCTGAACGGCAATTTATTGTTGAGGTAGATGCCTCTGAGGCTGGAGTAGGTGCAGTCCTTTCTCAGCGTTCCCCCAGAGATGGGAAGGTACACCCCTGTGCCTACTTCTCTCACCGTCTGAGCCCAGCAGAACGGAATTATGACATAGGGAATCGGGAGCTGTTGGCGGTCAGGCTAGCCTTGGGCGAGTGGCGTCACTGGCTGGAGGGATCAGCGCAGCCCTTCTTGGTCTGGACGGATCATAAGAACTTGGAGTATATCCGTTCGGCCAAGAGGTTGAGCTCACGCCAGGCCCGATGGGCACTCTTCTTTGGCCGGTTCAACTTCTCTCTCTCGTATCGTCCAGGCTCCAAGAATACCAAGCCTGATGCCCTCTCTCGTCTTTTTGGGGTTCCTGGGGGGGGTACTCCGGCCGATACCATCGTCCCCAGGGAGATGGTGGTAGGGGCTCTTTCTTGGGATGTCGAGAGGCGGGTGAGGGAGGCCATACAGGAGAGAGAAGTGCCAGGGGGATGTCCGGAGGGTAGTCTATTTGTGCCGGCTGCGTTGCGCCCAGAGGTCCTCCAGTGGGGACATTCTTCCAAGCTGGTTGGCCATCCAGGAGTTCGGAGATCGCTGGCCGCCATCCGCCAGCGATTTTGGTGGCCCTCCATAGCCCAGGATGTCAGGCAGTTCGTGTTGGCCTGCTCGGTGTGCGCCCAGAACAAGTGTTCTAATCAGCCGCCTGTTGGTCTGCTTCATCCCCTGCCCATCCCCTCTCGCCCTTGGTCACACATAGCCCTTGATTTTGTCACCGGCCTTCCCCCCTCGAGAGGTAACACTGTTGTGTTGACAGTGGTGGACCGTTTCTCCAAGGCGGCCCATTTCATTCCCCTTCCTAAATTACCCACAGCTAAGGAGACTGCCCAAGTGGTGGTTGACCATGTCTTCCGGATTCATGGTCTTCCGGTAGATGTGGTTTCCGATAGGGGGCCACAGTTTGTCTCCCGATTTTGGAAAGAGTTCTGTCGGCAGATCGGGGCCTCTACGAGTCTGTCGTCAGGGTTTCATCCGCAGTCCAACGGGCAGGCCGAGCGGGCAAACCAGGATCTGGAACAAGCTCTCCGCTGCCTGACATCCCAGAATCCGAGCTCTTGGAGTCAACAGTTGTCCTGGATAGAGTATGCCCGCAACTCCTTGCCGGTGGCGGCAACAGGTATGACTCCATTTCAATGTTCCATTGGATATCAACCCCCTTTGTTCCCTTCACAGGAGCCCGATGTCGCAGTTCCGTCTGCCTCAGCCTTTGTCCGCCGGTGTCGTCACACCTGGAGGAGGGCTAAGGAGGCCTTGGCCCAGGCTTCCAGACGAACTAAGTCGGCGGCCGACCGTCACCGCACTCCTGCGCCCCACTACTTGTGTGGTCAGAAGGTATGGCTGTCTACCAAGGACCTGCCTCTCCGGGTGGCTTCTCGCAAGTTAGCCCCCAGGTTCATTGGGCCATATCAGATCACGAAAGTGAGTCCGGTGGCGGTAAGGCTCAAGTTACCTCCCACTCTTGGTCGGGTACACCCAGTCTTCCATGTTTCTCGGGTAAAGCCTGTGTTTCGTTCCCGTCTTAACCCACCTGCTTTAACCCCTCTCCCCCCTCCCCCCCGTCTAGTGGATGGTTCCCCAGTCTTCTCTGTCAGAAGGCTGCTGGATGTCAGACGTCGAGGTCGGGGCTTTCAGTATCTTGTGGACTGGGAGGGATACGGCCCTGAGGAGAGGAGTTGGATTCCGGCTCGGGACATTCTGGACCGGTCACTGATCCAGGACTTCTACCGGAAGCGTGGTAGGCCCCCACCTGGGGCGCCAAGAGGCGCTCCTAGGGGGGGGGGGGGGGGGGGGGGGTACTGTCATGTCCTCTGGCTGATCTGTTGCTTTCTTTCCTGTTTTCTGTTGTGTGTTTGTTTAGAGCACATGGACTGGGATTGACAGCTCACCATGTGCTCAGCTGTCATTGTGGTGTCTGACCCCGCCCTCCTTGTTACCCCATTCATTCCTCATTTGGTCTCCGCCCCCCACCTGTTCATGGTTTCCTCATTTGGTCTCTTATTTAATCCCCTTTTGTGTGTTGTCTTGTGCCGGAACACTTCCTAGAGGCCGCTACCCTGTTTCCTCCTTGTTTGTCTGCCTGTCTCCAGTACTTTATTTTTGGACTTTCTGTGCTCCAATAAATTATTTTGCGTACCTGCAGCCTGAGTCCGTGTCCCCACCTTGACACTAACTCCCTGTTATAAATATAGTAGAACTATCACTCCTAACACAAAAGATAGCTTTATAAATAATCTTCCTGATCAGTTTCATCTACTTAACATCCCAGATAGTCTAGAAGAACTTGATGTTGCAACAGAAACTATTAACTCTCTCTTTTCCAGCACTTTAGACACTTTTGCTCCGTTGCGCTTAAAGAAGATTAAAGAAAATAGTCCAACACCGTGGTACAACGAACACACATGGGCCCTCAAGAGAGCAGACAGAAAAATGGAGCGGAGCTGGAAAAAACTAAGCTTGAGGTTTTTCGCATTTCATGGAAAGACAGCTCTATTGCATTCAGAAAGGCCTTAAAATCAGCTAGATCTGCTTACTTTTCTACCCTCTTAGAAGAAAACAAATACAACCCTAGGTATTTATTTGATACAGTGACTAAACTAACAAGAAATAAAGCCTCAACTCCAGATGCTTTAAAACAGTACAGCAGTAATGACTTCATGGACTTCTTTAATTGCAAAATTCATAATATTAGAGAGAAAATTATAACCATGTAACTGTCTACTACAATATCACAGAATACAGTAAATTTTAGTGTCCCTGAAGAAAAATTCAACTCCTTCATTGCTATTGGGGAGGAAGAATTATCTAAACTCGTTAAATCATCAAAATCAACAACATGTATGCTAGACCCAATACCAACTAAGCTACTGAAAGAGATGCTTCCAGAAATCATAGATCCTTTTCTTAATATTGTTAATTCATCTTTGTCATTAGGATACGTACCAAAAACCTTTAAACTAGCCGTAATTAAACCGCTTATTAAAAAACCACAACTTGATCCTACAGAATTAGTTAATTACAGGCCGATATCAAATCTACCTTTTTTGTCAAAAATTCTAGAAAAGGCAATATCTTCACAACTATGTTCCTTTCTAGAAAGAAACAGCATCTACGAGGATTTCCAGTCAGGATTTAGACCATATCATAGTACTGAGACTGCTCTCATTAGAGGTACAAATGACTTGCTTTTATCATCCGATCGTGGTTGTATCTCTCTGTTAGTGTTACTGGACCTTAGTACTGCATTTGATACAATCGACCACAAAATCCTTCTAAATAGACTTGAAAACTATGTTGGCATTAACAGAGTTGCATTAGCCTGGTTCAAATCGTACTTATCTGACCATTATCAGTTTGTAGCAGTAAATGAGGAGATGTCATATCGATCACGGGTTCAGTATGGAGTTCCTCAAGGTTCAGTACTAGGACCATTGCTTTTCACCCTATACATGCTTCCTTTGGGTGCAATTATTAGGAAGCATGGCATTAGCTTTCACTGTTACGCTGATGATACTCAGCTCTACATTTCTTCTCATCCTGATGAAACGTACCAATTCACTATATTAACAGAATGCATAACTGATCTAAAAAATTGGATGACTAATAACTTTCTACTGCTTAATTCTGAAAAAACAGAGATTCTAATTAATAAACCAAAAAGTTCTGCACGTAATAATCTAGACTACTGCCTAACACTTGATGGCTGTTCTGTCAAGTCTTCGTCGTCAGTTAAAAACCTGGGTGTGCTCTTTGATACCAATCTTTCATTTGAAAGCCATGTTTCTAGCATCTGTAAAACGGCATTCTTCCATCTTAAAAATATATCTAAATTGCGACATATGCTCTCAAAGACAAATGCGGAAAAGTTAGTTAATGTGTTCATGAGTTCAAGGCTAGATTGTATTGTAATTCTTTACTGGGTGGTTGCCCTGCACGCTTAATAAACAAATTCCAGCTGGTCCAAAATGCAGCAGCTTGAGTTCTTACTAGAACCAGGAAGAATGAGCATATTATCCCAGTTCTGTCAAACCTGCACTGGCTTCCTATTAATCACCGAATACATTTTAAAATCTTGCTAATGACTTACAAAGCATTAAATGGTTTAGCTCCACAGTACTTGAGCAATCTCCTAACACATTATAGTCCTTCACGTCTATTGCGATCCCAAAATACTGACCAGCTTATAATACCTAGAATATCAAAGTCAGCTGCTGGTGGTCGATCTTTTTCCTATTTAGCTCCTAAACTCTGGAACAGTCTTCCTAATACAGTTCGGGAAGCAGACACACTCTGTCAGTTTAAATCTAGACTAAAAACACGTCTCTTCAACCTGGCATACACATAACACATTATACATACATTTTTAATCCAAATCATGTAAAATGATTGTTAGGCTGCATAATTTAGGTCAGCCGGAACCGGGAACATTCTCATAACATCTGATGTACTCGATACATCAGAAGAAGAATGGCATCTACGCTGATATTGGTCTCTGTTTATTCCGAGGTTACCATGGTCAGCCGGATCCGGGCCGTATCTAGATCAGATGAAGGACCTGCACCTGGACACGAGCACAGCACTGCCCTGAAGTGTCTGCGGAGACCGTGACTCTAATAAACCCTCCCCTGTGTAGATTATGAACCCATCTCCAATCGGACCAAATTAGACTTAATATTAGACTTGAATTATCAATATAATAATCAAACTATCAATCAATCAAATCGATCAATAATCATAACTTAGCACTTAATATTGTCATGAATATGAGCTCTGCACTCCCCTCCCTGGCCACCAGAGGGAGCTCACACACATAAACTGACTCTACACTACACACTACATTACCCATCATGCAGTACACTGGACTGATCACACACACCAGCTGAGCCCCGTCAGGACTGTTTGTCACTCCACCTGTGTCACATTCACAGAGAATATTTAAACCCGGTTTCCCCACAGCTCTGGGCGAAGTCTTGATTAGCTGTGGTTGTCAATTCTGAGCATTTATTCCTGTCTTGTTTATTCTGTTTCCGATCCTGCTGTTACCCGTTTGTGATCCTGTACTGCCTGCCCTGACCTGTGCCTAGTGATGGGCAAAGCGAGGCTTCATGAAACACTGAAACACTTAAATCAAATGTGCCGTATTGTTTCGAGGCTTCGAAACTCTATACCGACACCCGTCTCCACGGCGACATCTAGTGGTCAATTGCACATGTTGTCTGCAACTTTGACAACAATCCGTTAAAAAAAAAAAAATGTTGTGTTTGTGTTAATGTGGCGAGTTTTTAAACACTATATATTTTCCTCACTATGTAACTATAAAATATAGCAATAATAACTAGGTTAAGTAGCATCTCTTACGTGGAGCCTCCATTTCTATCTATTCTATTAATGTCTCTCTCTCTCTCTCTCTCTCTCTCTCTCTCTCTCATATAATATATATATATATATATATATATATATATATATATATGTGCGTGTGTGTGTGTGTGTAGATCTATATCTATGAATCTATATATTTATGAAAGTGTATATATATCTATGAATCTATATATTAATATTTGAATATATATATAAATTTATATATCTATGAATCTATATATATATATATATATATATATATGAATCTATCTATTTATGAAATTCTATATGTCTAACTGCTGTGCTATCTGTCAATATCTAACTAAGCCTATATGAATGTGTCACTATATCTATCTATCTATGTCACTGTCTGTAGTATATCAGTAAATATGTTTAATTTTAATGTAGCCTAAATATAACTAACCAAATCGCACAATAAATGTCACTATATCATAAACGCTATTTCAAAATCTTTCTCCTCTCACAAAAACCCACGAGGTGAAGGTGCATTAACTCCTCTTTTAAACTTTGTGTGAGTTGAGACAGGTGTGCGATTGTGTGGTTTGTTCCCGCCCCTGTCAATCAAACGCAGACTCGGCAAGCACCGCCTATCGAAACACTTGTGAAACGCGCAGACGATTCGTTTAGCCAAAAGTCACGTGACATTGTTGTTTTGAATCACAGTTTCGATTCAGTGTTTCGAAACATCTACGCTTCGGGGTCTCGACACTGTGTCGAAACGCAGGTTTCGAGTAAGCCATCCCTACCTGTGTCTGGATTAACGTTTATGATTGATATCTGCCTGTCTTGACCACTGCCTGTACCTCGATCCTGATTCCGTCTGCCTGCCTTTGTGATCCCTGCCTGTTTTACGAACATTCTTAATAAAGACACGCACGTGGATCTCTGCCTGTGAGTCCCTCTGTTACAAATATTCATCAATTGTATTAATTTGCCTGCTCTTTTAAGGCTGTCGTTCAGCCAAACAAACTTTGTTTATAATATTGTTATGTGACCAATGTAAAGCTGCTTTGAAACAATCTGTATTGTAAAAAGCACTATATAAGTAAAGGTGACTTGACTTGACACCTTTGGGTGCTATATCTTTAAGGAGAAACCCAAAAATTAGAAAACTTAATCTGCTGTGCCCAGTCAGGGCTTTAGATGCTTGTGTCCATTGAGCTGCTCTGATGTTAAAATCTGACCAGTTATGTGTATGCTTTGGTTCACCCAGGAAAGTCTAAGCAGATGATGAGTAAGTTGGTAGATGAGGCTACCTCCCTTGCATATGGCCCCCGCGATGTATCAGCCAGATACGGTTTAGACGTCACCGTGATTGTAATTTTAAACCAAGATTTTACGTCCATCCAGTGTTGGAGTTCATCGTCTTCCTGACATTACACTGACGTCTTGTGCTTTCTGGGGTAGTTGTGTCACGATCGGGAAACGGGAGGACTCAAGTGCTAGTGGAAGGATGATTTATTAACAAAAAGTAAGTAAACAAACATACAACAGAAACACCCACGAGGGGGGGAAAACATAACGTAACCAAAGAACATAACTTGAACACAAAACAAACCGGGAATTCAGGGCATGGAACAAGGCAGAAATCACAAGGAAGGAAACACATGAATGACAACGACGCAACGCCGGACAGCAAACACTGAGGGATATTTATAGGGCACATGAGGGAAGGTAGTGATGAGACACAGCTGGGATGATTAAGGGAAACAAGGAGGCGGGGCAGACACTAATGAGACAAACACACAGAAGAGAGAGCAGTGCCACGGTTCTGTCCACTAGAACACTAATAACACTGGAAACAGGGACAGAACCGTGACACTACCCCCCCTCTAAGGAACGCCACCTGGCGTTCCAACATGAGACAAAAACCCAACACCAACATCAAGCATAACACACAGGCCAGGGAACTCAAGGAATATAGAACACCAGGGAAGGGAGGGAGGAAGAAAAATCAGGCAGATCAAAATCAAAACCAGAAAAGCAAAGCGTCCACAACCTATGGAACAAATCAAAATTAAACACAAAGTCCAGGAAGGAGCTGGTGGAATGAGCCAAGGAGGCTCAACCTGGTCAAAGTTCCTGGCTGAGGACCAGGGAGGAACCGGCGAATCAGGCGGGACCGGGGGGTTGAGCCACGTGGGCTCCGGAAGGGCCAGCGGATCAGGCGGCAAGAGTTCAGACACCCGCCACAAAAGTTCAGGTTCAGGCCACGAGAGTTCAGGCTTGCCTGGCGGATACTGCAGGCAGAGTTCGGGGTCTCCCGACAGATCAGGCAGGCAGAGTTCGGTGTTGCTCGGCGGATCAGGCAGGCAGAGTTCAGGCCGCAAAAGTTCAAGGTCGGCCGGCGGCGCTGGCAGGGCAAGGCGCGCACGGGGCGCCGGCAGGGCGAGCAGTTTCGGGGGCGCCGGCAGGGCGAGCAGTCTCGGGGGCGCCGGCAGGGCGAGCAGTCTCGGGGGCGCCGGCAGGGCGAGCAGTCGCGGGGGCGCCGGCAGGGCGAGCAGTCGCGGGGGCGCCGGCAGGGCGAGCAGTCGCGGGGGCGCCGGCAGGGCGAGCAGTCGCGGGGGCGCCGGCAGGGCGAGCAGTCGCGGGGGCGCCGGCAGGGCGAGCAGTCGCGGGGGCGCCGGCAGGGCGAGCAGTCGCGGGGGCGCCGGCAGGGCGAGCAGTCGCGGTGGCGCCGGCAGGGCGAGCAGTCGCGGGGGCGCCGGCAGGGCCTCTGGAACTAATGGACCGGAGGAGGTCTTTCTCCTCCTCCTCCTCTGCTTCCGAAGGTGACAAGCTGGTTCTTGGACGGTGGCCTCCGGGCCGGCAGCGGGATCTGGGACGGCGGCCTCCGGGACGGCGGCCTCCGGGCCGGCAGCGGGCTCCGGGACGGCGGCCTCTGGGACGGCGGCCTCCGGGACGGCAGCGGGCTCCGAGACAGCTTTGTTTCTCCTCCGCCTCCGCTTAGGGGCCACAGGGGAACTAATACCCCACTTGACCACGGGCGGAATTGTGAGACGGTTAGTGGGTGGAGAGTTAGGTTTAGGGCGAGACTCCCGTTCCCTTTGCTGAACGTGTCCAACAAAGTCCCAAAAGCTCAGGCTCTCCAACCTATCGAAGTCCCAGTAGACTAGCGGTCGGTCCAGACAAAGGTTGAATGCCTCCTTTAAGTCGGCCTCAGTGTAGTCCAAGTCGTCCATCTCAATGAGAAACGCGCAAGCTAGTTCCCTCACCTCAGTCCCCAACTGACGGATATACTGGGAATTTATCCTTTGCATCATCACGTCGAGGGTAGACGGCCTGGACGGACAATAAGGGCGGTAGGTCCCCATACTAAACGTCCAAAAAGGAAAAAAGAAAAATAATAATCCTCCACCGCTGAGTCCTTAAAGGGTTGCGTCGTTCTGTCACGATCGGGAAACGGGAGGACTCAAGTGCTAGTGGAAGGATGATTTATTAACAAAAAGTAAGTAAACAAACATACAACAGAAACACCCACGAGGGGGGGAAAACATAACGTAACCAAAGAACATAACTTGAACACAAAACAAACCGGGAATTCAGGGCATGGAACAAGGCAGAAATCACAAGGAAGGAAACACATGAATGACAACGACGCAACGCCGGACAGCAAACACTGAGGGATATTTATAGGGCACATGAGGGAAGGTAGTGATGAGACACAGCTGGGATGATTAAGGGAAACAAGGAGGCGGGGCAGACACTAATGAGACAAACACACAGAAGAGAGAGCAGTGCCACGGTTCTGTCCACTAGAACACTAATAACACTGGAAACAGGGACAGAACCGTGACAAGTTGTAGATGTATAGTTTTTAAACTTCTCATTGAGTAATTAATTTTTGTGTTTGACTAATTATTAAAATAATGCCATTACATATAATTAATTTACTAACGACATCACCATAAAATACATTGTTGGACCTAATTAAATTAAATTACTGACATTGTTTATTACAACACTTTATTACAGGGTTTTTATTTTCTATAATTAATGTTATCATGACAGTGTAATGGTTGGCAACAGACAAGAAAAACTGCAAAGAATCTTGGCCAGTGAACAAAAGCAGATGGCGCCGAGTAAGATTTCCAAGTGACCACAGCTGGGGAGATAATAGATATACTTTGTGGTCCCTGGTCCAGTCAAATTGTGTTCCTCCTATGAAAGCAGTGGCCTCAGCATAGACCGAATACTGTGGCTTCATGGAAAATTTTGGTTAAACTTAAAGCTAGGTTAAACATACAATTCTCCCAAAAAAAAAAAAATGTAGATATGTCCTGGATGATCAATGTCTTTTATTTAAAAAATAAATAAAAAATAAGTGTATTTGCCATATTATAACTGTCACGGGAGAGTCTTTCTGTCACGGGTAAGCGAGGGTGCGTGATGCAGAATCAGGCAACAAGCACAAAGGTCTCAACGAAAATATACTTTAATAAAGAACGAGAAACAAAAGACTTAATAAGAAACAAAAGGGCACTCAATGGTGCAAACCTGAACACATGGCATGGTTTAACACAAGGCATGGTGTGATACGAGGCAAGGCATCAGACGCACACCAACGGGCGACTACATGCGACTACATGTGACTACATGCAACTACATGTAACTACATGCAACTACATGTAACTACATGTAACTACATGTAACTACATGTAACTACATGTAACTACATGTAACTACATGTAACTACATGTAACTACATGTAACTACATGTAACTACATGTAACTACATGTAACTACATGTAACTACATGTAACTACATGTAACTTCACGCAACTTCATGACTTCAAAGACTCGCAAACACAAGGGAACATGGGCAGGTATATATGGGGAAACACATGATTAACACAGGTGACAACAATAGGGCAATGATTAGACGCTAACGAGGTGTGAATGAAACAAAGGAAAACAGACATGACAAAAGCCACAAGACAAGACCATTACAATAACGTGATTATCTCTGATCTTTTTTGCTGAGAAGAAAGCTGCTTTTGAACCTGTACGGGTTGTTACTTGCTATAGTGGTTATTACTTGAAAAGTTTGTTTATTTGTGGGTGTAAGTAGGTTTATAGATTAGGTATCAAATAACATCAAAGTATTGATTTCCAGAACAGTACTTTATTTATTGATTTAAAGAACAACCTACTGTACCTGTATATTATTTATCAACAAACAATTAATGCAGTAAAATGGAATAAGATTCGTAACCTGGAAACAAAATTGTTCTGCTCCAGGGATTGGTAACCTTTTTGTCCTGAAGTACAATTTTTGAGTTAATCACAGTGTCCTCTGCTGTATGCAAATTTACACCAAAGAAAGCAAGATATGAGTTTTGTTTTATTTATCTTCGTTTTAGTTTTAAATTAAGATTAAAGACCACATTTGGAGCGAGCAACATCAGCACTGTAAAGCTCAATTAGTCTTACAACATTTAATGAAGATTACTGTGTTGAGTTTCAAGATGAGATGCTGAACTTTGTGTTTCATATGTAACATATGTCACATTGGCTTTCTGAAAAGATGCTTAGCTAAGCTTACTTCAAGGCCATATCTGCTATGATCTGTGTGCCATGGTTGTGGTGAGTGGATGGATGGAGGCACAATGATGTAGGGGTCAACTGAAATAATCTTTTAATAAAGAACAAAACAAAAAAAATCCACTCTAAAGCATCAACCAAAAAGCATGACCAGTGCCACAATGTCTAATAAGTGCTATAGTGATGTAGAACAGACAAGTACAAGGTATAAATACACTGGGGATGATAAGGGAAACAGGACACATCTGAACAGGCTAACAAGGTGAGTGATTACAAGACAGTTGGTTTGAATGGCACTAGGAGAGTGCATGTTTGGTTTTTACCATTTTAGAAAGAGTAAAGCTTCAATAACCATATGCATTTTTCCCAGTTTCGTGTGGAATGTGAAAAAATGCCCTCTCTTTCTGTATTTTCATGATAGCGATCAGATCAGAGAAAATATATTAAGTGACCAGATATGGTCAACACAGTCATTTTGATGTGTGTGGATACCAAATTCCTCAAATTCCAAATTCCTCAAAATGTAATGCAGAAAAATCGGGAGGCTATCAGTCATTTACTACATGATGTACTTGTAGTTTGTTAGAGCTGCACATTTTCATTCACATGCGCAGATTAATTCTCACACTTTAATAGTATTTATGACTCCTAACTTTCTCAGAATGAGTTATGATTATTTCAAAATGTAGATATGTATGCATGTATGAGGTACTTTATCTGAATGAAATGCATACACCTCTTTCACTTCTGCTCACGTACCAGCGATTACCCATCCATGTGCCAGAGTTTGCATGCTTGTCATAGATTGCCCCGACCCCTGATCTGTTCCATACTGACTGCATGATACAACTATACTAAATGAGCTTTCTCTGCTAGCTCCACTGGATAACAAAAGTAATTAGAGGAATAGTTGCAACATCGCTAGACGGTAATGTATTAGGTTGGTTCAAAGAAGTCAGTTAATCTATTTTTCGATGATTATAAAATAAATTAATAAGTAAGATTATAAAATAAGTTAACCTTTCATACCTTAAATGGTGAAGCATGATAGCTGCCAAAGGGGCATGCATTAGTCAAAGTCAAAGTCAAAGTCAGCTTTATTGTCAATTCTGCAATATATACAGCACATACATACAGAGAATTGAAATTCTGTAACTCTCAGACCCAAGGTGCAACCAGGTTACATTAACAGTAACAACAGCAACAAAATATATATATCAACAACACCAAAATATATATATATATATATAAATAAATAAATAATAGATAAAATAAAGTAAAATAGATTAAGGAAATAAAGAGATAAAGTCGCGATGGAAAAGACAATAGTACAATAGTGGGGGGGGGGGGTCAGGTGCATGGGGCAAAAGAGAGGAAAAGGGGCAGAGACGGGAGGGAGTTCAATGCCCTGACAGCTTGGGGAATGAAGCTGTTCTTCAGTCGGCTGGTCCTTGCCTGGAGACTGCGTAGTCTCCTCCCTGATGGCAGCAGACTGAAGAGGCTCTGGGATGGGTGGGAGGGGTCTCTCGCAATGATGAGGGCTTTGCGGGAGAGGCGGGAGTTATAAATGTCCTGGAGGGGTGGGAGAGAGACACCAACGATCTTCTCAGCTGCTCTCACTATGCGCTGAAGTGCTTTTCGGCAGGATGTGTTGCATGCGCCATACCACACAGTGATGCAGCTGGTCAGAATGATCTCGATGGTGCCTCTGTAGAAGGTGTGCATGATGGGGGCTGGGACTCCGGCTCTTCTCAGCCTGCGGAGAAAGTAGAGTTGCTGCTGTGCTTTCTTGGTCAGTACTGTGGTGTTGGTGGTCCAGGAGAGGTATTCTGTGATATGCACACCCAGAAATTTGGTGCTCCTCACTCTTTCCACGGTCGCACCGTTGATGGTCAGAGGAGGGTGCTGGGTGTGCATTCTCCTGAAGTCAACAACAATCTCCTTCGTCTTCTCCACGTTCAGAGAGAGATTGTTGTCGCCGCACCACCTGACCAGGTGGCTCACCTCACTCCTGAAGTTTGTCTCATCGCCGTTGGTGATGAGACCAACTACAGTCGTGTCATCCGCAAACTTGATGAAGAGATTGCTGTTGTGTATGGGTGTGCAGTCATGGGTCAGCAGAGTGAAGAGGAGGGGGCTCAACACACAACCCTGAGGGGCTCCAGTGTTCATAATGATGGTGCTGGAAGTGTTGCTGCCGACCCGTACTGCCTGAGGTCTTCTCGTCAGGAAGTCCAGCAGCCAGTTGCACAGCGAAGTGCTGAGTCCCAGCTGAGACAGTTTTTGGGTGAGCTGTTGAGGGATGATTGTATTGAAAGCTGAACTAAAATCAATGAACAGCATTCTGACATACGTGTCTTTTTTGTCCAGATGTGTGAGTGCTGAATGGACAGCAGTGGCAATGGCGTCATCGGTCGAGCGTTTTGACCGGTATGCAAATTGGTGGGGGTCCAGGGAGGGGGGGAGGACAGATTTAATGTGGTGCATGACTAGCCGCTCAAAGCACTTCATAAGGATGGGGGTAAGTGCGACTGGGCGGTAGTCATTGAAGCAGGATGGAGATGATTTTTTAGGGACAGGAATGATGGTGGTCGCTTTGAAGCAGGTGGGGACAACAGCTTGACTCAGTGAGATGTTGAAGATGTCTGTGAAGACATCAGCGAGTTCCTCTGCACAGTCTCTCAATACACAACCAGGAATGTTGTCAGGACCCGGAGCTTTGCGTGCGTTGACCCTGCTGAGGGATTTACTCACGCTGTCCCTGGGCAGTTACTGCAACATTACTGTCATGTGTTCATATTGCCATTATTATACAGTCAAAAATACAAGATATTTTCCTGATCTCCAGTGGTAATTAATAAAGTTAATTATTTGCTGCCAAGAAAAGATAAGGATTTATGTCCAAAACCCTCTTAATTAACTTTGGTATTTATAAATCTTTAACGGTCTCTCTCTCTCTCTCTCTCTCTCTCTTTATATATATATATATATATATATATATATATATATATATATTACCTTTCCATTCGAGGTAAGGCATTTGCTGCCTAGTGATGACCATGCTCATGTCAAATCTGTGCAGGTGCTGCACAAAATTATACTTACATCATGGCTTTAATTTTTTTTTGCTGATTCTGTAGAGCTTTTACATTAACTTTCCTCTAGGGGTTTTACAAGACACTGATGTTGTAATTATATTATGTAATCTATGAATCATAACTCATGAAATTGGATAGTGAGCGGACAGCTTTACCCAAAACAGCTAATTTGGTGGATGCTAATTTCAAACCATGTTATATGTTTTAATTACCTAGTCTCCACTGTAATTTGTAATCCTATATAAGAAGATTATGATGACGTAGATGCAAAGAGATTCTAAGATCATCTTAAAGAACCAAATGACAAGCATTTAAATATGACTGTAGCTTAAGACTGAGATGTCTCACCTCTGGGGCCAGAGTTTCCCTTGAAGAAGCTCTGAAGCATCACTTCTGATCCAGTAGCTTCCATGACATCCGTAAGAGGAAGTTCAGACATGGAGGATTCTGCAGGGTTCTCCTCCACAGACTTGCAAGAGTCATCTGATGGGTCTTCTTGGAGGATATTGAAACGGATGTTACACAAAGACCAAGTGATGTTATGTTAATATATCATGAACTCGTTACAACCTCACAATATCTAGTCATCTGTCTCTGGTTGCAGTGTTACACTGTAGTGATTTAAAATTAAACACTTTGCTCAAAACACAATTTTAAACTGACTTTTGAGTTTTCAAGGAGTATTCCATATTCAGTTCAGGTTAAGATCAATAGTTAGGATTTGTAGCATGTTGATTACCACAAAAATGAATTTCAACCATTCCCTCCTTTTCTTAAAAAAAGAAGCAAAAATATAGGTTAAAACTGCCATTTACAATGGAAGTAAATAGGACCAATTCATGATCATTAAAATACTCATTGTTTCATCAGTGTATCCACAAGACATAAATAATATGTGTGTTAATACAATTTTATTATGGAAAATCTGCTTTTTAACCCTTTCTGTATAAAACTATATAGAATTTTCCAATGTTGTTGCCATGACAACATAACAGTTAAAACCTTAAAACAGCTTTAACAATGATTTATACAAGACTCATGTTTTCAGTCTTGAGTCTTCATTGCAGTGGTATATGTCAGCTACAAGGTGAATCAAAACATTGCAAACTTTGATTTGAAGCCAACAAGTATTTGAAAATCAGACAAAAATACAGAGGTACAAGACTGTGTAATTACTGGCTTTGGTGAGGGAAATAATTCTAATCCCATGAAGCATTGCAAACTGGATAAGTTAATTAAAAACAATTTATACAAATATAAAACTATTTAAAAAAAATGTATGATATCTATTTTAAATTTTGATGATATCTGATTTTGATTGATTGACTATATATAACATACGTATTTTAAGTTTATTCCAAACCAAATTTATTATCAAAAGGATTAGTTCACCCAAATATTAAAACTCTATCATTCCAAACTTTTGTTCCATATTAATTGTATGGTTTGCATGAGGTTCATTCTCGTGATACATAGTTTGAGCTTCAGGATTGTTCCTGATCAATGTTTATGTATGAATAAAACTATATATCATATTAAACAATCTAGTCTCTAGAGAACAAAAATTGGACTAAACCGCTAAATTCATATAGATTAGTTTTATGATCTCTTTGTAAACTTTTTGAAGCTTCAAAATTTAAATTGCGTATAGTTGTCTATGGAGGGACAGAAAGATCTCAGATAATCTCAGATAGGGTAATTTGTGCTCCGAAGATGAATTAAAGTCTTACAGATTTGGAATGACAAAAGGGTGAGTTATTATTGACAGAATTTTCATTTTTGATTACTTCTTTCGCTTCATGGGAGTGGGCGGGCCAAGGAGATATTTTGCTGTGCTTTGCTTGTTTTGACTCTGATTGGTGAAATTTGCTGCACAGCAATTATCATGGATAATGTAGTTTATACACCACAAATTCCACTGTTAAACATAATTGTTTTAAAACTTAAGTTGAAATAATTTTGGGCATCAACATCATCAGAAGTAAAGGCTGTCTTTGATTTTAATTAGCTATCATTAAAAGTCATATTCCCTTTGCAATCAGTTTTTATTTCTGGAACACGACTGTTGCACTCAATAATATATTTTAACTCAAATACTAAACTTTTGACAGAAGAATGAATCTAAGTTTTTTTCATAAAATTATATGCTGCTCATGTCTGCATTTATGTCCCCTAAAACGGTCCCAATTTACTTCCATTGTAAGCACTTCAGAATAACCTACTTTTTTTTTTTTTTTAAGAAAATGAGTACAAATTTAAACTCCAAATTATTATCTTTGTGGAAGTCAAAATTATGCTATTTATTTTGTTGTTTGAGCTTAAGCTTTGAGCTTATTGATCGCAGAATGTTCCTTTAACCATTTTTCTGTTTTATTTATGAACGTACATCCAACTGCAGTACTTGACATTTTACATCATTTACAAAAGTATGAGCTACACGTTATATTTGAAGCTAATGTACGTACTATAACCTTTTAAGCAATTAAGAAATGTCTGACTGGAAGAAGTTTTACCTTTGTTTCTTTTGGCAGTTTTTTCTTCTTTTTTATTAGAATCCTTTTGACCACTCTCTGCTTTATCTGCCTCTTCATTGGCAGGCTTTTTTTCAACAGCAGTGATAGGTAAGGTCCCTTTAAGTGCAAGTGATGAGTCTTTTTTCTCCTCTCTCTCCTTAAATGTTGAATCTGCACCAAACAACCTTGGAGGTTTTAGAGGTGCTTGCACCAAACCCGCCTCCATTATGGGTTGGGCAGGTGATTTTGGTAATATGCATGACACATTTGTCCTTGGTATCCTTGGTGAACACTGTCCTGGTATTTTACTGAAAATGATCTTTTCATTGATGACTTTTCTGTTTAGCAATTGCCTTGGCTTAGAATTTTTCCTAAACTGGTCTTCTGCAACATCAGGAGGTGCTTTTCTTTCATGTTGTTTTGAGTCTTCTGGCAGTATGTTTTTCGGCATGTCTGGTGATTCTTCCTTTGACAAGGTTGGCATTAGTTTTTTTGCCTCTGGCAAATTATTTGAATTAGTATATTTTTTCTCTCTTTTCTCTTCCACCTTCTGAATTACCTGGGCTGGAACTGACTCAACATTTTCAGTGGACTTTTTGTCAGTCTGGGTGAGCTGATCCATTGAAAAGGCTTTCTTGATGTTGGACTTTCCAACAAGTTTCTTTATTCGATGAAGCTCTTCTGAGAATTTACTCTGAATACTTTTCTGTACATACGTTGACTGTTCCTCCAGAGAGGCTGCTTTCTGCTTGAAGAAAGACCTCTTGAGTGCTACTTCACTCTTGGAGTTGTCTTGGGGCTTTCCCACTTTTCCCCTTCCATCCACAGAATTGCCAGATGATGGTTGACTGAAACTCCATAATGGTTTTGATGAAGACACCTTTGCAATGTTACTGCCATATCTTTGTTCCTCAAAAGCTCTCACTTTGTCTGAGATTTTTGAATTTGTCTGTGTCACTTTGGGAGTTTGGATAGAGGATGTATCTTGGGGTCCACTGCTTTGAGATGCAGATGAGATTTTTGAAATCTTAACGGGGAGTTCTGCTCCATTCTCAGCTGTTTTGGTGCCATTGTGGGAGGTTGTTGGATCTACATCACTTAGGGTAATGGGGCTCTGAGCTTTTTGGAATGGCTGGGTTTGGACAAATGGAGAAGCTTTCCTCATTTTAAAGTCCATCTGGGCACTGAAATGAGGGTGATTGTGGAAAATGTTGTTTTATGACAAAGCAAAGAAATAAAATGGCAAAGTGAAAGAAATCAAAATGGGCAAAAGCAGCATGCAAAACATGTTGAAACGTAACGTGTGGAAGATGAATAAATCTAAAAGACTTCAATTCGAACCTAAACAATAACACACAAAGGCATGCAAAAAGGTTTGTACAAAAAAAGCAATTATCAGAACACATTAAAACATGATGCAAGTGGAATCAAAGGAAAGTGGAAATAAATGAAATAGCTACAATAAATGAAGAATCATGTAATGGAAATAATTTTTGAAAAATACTCCTTTAGACTTGTTGTAAACTAAATTGAAAAAAATGTTTTAGTGCTGCCCAAATTTAAGTTATTTTGTGCCGTTTCATATCCAGCGTCCCAGCACTCATTCTTGAACACTGTAAATGGAAAAGGCCCTTCTTCGATAGAGGCTCAAAACACTGCCATAGTAGTCACTGGCTAAAGACATACTCTCCTCTGACCCCACTGCCACATAGTACACACTTATTTGTGAGGCCCGCACAAGAGCTTCAATCCCCAGGTGTCTGACTGGAGGGCTCTCAACACACCCAGCATTTGCTTGCCTCCCAGGTGACAAGGGATCCTCAAAACCGGGAGCTCTGGAGCCCAGAATTCGCATTTCCCTCTCCACTACTAGACCATCACTTGGGATTTGGGAAAGCATCGTTCTCCCCCGGCCTGGAAATACATAATGATCTGTTATATCATAATACTGTTAGACGACTGGATTAATTTAAAAACATTTATGTACTCTAAAAGGGCGGGGTTGTCAGTATGGTGGTGTTACCCATCACAATTTACATTTTTCTTGCTCTAAATGATTCTGAAAAGGCATACCCATTGGTAGAGTATTGTGATTGTTAAAACACTTTGTTATGCTGGAAATTGATACACAAAATTAATATCGCTGAAGAGAAAAAAAAATCAGTATGTTCTCACCCGTCGGTTGACTGTTTATTGGTTCCCCCTGAGGAGGCATGAACTGTTCCTTCATCTCCATGGAGACCTGAGGCTCTGTACTTTCATCTTCTGTACTGTTTGAGTCTAGAGGAATATGATTTTTTTTACAAATAAAACATACAGTAGATAAAGAACATAGATGCTTTTGTAACGAACTAGCTGCAAGCAATCTTTACATTTTTGGAAAAACAAATACTGTGACTTACACAAAAGAGAAAGAAAGAAAGAAAGAAAGAAAGGCAAGAAAGAAATAATGCTGCACAGCAAGCTTTACTTTGCAAAATATATAATGTAGAATTGACGTTTAATGGAAATAAATCAAACTGAAATTTGTGCTCCAAATGAAAACCTACAGTACATTTTACAGTTCTATGTAAAATATTGCATGGCTGCAAACCCAAAAGAATCCAAGAGTCCAGTAATGAAAGGGTGAGGATTTTAGAAATGGATAACAACAATTACCATTGCTTTGCTTCCTGCACAAGCGAAAAACTTCACTTCCATAACGGCAGCAAGCAGAGGTGGACAAGAGAAGACTGTTACTATAGAAACCAGTGTCTGCAGACATGTACTTGTGTGGGAGCATAAACATAACACACATGCTTACACACACACACACACACACACACACACACACACACACACACACACTCACACACACACACACACACACACACACACACACACACACACACACACACACACACACACACGGTTTCGCTATCTTTGTGGGGACTCCCCATAGGTGTAATGTTTTTTTATTCTGTACAAACTTTGTATTTTGTCCCCCTACACTAACCCTATCCCTAAACTTACCAATCACAGAAAACTTTCTGTATTTTTACATTTAAAAAACATGATTTAGTATTATTAATCCTTTTCACCCATAGAGATCAATGTACATGATCTCATGTTTTACTCTTCTTGTGGGGACATTTGGTCCACTCAGTGTAATATAAACGTACACGTACACACACACACACACACACACACACACACACACACACACACACACACACACACACACACACACACACACACACACACACACACACACACACACACACACACACACACACACACACATTTAAAAGCTAAATGTAATTTTTTAATCATCTTTCAGGCTTAATCTGTGCTACCAGTCAATTCCTTTTTTTACCTACAATTTCTCAAATTTACCTACAAAAAGATTGTCTTAGCAGCTATTTTAAAGCCTGTTTAACCATCTATGCCAAAATTATTCTGCACATTGTGTGCATGGTTTAATTCTACTTTATACAGTTTTGTCGTAAGCAAAACACACCATGAGTGAATCTCCCAAACGTCCAGCTAGAATGCCCAGCTCTCTGGAAAGACAAAAAATAAACAAAAGACTGTCTTAGCCTGTTTGCTTTATCTACAGGGTTATGCAAGTGATGTAAATAATTTGGCTTCCATTCAATAATGTTCAGTCTATACAGAAATATATGACATGTCTGACAACTACATCAAACTGAATTATTATATGACTTTGTGCTTTTTTACATCTTTGTCAATGCTCATGCTGGCTTGCAGCATCTCAAATGCACTCCTACGTTGCTACCAAGGCAACTAGGTAATGTAGTTGTTCCAATGGGCATGGTCTTTTCAGTGCCTAAGAAATTTTGTATTATTTATATCTGAAAAATTGTATTATGTCTCACGTTAAATACCAACAATAATAATGTCCTCAGTGCCATCAGTTCTATTTGTTTTTGTACTGGCTGTACAATGGAACTGTAAAAAGGAACTATATCACTCATTTTACATTGCGACATTATGAGTGTGCTTTGCCAAAAATAAGAACAATCTCAAAAAGAACATTTCTATAGATTCTGAAGTACATTACTCCGAATAGAATGCTTAGACTCACCTGGAATCTTTTCTTTGACCAAATTTTCTTCATGGCCTCAGTTGAACTTAATCTACTTTTCAGACTAAACAACAGAGCCACCTGCCAGTGTTTCCGCTGAGAATAACACAGTCTATTTCTAATCTGGTTTCTCCTGGTTATCTGATTACTCCTGGTTATTTTTGACTGCTGTTTGCACTCGTAATAGTCTCAATTATGTTGTTCCCAGAGCCTTTACCTCAGGAAGAATGTACCAGAATCCACAATTATGCAAAACACACTACAAATAGTATAAACATCCAATCAAGATCCTCCTGTGACAAACGTGAGTTCAGATTTCAGATTTTAAAAAGAAAAACAAATTCCTCAAGTAAACAACAACATCCAAGCTCTTTTGGATCCCCCAGAAATTCTTAAATGGCAAACAAAAATCCAAGTGATAAGATATTCCAAGCCACAGCAGGAGGTGGAGGTCAGATCGGTCCTAGTCACAACAGAAGGGATGAAAAATCTGTCTTTAACAGATACCCACTTGCATTCTCCCAAACCTCATTGGATATAAAGACATAAATGGGGGAGTGGTAGAAGAGAGAGACTAAAGGGATAAACAAAGAACAAGCAGGAGCCAATAACAGAGGCAGATCAACATTTGCAGCAGCCTTCGCATGCACTCTCTCTTTCTCTCTCATCTCTTCCTTTGTCTCTGGTGCTGGTGTGAAGAGAGAGACTATTGGTCTCAGCACAAAGCATCAATTATATATTCTGTCAGGCAGTGATTACGTCACACTACTCCCATGTCGATGGTGCTGCTGCTGGAATGGGAAATAAGGAAAGCTTACACATTAACTTTCTCTTATCTCGCTACAATCCCCTCTTTGCTTTCTTTTTATTCAGTATATACAATGAAAATTGTTTATGTTTTATCAATGCATACAATTTTTACCACATAGACAAAAATAATATTGTAGATCAATTAATTTTCTCACCCAAGTCTACTTCAAGACAGAATAATTCATACACTGAAGAAATGGCCTTATTTCAAATTTAGTTGAAGTGTCAGGAGATTTACAGAACACATTGGTAAACATATATACAGTCATGGACAAAATTGTTGGCACCTCTGAAATATTTCCAGAAAATCAAGTATTGCTCACAGAAAAGTATTGCATTAACACATGTTTTTCTATACACGTTTATTCCCTTTGTGTGTATTGGAACAACAACAAAAAAAGAGAAAAAAAAGACACATATTTATATTCACATATTTTCACACAAAACTAAAAAAAATAGGCTGGACAAAACGATTGGCACCCTGAACTTAATATTTGGTTCCACACCCTTTGGAAAAAATAACTGAAATCAATCACTTCCTTTAACTATCAATAAGCTTCTTAAAATGCTCACCTGGAATTTGGAATTACTTCCTTTGCAATTTGCTCCAGGTCTCTCATATTGGAAGAGTACCTTTTCTCAACAGCAATTTTAAGATCTCTCCACAGGCGTTCAATGGGATTTATATCTGGACTCTTGCTGGCTACTTCAGAACTCTCCTGCTCTTTGTTGCCATCCATTTCTGGGTGCTTTTGAAGTATGTTTGGGATTATTGTCCTACTGGAAGATCCACGATCTTGGACACAACCTAGCTTTCTGACTCTGGGCCCTACATTGCGACACAAAATCCTTTGGTAATCCTCAGATTTCATGACATCTTGCACACAGTCAAGGTATCCAGTGCCAGAGGCAGCAAAACAAACTCAAATCATCTTTGAACCTCTACCATATTTGACTGTATGTATTGTGTTATTTTCTTTGTAGGCCTCATTCTGTTTTTGGTAAACAGTAAAATGATGTGCTTTACCAAAAAGCTCTGGACAGTCTCATATGTCCAAAATACATTTTCCTAGAAGGTTTTTTGCTTACAGTTTGACAAGCTGGATTCTTTTTTGTCTCTGTGTAAGCAGTGGGGTCCTGCTGGGTCTTCTGCCATGGCGTTTAATTTCATTCAAATGTCGACGGATAGTTTACACTGACGCTGATGCACCCTGAGCCTGCAGGACAGCTTGAATTTCTTTGGAACTTGTTTGGGGTTGCTTATTCACCATCTATTAACACAGGACTATCCTGTGTTGCAACCTTTCATAATTTTTTCTCTTTCATCCATGTCCAGGGAGATTAGCAACAGTGCCATGGGTTGCAAACTTCTTGATAATGTTGGGCACTGTGGACAAAGGAACATCTAGATCTCTGGAGATGGACCTTGGGATTGTTAATATTTTTTCCACAAGTCCTCAGACAGATCTCTTCTCCTCTTCCTGTTGTCCATGCTTAGTGTGGCACACACAGACACACAATTCAAAGACTAATTAAACTTCTCTCCTTTTTATCTGCTTTCAGATATGATTTTTTTATTGCCCACACCTGTTGCTTGTCTTAGGTGGGGGTTGCTTGTCCTTCCTTGATCTTCTGCTCAGATTGCTGGATTGAAGATGGCTTGGAGATCTATCAAGGTGCCTAGCAACTTGAAGAAAGCCCTCTAGACATGAAAAATGGTCAGATACCATACCTTCCAAGATGTTCCAGTTCTAGAAGGCATGTTGTAATAGTGTCTCCATGGTCTCAAAGGCTATTGATAACACCTTCAGTAGAACCAGACAGCATGGTTTAGAGAAACACATTTTTAACATTATGTGTATTGTGAAAAGTTACACAAATAAATGTAAAACAATTTTTTTTTCAAAAACCAGCAGGATATTAAGACCATGAGTGCAGATGAGTGAAAGGATTTGGGTTATTCCTGGATGGAGAGGAATGAAAAGAGTCCAGGAGTGAATTCTACAAGGTGACAGAAATTAATCTTTTGACGGCAGGACATCCAGGGGGTGCATGTTATTTGTTCATCTAGGGCAGTGCTTCTCAATTATTTTCTGTCACGCCTAACTAGGAAGAGGTAAAAAGTTCGTGAATTCTAGGGTTCAGATCAGAAGATCAGTGGAATAAAGGTAAAAAAGGAAGGGGGGGGATTGTTGGTGAAGAGGCAGTCAGAGTGTTGCAACCCATGCTATAGTTCAGACGTGGCCGAGGCTTTGTCTGTATGCTGTATGCTGTATGCTGATTGCTCTGCTCCCGGGAGTTCTGGAGAGAGTTCGCTGGGACAAGGCATCTCAGACTGAGACAAGGTCCACTTTTCGCTCCACTTTGTCCGGGCAGAGTGTGGTCACGGATCTATTGTTCCTCTTGGATGGAGTCCCCTTGAGATTTCAGTCAAGAAGGAGCTTCTGTCCCACGCAGCGGGCTTGAGTCGTCACCCCTGACCAGAACTATGGAAACTTTGGGCCTGGCCTCTGAGGGGGCTCAGCTCCCAGATTTTGGTCTTTCAACCAAGGTTGTTGAGACCATCCTCCACTCCAGAGTTCCCTCCACAAGGAAGATGTATGCCCTAAAGTGGAGACTCTTTACTTCTTGGTGTAGCGAGAAGCAGGTGAACCCAGTTGCCTGTCAGATTGGCAAAGTGCTGGAGTTCCTGCAAGAAAGATTCACGGCAGGGCTGTCCCCGTCCACCCTAAAGATTTACATGGCTGCCACAGCTGCTTACCATATACCTCTGGGTGGCATGTCTATTGGCAGGGACCCCCTAGTCACACGCTCCCTCGTTTGCGGTTTCCAGTGCACCTTTATCAACCTGGTTCATGACGTCACCGACTTACAGCTGCCACTCACACTCGGTCGATCATTCGATTGTGTGCATAGTGTTTCACAAGACTATCGTCAAGGTATTCCCCAAGCATTCAATGCATCATCTTGTTCCCTCTTGAGGGAACTATGGTTACATATGTAACCTGAGACATATTTTGGCCTGCCCTGCTTCACGCCACATTCATTCATTGTCTCCAGTGCAGCAATCAATTTTAGTCCTGGGAAGACCCAAGCAGTACTGAGTACCTGAGTACTCACATCTCATCTGCCTCATGCCACAGATAGATTATATCTGCATGGAAGCATGATAAGAACAAGCTCCCTTGAAGCTGCCTTGATGAATGCATCCTGTCAGGACATAACAGCCCAACATGTGTGAATCATCCCTTTCTCCCAGATCTTTACAATGAGATGTGAAGATCTTGGGGAAAGTCACATCACGCTCATATCCACTGTTCAGAGGTGAATTACACCAATGTGGGCTTTGCACACAATGGCAATCCAGAAAAATGGATGTGGCTTCCCTCTAAAGCAGTAGAGGAACTGCGCTGTTCCACGTTTCACAGCACTTAAGACCTGCTTACAACACTGGTCCAGGTCCACACCTCAAACCAAAAAGGGGGCTGCTCTGTCCCATTTTGAGGCAAGGCTGAGCAGCTCCTCAATAGCGGAATAAATTTGCTGAATTTTATTAAATTTGCTTGAGAAGCAGCAAACAGGATGTTAAAGTAGTACAGATCCAGCACCTCTGTCACTTGCATCAACAGCAATAAAAAACCATAAAGTGTTTTTTATTGCTTTTTTTTTCTCCATAAAGTGGAAAAATTAGGAGCAGACAAAACAAGGGGTATTACGACTTGGTATACGAGCAAATCGGTGTACGAGCATGGAGGATCGAATCGGTGTACGAGCATTGTATCGGTGTACGAGAAAAAATTTACCTCATCCAGGCGCATTTTTGTGTGGAAAAAGTCCTAATGCTCAGCATCGTTATGCGCATTTTTACTGGAAATATCCTAATGACAGCCTCTCATTACACAGTCAGGAGGTTCCAAACCCTTTATCACCCCTTAACTCATTCATTCTCTCAGGCGCTTGGTTTGGCTGCATCATTCACCACAGTGATACTTTTATAAGTGATTTACAGCGGTTTTTACCTCCTATTCTTAACATTAATTAATTGTGATCGCTGTTGTTCACGTAGTGAAATATACATGTACAGTACCTTCAAGCAGTAACTGTCACAGTCCATGAATTCATTGTCTCCTAGTTCTGCCTGAGTGTGTGTGTGTGTGTGTGGTCACTGAACACCTGATTCTCATATCATCTGCCTATCTCCCCGCTTTCGTTCGCGGCTCCCATGAGTTCGTTCGTTCACGGTTCCCGTGAGTTCCTTCTTTCGCGGCTCCCGTGAATTCGCTCGTTCGCGGCACCCGTGAATTCGTTCGTTCGTGGCTCCCGTGAGTTCCTTCTTTCGCGGCTCCCGTGAATTCGTTCGTTCGCGGCTCCCGTGTTCCACGACTTTCACTCTGGATTATCACTTCGTATTTTTAGAGTTTAATTGTCAATCATTAATTAGGATTTATATGAGATAATAATGGTTACAATTTTAATGGCAATTAATAGGGTAAAACCAAAAAAAATTTTTAAACGGGCATTTGTGGTCGTGTGGAACGAATTAATTGATTTTTAGTGCATTCTTATGGGGAAATTTGTTTTGGTGTACCAGCATTTTGGTTTACGAGCTCGCTCTTGGAACAAAATAAACTCGTAGACCGAGGTATTACTGTAGTTTACCATTGCTTGACCAAATTCACACTTCGCTAAATTAACCATAAGGTTAGCATGAGACAAATGATTGAACAATGTCTCAAGCTGTTCTAAATGTTTTGGCCAAGACACGCTCTAAATAATTGCGTATGCCTTCAATAACACAATTGACCAACCTCTGAAAGGTTGCCAGTGCATGTCGCAATCAGAAAAAATATGGCGTTACAAATGCACTAATCTTTTTTGCACGACTTGACAACGGTACCTGCCACTAACGCTTGAGTAAATTATCTTGGTTATGAAAGCATTTCCAACATGAGTAAATTGATCTTGGTTATGAAAGCATTTCCAACATGATCCACACAGTCCTCCATACGAGGCAATGGATAGCTGTCTGGTTTTGTCACATAATTAATGCGTCTATAGTCAGTACAAAAACTTGCTGTGTCAAAAACTTACACAAAAAATTGCTGTGTCCGAATAATATTAATCATGTTAGCTTGATCAGTTTCTGAAACAGCGGGCATGCGTAGGAGCTGAGGCTATAAGACGCAGTGTCTCGTTCCCTCTAAGGCAGTGGTCCCCTACCCCCGGTCCGTGAGCTGCTGCAAACGGCTGCAAGCGGCTGTGGCGCTGTGGAGGCTTTAGAACAGTCTCGCTTGCGCTTGCACACGTTTGAGGAACTGCTCGAAGTTGTTACTTGGGCAACGGCGAGGCTTGGTCTCGAGTGGCCAGCCGAGCCGAGGGACGCTCGCCCTAAAAGTAGGTTGGACGAGCGTTACCTTCCCGCCCGGGTACAGCCTCAGCGTTGGGGTTTGCCGTTCTTCCCGGACCTCCACACGTTTACCGGTCCGCAGAACAAAAAAGGTTGGGGACCACTGCTCTAAGGTATCTAGGGTTACTTAAGTAACCTGAGACGTTCCCTGTCAAGGGAACTCAACACTGCGTTGAACGCATATGGGAACGAGGAATAACCACACCGCCTCAGCGACCGGAGTAGGCCAAGCTAACGTAGCTCACTACGAAAGGGCCAAAGTTCCCACAGCGGGGTTAAGGTCTAACTGGTAGAACCTAATAAAGGTATGCGGTGAGGACCAACCAGCCGCATCACAAATATCGGCAAGGGTAGCCCCTGCGCAAAAGGCTTTAGAGGTAGCCATGCTCTGAGTGGAGTGGGTGCGGACATACAGTGGACACTGCTGACCCACCAAATCATAAGCTAGTGAGATAGTCTCAACTATTAACCTGCTCAGAGTTGGTTTAGATGCTGGAGCTCCCTTAGGAGCCCCGAAGCATGCAAAAAGTTGGTCTGACCTACGCCATGAAGCCGCTCTGCGGACGTAGGCATCCAGTGTTCGCACTGGACATACCATAGGACATAGGACTCCTGGTCACGATCGACAAAGGGGGGAGGACATAAGGCCTGCAGTACAGTGTGATGAGCCGGGCTCGAAAGCACTTTTGGAATGTATCCAGGTCTGGGAAAGAGGAAGGCTTTCGCTAGAAGGAACACCGTCTTAAGGGTGAGAAATGTTTCTGAGATATCCTCGAGTGGCTCAAAGGGTGCCTGGGACAGAGCCTAGAGAACCAGGGAAAGGTCCCAGGGCGGCACCTGAGAGCGTACCGTAGGCCTTAGCCTTAAGGTGCCATGAAGAAAACGCCCTACTAGGGTGTCCCGGCCCAGAGGGGTACAACTTGGGGGTACATGGTAAGCCGCAATGGCAGCCATGTACACCATAAGCATGGAGGGGTACAGTCCAGCAGCAAACCTTTCTTGTAGAAACTCGATACCAGAACGATACCAACTTGGCCCCCTGATGGTTTATATAGGAGACCACCACCGTTTTTTCAGACTGAACTAGCACACGGGGTCCCCAGAGGTCTGGGAGAAAGGCCTGAAGCCTTCCAGACAGCCAACATCTCCAGCGCATTTATATGGAGGGAGAGGCAACGTCCGTTCCATAGACCCAGAGCTGAGTGGTCCCTCAGGACCGCCCCCCCAACCCGAGTGGGAGGCGTCTGTCGACAGCATCACGCAGTGACAGATTGGTACCAGTGCGGATCCTTGGGCAAGAAGCCAGGGACTCTTCCACTGAATCAGAGCTTGCAGGCAGGGCCTTGAAACCTTGATCAGGCGGGAAGGATTTCCCCTCTGGGAAAACCCCCTGTTCTTGAGCCACCACTGTAGACGTCTCATGTGGAGCAGGCCTAGTTGCATCACCTCAATCCTATCTTCAGTCAACGACATAAAGGCCAGCTTTATGTCGTTGACTGAAGATAGGATTGAGGTGATGCACACGGGGGAAAGCCATGCTGACATTGACACAGAGTCCCATACAACGTCGAGGAAAGTAGTGCTCTGCCTCGGCCAGAGCACACTCTTTTTGGCGTTCAGTCTCAGCCCAAGCTCCTTCATGTGCGCGAGGACGACATCTCGATGCCGTACCGCTAACTCTCGAGACTGGGCCAAAATGACTAGTCGTCAATGTAATTTAAGATCCGAATCCCTCGAGACCGGAGCAGAGCTAGAGCTGCATCCACGCACTTGGTGAAAGTGCGAGGAGACAAAGCCAGGCCAAACGGAAGAACTCGATACTGATAAGCCTTGCCCCCAATGGCGAATATGAGGAACTTCTGATGCTGCGGAAGGATGGAGACGTGGAAATACCTTGAGATCTATCGTGACAAACCAGTCCTCGGACCTGATTTATGCTACGATCTGCTTCAGAGTTAGCATTCTGAATTTCACTCTCCTGACGGATTCGTTCAGCATGGGAAGATCTAAAATAGGATGTAAGCCTCCATCCTTTTTCGGAACAATGAAGTACCGGCTGTAAAAGCCCGACTCTCTGGCTGAGAGAGTGTCATACTTTATGGCCTCTTTCCTCAGCAGCGAGTCGACTTCTCGTTCCATGACCAGAGCCTGCTCGGGGTCCACCAGAGTTGGCAACACGCCCGAAAAGCCACCCGGAACCCAGAACTGAATAGCGTATCCTTCTGATACGGTACGCAGGACCCACTGAGAGATATCTGGCAGATGCTGCCACGCTGCCATGAAATCTACTAGGGGTATCAGTCTCTCGAGACCGACCTCTGGACAAATATATTTTTCCAACCTGGGCCCTGGCCGAAACCAGAGAAAGGATGCTCTAGGATGCTCTAGGACCCTCCTCAGAGGGGGCAACCTGCCCAGCGCATCCCGTATGGAGCGCGACTGGACAGGGCTGCCCGCGGGGAGCATGGCCCGGGCCCCTCGAGACACCGGGCCAACTACCGCACTTGCAGGGAACTGGTCTACCACTCGAGGAAGACCAGCGCTGCGAGGCCGAAAGACGCTGGCGTCAGGGCTTCTTGCTCTTGGCCTTCTTGAACTGGAGGACAGTCCTCAGATCTCTCCTCCTGCCAGAGGGCTGCGGCTGGGTGCGTCGACCCGCACCACCACCAGACTGAGGGGGCTATCGGGCAGCAACGCTCTGCCGCTGAGCAGCGCGGTAGGAGGAGCAGTTGCTCGAGAGATGACCAGCCGCGGAGTATACTCTGCCCACCATGGTTGATGTAACCCGCAGGGGTTTGGTGGGCAGCGTCGGGGTTTTAAGGGGTGGCGATGAGTGGGGGGCGAGGTAGTTAGCCAGCGCCTCCTCCACTCTAGGCATCGCCCCATAGCCGCGTTCTTCAGCTCCCACAAGAGTAGCATAGTTAGCGGAAGCACTGCTATGCACTCTGTGGGAGGCGGGCCGCTTCCAGGACTTCGACACCTCGGTGTGGAGGTCCGGGAAGAACGGCGAACCCCAACGCTGAGGCTGTACCCGGGCGGGAAGGTAAAGCTCGTCCAACCTACTTTTATGGCGAGCGTCCCTCGGCTCGGCTGGCCACTCGAGACCAAGCCTCGCCGTTGCCCGAGTAACAACCTCGAGCAGTTCCTCAAATGCGGGTGAGGTTGATGGCGGCTCAACCTCATCCAAATCGATGCTGACTACATCCAGCTCCAGCTCCTCAGAACTGGAGAGGTTCAGCAAAGCATCGTCACCAGGTCGGAAGTAATAACCGCATGGTGTGCTTCCGAATCCTGCGTGAGAGCAGACTCAGCAGGTAAGAGAGGAGAAAGGGCGTGCCAGATCCACAATGACCGCGAGCCTGTGCAGTTCCCTCGAAAACTGCCAGGCGTGAACGGAGAGTGCGCAGCGGCAGCTGCAGGCACTCTGTACACTCAGAGCCCTCGAGCGCTGAGCGTGCATGATCCTCGCCCAAACAAGTTACACAGAGCGCGTGTGTATCACCGCCCATGATGAAACGCGGGCAGGGAGTGACACAACGCCTAAAAGTCTGTGAATCCGCCATTTCAAAGGTAAGTTGAAAGATAACAAACTTACAGCCAGCAAATGCAAATCAAACACACGTTAGCTTCAAGCGCTGTTGAAGACACTAAAGCTGCGGCTTCCAGGTCACGGCATGCTGATATACTCCTGGCTAATGACGTCACCCTCGGCTACGTGCACTCGCACACCTGGTTTCAATTGTGCTTCAAGAGACAATCATGCTAAGGCGTTCCCATATGCGTTCGACGCATTGTTGAGTTCCCTTGATAGGGAACTCAACATTATACTCAAGAGTGGACGGAGCATCAGCATTTTCAGGAACAGAACACAATGGACGAATCAAAAGTTTAGCACTGGACAGCACCTGCCCTTTGATCACCGGAGAATCTGTGAGTGAAACAATTAACACAGCCGACTTCTTTCCAGACAAATATGGATATCTCTCAACATACAGCTTTAACATGTTAATGTGACATAGACACTATTTTTTTCTTCGTTTAGATGTTGCGATCACATAATCAAGCTCACTCACCTTTTCTTTCACTTAGTAAGGACCATAGTAGCGAGCCTGTAGGGCAGACCCAGGGTCTGGCATGAGCACTAGCACTTTATCATCAGGGGCAAAACTACGAAGTTCACATTTATGCATTTGGCAGACGCTTTTATCCAAAGCGACTTACATTGCATTCAAGGGACACATTTAATCAGTTCTTGCTTTCCCTGGGATTGAACCCGTGACCTTGGCGTTGTAAACACCAATGCTCTACTGATTGAACTACAGGAAAGTTTAGCACTACAATCAAAATGTTCTTTCATACATTGCTGTGATGTCTTCAGATTCTGTTTGGCCAACTCATTGGCACGGTGCAATTTAAAACGAAACTCTGAGGCTTAGTCAAGAATGTTATCTGGACTCATGTCACTAGTCCAAAGATCTTTGATCAGCTTCAGTGGGCCACAGGCAGTATGCCCGAACACTAAAACCCAACGACTCCTGCACTTCCCTCACTGCAAACATTTTGACACACGCGACAACTTTGACAATAGTTTGCTACAACATTTTTCAAGCCAGGCCAGAAAAAATGTTTGAGTACACGATCATATGTTTTATTTAGTCTTAAATAACTGGGAAATGGAATATCATGCATGAGTCGAGAAATTCCAGAGCGATATGAGGAAGGAATTTGCCACTCATCATCAGCAGACGCAGTTAATGGTCTCCATTTCCTCATCACCACACCATCTTCCACAAAGTATCCTTTGTGTTCGAGTTGCTCGACTAGAACAACAACTTCATTTTTATCAAGTTTATCAAGCCCCATGAAATGTTTGTCTCATTTTTCAACAGTGATGTCTAAACAGTCAGTAGAGTTTAAACACTTAACTTAACAAAAATCTAATCATTTCACTCATCTTCTGATTTTGATAAAAGCTTTGGCTAAAAGCATCTGCTAAATTAATAAATGTAAATGTAAATAGCGTGAGTAACAGCACAAGTCAGGAGTAGAACAAGGAAAAAACCTCAGGGCTAGAAAAAAACTTTTTCTCCCGCTAAGTCATTCCCTAAAATAAATGTGACATCTAACACCTTGCACTCCAACAATCACATGGCCAATATAAAGAGATGACTTTTGATTTTTTCAATTTT
Organism: Rhodeus uyekii; assembly: GCA_037043235.1. Lineage (NCBI taxonomy): Eukaryota > Metazoa > Chordata > Actinopteri > Cypriniformes > Acheilognathidae > Rhodeus > Rhodeus uyekii. Next base: position 312,293 of record JAWRVZ010000366.1, on the reverse strand, counting down.
GTGCAAAGGCACGTTCACGAAGCCCATTTTGAATTGCTTGAAACTATAGAGCTTTCACCAGATAATGGCAATATTCCTTCCAGAATAAAGTAGTGCCGCTATCACAAAGTTTCTTGACTGATTTGTGCGAGCTAACATTACCTGCCAAAGATACAAATCCATTCATTATGAATGGCACATACCCCTGATGTTCACATATGTCAGCTTGAGAAGCCAACATCTCCAGTCCTTCCAACTGAGGCGAGGACGTCAATAAATAAATCTACAGGTTTAGGGACATTTTTCTTCTTTTTGAGCACAGTCCACTCAGAAATAATGTTTCCACGTTTTCGACAATAAAAACAAACGGGTGAAGACAAATGTAACAAAGGGGTCATGAATGTAACAGGCAGAGATCCAAATGCGTGTCTTTATTAAGAATGGTCGTACAGGCAGATGGTCAGGACAGACAGAGCATACGAAAACGATCATCCAGGCAGGGAAGTCAAGACAGGCAGATAACATCAATGAGCCATAATCCAGGCACAGGTCGGGGCAGGCAGATCAGGATCAAAACAGGAAAACAGCAGAAACAAGAACAGGAGATCAGGCATAACCGCTCAGAAATGTTAGCTATTGCACAACAAGACTTTGCATTGACAGTGCGATTGACAGTCTTTTAATAGTTTGTGTAATGGTTTGCAGGTGGTGCAATAATCAGTCCAATGAACACCATCATGGGAAATGTAGTGCGTGTGTGTCAGTATATGTGAGAGCTCCCTCTGGTGGCCAGAGAGGGGAGCACGGAGCTCGTATTCATAACAACGAACTTATCAGAGCTCTCCACCATCGTATCAGCAGGCAGAGCACATTCAAAGTTACGCTTAGAAGATCAAGGGCTATTGTTCTTATGTGTAAGCAACTCATCTGCTAGTACAGCAGTGGCTGATCTTTTCAGAACCTTTTGCTCATTAACATACTGCGTTCTGGTAGGTATTTTTTTATTCTTCTAAAATAATCATTTTATAGAGCTCTTCAAAAGTCTTCACTTTCATAGAAGAACACCAAAAATCAATTGTTGGTCAACATTCAATCAATCAATATTGACTCTTTCTGTCATGGTTCAGAGGTTCACTGACTTCTCCTCCTTGTTGTACGGTATTGTGGAGGCGTGGTCACTGATTACCTCATCATCCTGTTCCGGCTGTGCATCATTTTCCCATTTCTATTTATCCATCTCTCATTCCACTCTCCGTTGTCAGTTCATTCCAGGTCTCGCTGGTTACAGCCCTCTGTGCCGTGCGCGTTCTCTGTGATTCTCCGGTTGGCTTCCGTGAGGAATATTCATCGGCTCGTCGCCCGCTGCAGTTCCTGCGTCACCACAGCCCGAGTCTGCGCATCGCCGTTCCTGTCCGGCCTGTTTGCACTATTGGACTTCTACTGTTGTTTCTCTGGAGTTTTCTCACGTTTTCATTAAAACTCCTCATTACTCGCAATTGGATCCTGTTGTTATTTTTCCCTGAGACACGCGTGACAGAACGAACTGGCCATAATAATGGATCCAGCGAGCCTGCAAGAGCTTCAAGGGATTCTTTCCGCCAACGGCATGCGCATGGAAAGGCAGGAGGAACAAGCGGCGAACACTGCTCGGGCTGTGGAAGCATTAGTGACGCAGGTGACCGAACTCACCACCCGGATCCAGCAAGTCGCCATGCCCACTGCGCCTACACCACCACCACTTCCTCCCGTTCCTGCAGCGGTGATTAACGGCTCGGAACCTCGGATTCCCACACCAGAGAGGTACGCTGGGGAACCAGATTTATGCCGATCCTTTTTGACCAGATGCTCTATTTTTTTTCATTACAACCAGTTACTTTTGCCACCGAGGCATCCAAGGTCGCTCTGGTCCTGACACTACTCTCTGGACGCGCCGCTCGCTGGGGATTGGCGGTCTGGGCCAACAACAACGCATGTGTTGCATCATTCCAAGCTTTATCCAACGAGATGACCCGAGTTTTCGACCGTGCCCAGCCTACGCCAAGGCAATCGTTCTGTATCGGAATAAATGATTGAGTTCCGCACCCTGGCGGCGGAGTGTAATTGGAACCAGGAGGTGCAGTGGGACATGTTCCTGCATGGGCTGGCTGACCGTGTTCACAGGGAGATCTATGCCCTTGAGTTACCTCGGGATTTCGACGGACTCATGGGGAGAGGGAACATCGCCGCTCAAGAGGCCTCTGCCTGTACTGTGGGGGGTCGGGGCATTTCATTAACAGCTGCCTGGTAAAAGACCCAGCCCGGCAGTAGAGCAGAGGTTACTGTCGGGCGGGCTAGGTCTCGGTAAAGCCTCATCCTCCACCCTCCTCTCGGGAAGACTGCAGTGGGCCCAGGAGACTCACGTCTGTCAGGCCTTGGTGGACTCCGGAGCGGAGGGTAATTTTCTGGATCATTCTCTGGCCACATCCCTCCAGATCCCTATTTTTCCCCTCCATCGTCCCATCACTGTGCACGCCCTCAATGGACAGAAACTCCCTGACATTACCCATTGCACTGAAACTCTCACCTTAATAGTGTCCGGCAATCATTATGAGAGAATCAACTTCCTGCTCACCACTTCCCCCCTGTTTCCCATGGTCCTCGGTCACCCTTGGCTAGTTAAGCACAATCCCAGGGTTGACTGGGGATCCAATTCAGTCTGTACCTGGAGTGATCAGTGCCACGCCTCTTGTCTTGTGTCTGCTTGTACGTCTGTGTGTAGTTCTGTGTTACTGGAGGAGCCGGTGGACCCCTCTAACGTGCCCCAGGAGTACCTGGACCTGAAGGAAGTGTTCAGTCTCGGGCTGCTTCTCTGCCTCCTCACCATCCCTACGACTGTGCCATAGATTTACTACCAGGTACGTCTCCGCCTAAAGGCAAATTATACTTGCTCTCTGCTCCAGAGAGGGAGGCCATGGAGAAATACATTTCTGATTCGCTAGCTTCTGGGTTCATCCGCCCTTCCTCTTCTCCAGCGGGGGCGGGGTTCTTTTTTGTGGGCAAGAAGGATGGATCTCTGAGACCTTGCATTGACTACCGAGGACTGAACAACATCACGGTAAAGAATACTTATCCTTTACCGTTGATGTCTTCAGCCTTCGAGAGGTTACAGGGAGCATCGGTGTTCTCAAAACTGGACTTGCGTAATGCTTATCATTTGGTCCGCATCAGGAGGGGGGATGAATGGAAAACTGCTTTTAATACTGCCAGGGGACACTTTGAATATTTGGTCATGCCTTTTGGGTTGTCCAACTCCCCGGCGGTTTTACAAGCACTAATGACGTGCTCAGAGACATGGTCGATCAGTTCATTTATGTCTACCTTGACGACATATTGATCTTTTCTTCCTCTCTTCAGGAGCATGTCCAGCACGTCAGGCGAGTGCTCCAGAGGTTGCTGGCGAATGGTCTTTTTGTCAAGGCGGAGAAATGCTCATCCGAGGGAATGCGCATGGATCCCGACAAGATTAAGGCTGTGGTGGATTGGCCAAGCCCAGATTCCCGCAAGGCCCTGCAAAGGTTTCTGGGGTTCGCCAATTTTTACCGACGTTTTATTTGTGGTTTCAGCCACCTAGCCGCGCCCTTGACGGCATTGACCTCCACTCGAACTGCGTTCAGGTGGTCGGAAGCAGCCGAGACAGCTTTTACAAAAATCAAGAGCCGCTTTGTTTCGGCTCCCATCCTTGTCACCCCTGATCCATCACGCCAGTTCGTAGTGGAGGTCGACGCGTCAGAGGTGGGAGTAGGAGCGGTTCTATCCCAGCGCTCTGTTTCGGATGACAAGATGCACCCTTGCGCGATTGTCACCAGCCGAACGTAACTACGACATTGGTAACAGAGAGTTGTTGGCAGTTAAACTGGCGTTGGAAGAATGGCGTCATTGGCTAGAGGGATCGGGAGTACCCTTTATAGTCTGGACTGATCATAAGAATCTCGAATATATTAGATCGGCAAAGAGACTCAACTCTAGGCAGGCTCGGTGGGCATTATTTTTCGGACGTTTCGATTTTTCTCTCTCGTACCGCCCGGGCTCCAAGAACATCAAGCCCAACTCTTTATCTCGCATTTTTGACCGCTCCGAACGCCCGTCCACTCCCGAGTGCATTTTTCCTGAGAGTCTCATTGTCTCCACACTCAGATGGGAGGTCGAATCGAGGGTAGAATCAGCCCTAGAAGGGGTAACGCCTCCGCCCGGATTCCCACCAAGTCGATTGTTCGTGCCAGAGGGTCTACGTTCAGACGTAGTTAAATGGGGTCATTCCAACGTTGCTTGCCATCCCGGAGCTAATCGGACCAACCTTTTGGTTAAGCAACGATTCTGGTGGCCCAGTATGACGTGGGACATTCGGGAGTTCGTTTTGGCCTGCTCAGTTTGCGCCATGGATAAGACTTCCAATCGTCCCCCAGATGGGTTACTTCAACCGCTGACTGTCCCTTCGAGACCCTGGTCCCACATCACACTAGATTTTGTTACCGCCACCGCCCATTTCATTCCCTTACCTAAATTACCCTCTGCTAAGGAGACAGCATGCATTCATTAATATGGGGTTCCTTGAGCATATTCCCTAATCAACTGATTTTTTTTACACAGTAAACACCCAGAACGTGCCCAGAAGTTTTGAGTGCACTTAAATTAATACAGAAAATGAAATATGTATAAAGGTGTTATCCAACTCAGAGAATAAGTTCCAAATGTAAGAGCTTTATTCAAGGAATTACGAAAACCAACATACCTGAAATACAACAGAAACAGCACTTCTTAGTGGAAACAAGGAACATCCACATTTGAACCAAACAGAACCTAGAACACGAACCTATAACATGAACCTAGAAACGGCCACAACTGACAAAGACAAAGGAGCATAGGAAGGTATATAACAACAAACACGGGAACAACAAGGGAACAGCTGAGGAGATTTAGGATCGTGATTAGACACAGACGGGAGCGTGCAGGATCTGGAAGATACATAAAGGGACCTGGAAAATACATAAAGGGACATTGTTCACTTTATTCCTGGAAGGGAACAACGCGAGACAAGACTGTGACAAAATGATGCAAAAAACATGTCAGATGGATTGAAACTGTAAACTGCCTGAGCTTCGACAGGATAAGAGATAAAGACACCAGCAAAACTGTTGATTTTTTTTACATGATGGGTGGGTGTTTGCTGTGTGGAAAAAAAATATTGATCGATAAGTGAATATGCTCAAGGAAGCACCTATTAATGAATGCACCCGAGGGGGGAGTCAGATTTGTGCGGGGAGTCAGATTTCGGTACAACACCTGCATGTTTGATGGCGAAATTGCCCAGCTATTCAATTCAGACACAGAAGATGATGACTTTGATGGATTGATTAAAGCATAATGTGAGTGTATTGTTAAATTGTAGAATAAAGTTCAACTAAACTCACTGTTTTGCTTCTGTTACTGTTTTTTTGTAGACCATATGTTTTAGTGTGCGCCTTATAATACAGTGCACCATGTGTGTGGGTTAAGTACAGAAACAGACCCATTAATTGAGACTGCGTCTTATAATCCAGTGCGCCTTATGGTGGTGGAAATTTCGATGCTCTGACTGCGCTTTCAACGGTTTCTACCATGCTGTGCTGAGTGAGCGGTCCAAAGCACACCTTCCAGTGGTTGGTCCTAAGGAAGACCTTGCCGGCTATGTGGAATGGGTGCTGGTGAACAACGATTTGCCATTCACCGTCGGGTAGGCAGAGGACACCAGCCCCAATCCACAGCCGGAGACCAACCACCTACCACCGAGAGTGACCGATGAGAAGACGTCCCACAGCAGACCGAACCGCAGCGAGTGACAAACCCGAACCGAGACAGAGGTCAGAAGGAATCATTGCCCCCAGAACCTGTCCCACAATAGAAGTCTGATCAGGTGAGCGAAACGGCACTGCCATCGACTGATGAGGGGAAATTAGTGGAGCTTGAGGGCCAGGAGGAAAGCCCCATTCACTATCTCACAGTGGTGGATGGCCTGGTTTTGTAATATCTCTGGAATATTAATTGAACTAAATGACTGTGTTGAGGAGGTATTGTTTTCCTCACTCGTCTGTCCAGCCCAGAACTGTTTTCCCCACCGGTTCCATCCAGCCCTGACCTGCCTCTTATGCCCTCTGCCTCTTCATTTTCCCACCCAGCCTACCTCTCCCACCTCGTCTACCAGTCCTGTATTCGGCCTCGCCTCTTTGTGCAAGATGTTACATTGATATTAAAGTGATATTTGTTTATTAAACATTTATGCAAAACCCCTCATCAGAGACTGATCCAAAATCATACTTGATTTGTAATCAGACAAAAAATATATTATTACCCTTTTAATATTATTATTATTACTTTAAAATCTAGTCTGATTTAAACAATTTGTCCGTTTGATCAAGATATTTTGGTTTTACAAACCTGATCACATCAAACACATGGAACTTAGCATTCACCTAGGTTGTCTCTTCCACACAAAGAAATAGATCTGAATTCAACTCAACTCACCTTGATCTTTCTCCTTCCTTATCATATCCTCAAGATCGATGATCTTATTCCTGACTTGTCCCTAGACCACAAAAGTAAAGCTTATATCCCTTAATATCTTCCCCAAAAGGTTGGAAATTTCACCCGTTTGTCTATGTATGTGTCTCTTACAGAATTACACCTCAGAACTAACTGTTGTTGTAGTCCAGTGGTCTATTTTTAGTGGTTTAATAAACCCTTAGTGGACCCCTCTCACACTCTGCCTTTCGCTAATACCATCAGATTAACATGAAGGCATATTCAGTTTTTGGCACAGCTCTTCAGCATATGGTAGCTATTCTTTCTATTTGTGAATTTCACAAAATCACAACAAAAAATCTTCCATAGCCATATTTTTGTCAATCCCTTCACCTGTTCTTCATCAGCCACTAAGGCATTCTGTGTTCCGCTTTATTTATTTTTATTATATTTATTTTATTAGTCAAGCCAAGAATTTCCCCACTGTGATATTCATTAAGCATCCATTAATTCACTAAATGGGGAGTAAATTTCTCACTAGATAAATTGTGCTTAGTAATTCCTAAATTCTTGTGCCGATTACTTGTTATCATTGTGGGTCTAATTAAAAACACAGCAGCAGTCCAACACAGGCACATCTATAATTGAGGATGATGTGTAGCAGAGTAACAGTAAATCTGTAACTGGAGCTCTGGCACATTCCAAACCGTAAATAGGGGGGGAGGAGGGTGGGGGCGAGTGTTTTGACAGCTGATGACCCTGCAGTCATTGCAATTGATTGTGCTGTAGTTTGTGTGGCTCTTGTGTATTTTAGATAGAGAACAGCAATAACTCACAGAAGTGGGGCTTAAATTGGGTCTAAACTTACAATAAACTGTAAACTTTATTGGAATGTTACACTTGGTGAAATTGGGTTCTGCATTGTACATTGTAAAAATTATTCTTCAATTTTTTTCTGGCACTGTAGGTTCAGTACCACTGAAGCCAGTGTATGTCATGTATCAATCTTTGTTCTTTCTGGGAAGTGTTGCATTTAATTTCAGGAAAGTACTGAAGTACTGAATCTTACCTTCTCGAAGGTCAAGCACAGCAAGAACAGCGCTGGTTCTAGCTTCCCCCAGGTTATTAACTGCCACACAAGTGTAGAGGCCTCCATTGGCTTGTTTACAGTCTCGTATCCACAACCCATCATAATCCTCATGATCATTTATCAGAGGGTCATCATTATGGTACCAATGCAGTGTCGGTCTCGGGTTGCCTCCCACAGATACCCTCAGGCGGACATCACAACCTCCCGCAACAGCAGCCCGCTTAAGCTTTCGGAGGAACACAGGTGGAGCATCGATGGGGTACTGATCCGGGACTGTTTCGTGGTTTGAGGAAATCATGGAAATGGAGTTTGTCTTCATCAATTCAGCTTTTCTCATTGTGATTATTGTCTTGAGCAATACTGTGAAAGTTAAGCTTTTAAGCCTGTTGCAGTGAGATAACTCCTTCTGTGGCCCCCATTTTTCATGATGAAACTTGTCTGTAATCTACAAAAATAATTCAAGTCAATAGAATTTTTAAATTTAGCAATTATAAAAAAACAAACATATCTCTTTTGCAGAATGTCTAAACAAAAAATTATATAAATAAACAGATGAACATGTGCACATAACATCAAAATATAATTTACTTTATTATAATTTATTTAAATATTTTTCAAAATGAAATAAAGAATTTAAATTTAATGTAGACTTTGTGCATTGAAAAAATTGTGTAGAAAGAATATTCACTCAGAAATTGCCAGTACATTTTTATGCAAAATTAATTACAAATAAACAGCAAGTGACATTGAATTTAATGTGAAATATTTTAAGTAGAAAGACTGACGTTTTTACAAACAAACAAAAGTTTTTTTTTACAGTGTGGAACAATAAATCACAAAGAAAATCTTCCTTTACTCAAACTTTTTTCTACTAAAACCCTGTTAACAATAATAAAAACAGCAACAAAATGTAACATTTTACCGCCACAAAATGCCTCTTAATATCTCCATTAACTGCAGCTTAATCTTTAAGCCTTCCGAGGATCGTGTTGTATTAGTCCAGTAGCAGTGTCTGTTTACACAAGAGAGGGTATTTGAGTGTTCATTCCCTCTCTCTTTCGGATTGTGACCCTCTCTTCCAGCAATCTACCAGTAAGTCACATGGCCCCTTGCTGACTAGATGGCGGAGTAACGCATATTAGAGCTCAAGTCATTTAAAGATCTAACACGTTCCATTCTCTCTTCTCCCCCTATCTTTTCTTCCATGCCCTTTATACTTCACTGACTCCCTGTAGAGGTGACAGGAGAGTATGTCCAGCTTTCAAGTGACAGCTGGAGCAAGGTTAGGCAGAATTTTTTAGGCCGTCCCAAAGCCTCTTGAAATGCTTTTACTATGAAACGTGTGTTAAATACAATTATGAGCTTTCAAACAAATTTATTGACTGATTTCTTATTTAGGATAGTATGTGTGCCTTTGAGGAAGACCCCATTGTTTCTTACATTTTTTATTATTAACATATGATATTTGACAAAGACCATTTCAGAATCTATTAATTAAATATTTGTGATTTATTTATTGCTTACAATTTTTTTTTTAGTTTGGCAGAATACATGATTAGTTTTCAGTGGTGAAAAAACGTTTGACTTTGCATAAATATTAATGTGCATGGCACATTAGGCTTCAGCCTCCCTAAACTTCTGCCCAGCCCTCTACAAAATGTGTGATTAAGTCTGTAGTTTGTGCACTAATTTGTGTTCGCTTCTGTCCCCTTAAAACGCATATGAAAAGGTGGACAGGCCCTGTTTCTGGGTTTCAAAGTGCATCAAAATTTTGTACTTTACAATAGGAATGCAAAAAGTAAAATGTTTTTGTTTCTTCAGGAAACCTCCGTGCGTGTGCGTGCGTGTGTGTGAGCATGTGTGTGCATATGTGTGCATAAGAATGAATTAAGTAGTCTTATATTTGGATCAGTCAGTATTCCCATATATGAAATACAGTGGAAAACAATGGAATAGTGGATTGCAATAAGGTTAGTATACAGACCTACCCTAGAAGTCAAACAAAGTTTTCTTTTTTTTTAAATCATGCCTGAATCATATCATCATACCCTAAAACGAAAATCCATAGGGATGAGAAGGGACTTACTGTCTGAGTTAACCAGGCAAAACCTGACCCTTGCTCTTAAAGGCATAATACAGACAAGTATAAATGTGACAACACTCTGTGACACAGTTGTGACACTCTTCCTCCACTCCTCTGAAACATACCAGATGCTTTTTTTATCATCCGTCACCACTGTTTCTGTGCGCATGAAGACAAGACATTGAATGAATATAGACAGTCATTTGTTAAAGATAGCATGTGTTATCACTGTGGCCTTTTATTGTGTTACAGACAAAAATATGCAGAAGTGCATATACTCCAGAAAATTATCTGTTTAAGTTCCCTTTCGAGAGCGGAAACTCAATGCTGCGACGTTGCAATGAAAATGAATTTGGGAACCCCTGCCCTTCACGTAATTTTTGAAACCTTATAGGATAACTCCAGTTGACAACTGGCCATTTGTCTTGTAATGCAACTCTGGCTGACAGACAGTATAAATAGCAAAAGCGCAATTATATATTAGCGTCAAAATATTTTCTTCACACGTTACTATGAATCATACAACAAACCTTTGTAAGATTTGCACGGGTCACATAGACCAGTTGTCCCTAACCCCCGGGCTGCGGACCGGTAACGGATCAGTTTGTATTGGGGAGCCGAAGGAACATTAAATTCTTTCCATCTCATTTCTGGGTAGAGTTGAACTGTTGCAAGTATTCTGACACAATTACCGCGCTTATGCTATTTATATTGTCTATCAGCCAGAGCCGCATCGCGCGACAATTGGCCAGTTATCAACTGCCGTTATCCTATCAGGTTTCAGAAATTACGTTAAATTACGATAGTAACCGGAGATGTTTTCTATAATAATAATAATAATAATAATAATTCCATACAATTATAGGCTACCATATGACGTCATACATTTTATAGACAGCAAATCTGGAAAAATAAACTGCATAAATTTAATCCCTAGTCAGCTTAAATTTTAGTATGTTTACCCCACCTGCTGGCACAGTGAGGAAAGCTTAGAAATATTTCCATGAGAAAGCCTATTCTGTTGTGTTGACTAAATAATAAATACATGCATAAGTAACACATCCCTTTACCACCCGTGACTAACAAAAATAAGATGTCAAAGTGTTTGCCATGAAAAAGACCAAGTACTTTTACAATGGTGGTTCGGCTAATCTTAGCTCAAAGACAGTGTTATATATTTGCTTCTCTTAACAGAAAACAATTTAAACAGTTCAAACATGTAAAAAATAAATAAAATAATAATACATTCTGGAAGTATATGTGAAGTGGCAACTGCCTGAACTGATCTTCTCTATTTCAAAATAGTTCTGCCAAGGTAATAGCAAAACACCAGACAGATATTTGCACAACCAAGGTCAAGTTGCAAGCGTATGATAATATAATATCTAGTTTGTTCTTTTCAAGCTCACATGGGAAAACAGGTGTCAAATTATCCAAACCATTAGAGACAATCTTACAAATAACATTGAGTAATAAGATCTTGCTAATAAGAAGTTTTGATGACAGGCAACAATATAATTCTCAAAAATAAAAAGAAATTCAGCCAATATCACTATACAGCCACTAAATAATATGCAGTTAAAATCTAAAAGACATAGTTCAACAAAAAATTTCAGGAAGTATTTACTCACCTTCATGTTGTTCTAAACATTTATGACTTTCCTTCATATGTGAAACATTTTTTTTTTTTAATCAATGGTCACCATAATGGTTTGGTTACCACCAATCTCAAAATATATCCTTTTGGGAGTCCTCAAAAGAAAAAAGAAAAATATAACGATGATTTAGAATAACATGATGTTGACTAAATATTGATTGGATTGGACACCTCTGACTTATAAGACAAAATTCAATAACATCACATTCAAATAATAAATGTTGTTGGCTTCTGTATTTTAGATGGCGCTGACATGGGTTAAACACTTCAAGCAGGAAGAATAAGAGCATGGCTTTTGACACTTTTGTGTAAAAACCTTTGTGTGAACACATTTTTGACACTTTTGTATAAATTTACTTTCGATTATTTCAAAATATCTTATGTTTTACTGTGTCAGTTTCCTCCAAGGTCAAGGGAACAGGGAAAGAAACCAACTCCAAAGATTGTACTCTGAAAAGCTGTTTTATCCTGACCAGACTGTGATAGCATTAACCCAAACAGCGATTGCTATTCGCTGCAGTGTAAAAAGAATGACAGTCAAAGTCACAGATCTGCAAGAGAGAAGACATTAAACCTGAGTTTGACTTTAGCGCTCTTTTTTTCAAAACATTTTTATATTTTTTTTTCCCTTTGGTCATTTTCAGTCTGATTTTAACCTCGAGTTTTTAGGATGCTGATCTGGGCCAGCAGTATGTCTTCATTTGCTTGTGCCATGATGCTATGGGCTTTGTTTTCCCCTCCACTAGCCCAGGGCTGTCAAGAAGATGAATTACCGCGTGACATGGTTCTTGGTTGGCTGAAAAGACGGATCCTAGAAGGTTTGGGGATGGATGAGCCTCCTCTGCCAGTGCTGCAACTGCCAACACGGCATGCGGTGAACAGAGTTGTCCAGCATGTAGCTTCACGAATGACTAGGGAGACAAGAATGGAACGAAAACACCATCAGGAGACTTCACAGGTTATCCTGTTCCCAAGCTCAGGTAAGGCTGTTTAATCACCCATAGCTTTCTAATAGAAAAATTTAAAAACAGCTTCAATACTTGTAAATATTTTAAACACTTTGTTAGTCAAATCGTGTGGTGTGAAGCAACACAGAAATGTGTCCAAAATTTATATATATAAAATAAATGAATGATGTGTAATTATGTATAGATAATTTATATATATATAAATTTTTAACTTGATAGTTACATCACATGACATTTTTAGAGTCATACACTTTAATTCCTTTAAACCAACATGAATTGAAAAGCTGACACGTCTTTAACAATACGATTTTTTTTAAATTTTCTTTATTGTGGACTCATCGATCGACCTAAATTTAGAATCATTATATTTTAAAGCAACAATGTTATTTTTCCATTATGATATTTGTCATTTGATACAGATTCTGACTTTTCTTGTTAACTTTCAGAGTCTACCTGCAAGGATATGCCGGATCACTCCTCTGATGCTGCATCCAGTCACTTTACTTACTATTTTCAGCTCTCTCTGGACAGCCATGACTCCATCATTACTTCTGCCCACTTCTGGTTCTATGCTGGAGAGGCCATCGCTTCTAGCAACATCTCAGCACCCCTTTTCATTCTCACTCCTCACCAAGAGCTGCTCCAAGCATCTGACAGACCAGTCAAACGCTGCCCTGATGGTTGGACCACCTATAAGTTGGATACCCATCTCCACATTGCCATGGCTGATGGCCCTTTCATGCTGCAGATTCGTTGCCCATCTTGCAGTTGCTATGATTCAGAAGATAAAAAACCCTTTCTGCATCTCCACACCCGTACAAGTGGGCCTGACCGCTCCCGCAGGGCGCCCAAAATCCCCTGGTCACCGGCTGCTATTGAAAATCTCAGGAGACCTGCTTCTGGGGACACTGACTGCAAAAGAAAACAGATAGAAATCTCCTTTGAGGAACTTGGCTGGAACAACTGGATTGTCCATCCTAAAGTGTTCACATTTTACTACTGCCATGGCAACTGCTCCAGCGCTGAGCGCACTACCACTCTACTTGGAATCATCCAGTGCTGCGCCCCTGTTCCAGAGAGCATGAAGTCACTCCGTTTCACCACCACCTCAGACGGGGGATATTCATTCAAGTGTGAGACCCTGCCTAACATCATACCAGAAGAGTGCAACTGCATCTAACAATCTAGCTTTAAGAATTTTTGTTAGTGGTATGTTTTTTTTTTCAATACAAGTAAACTATTTTAAACGATCAAAGAAAATACTGTGTAGATTAAGAAAAAAACTGTAGATAGATAACATCTACTTGTGATTAACTTGTGACTAATTTTATCAAATGTTAACCTGCAATAACAATTTTTTCTTTATGCAAACATGACTAAGTTTGTACTAAATTAAACAGTCATTTTTTAATGTAAAGAATCTCAACCTAATTTTAAAAATGCCCATTACTCATGTCAATAAAGAAAAGATGTTTGAAAAATGGAAAAGATTGTTTATCTTGACAGCCGTCAATCTTGATAAGCTGTGTCAAAAATTAGAAAACTTTTTACAACCAAAATTGCTAATGCTCGTAACCATATTTATGTGCTTTACTCTCCTAATAGTTCTCATGTTACTGTGGTAATTATTTTGGTTGCCCTGTTTTAAAATTTTGCACAACCTGATTTTGCAATAGCTCTGAGGGGAAAAAAAGTATTTATAACGTTCTGTATATGAGGGTCAAATGCCAATGAGGAATCAAAGATCACATCGAGATTCTTCAATTTCTTCTGATACTCAAGTACAGATTGATTAATGACAAGAGAACTTTGGTCAGCCCTACTCAGCTGGGATGCAGACAGTTTGTCTGATATTAGATCTGTTTCTACTGCCAATTTTTAATGCAGCTGGGACAACACCAGTACTACAATACTTAAGGATTCGTTGATTATGTTAAGTTCTACTGGACACAAATCCTCAAAACAAAACTTAAATAAACCAGTAGTATCAAGTATGCAGGTAGTAGCTTTCATACCTGAAACAATTGCAACAAGTGAGGCAAAATTTGCAACCCATGCTACTCCTTTCATCTGCAGAAAAGTTCAGTAATTAACATTTTTTTTTTTCTTGAATTGAATACTATAATGCGCTTCTTACTGGTGTTTCTAAGCATACTTTAAATAAGTTACAGTACGGTCAAAATTCTACAGCCAGAATTTAAACTAGCACCAAATCTACAGATCATATTACTTCCAAAAAAAATTTTTTTTTTGTGTGTAGTATTGGCTACTAGTTAAGTACAGATCTTATTTTAAAGAGCTCGCATACAAATCTCTCCATGGTCTGGCCCCAGAGTATTTATTTGAACTATTAAAACCTTATATTATAGACAAGTATTTGCACTTCTCAGCAGGTTTTATTTTGGTTGTCCATAAAGCACCGTTACTTTCTATGGGTGACAGAGCTTTTTCAATAGCTACTCCCAGTTGTGAAACCAATTGTGTGTAATTGAAATTCGGTCAGTCACTTGGAATTTTTTAAAACACATTCATGCTATATATGTGTGTGCGTATATGTGTGTGTGGCATGAATGTGTGTAGTATGAATGTAATCTGGACAAACTACATTTGCTATGTTGTCATGATCATGTGACCTATCAGCACTAGTTACGTTGGTTCACTGCCATTCATATATCCTGCCCCATGTCCTCAAGGGGTAATAAAGTGTGCATCATATGCACTTTTTGAGACTTTGGGACTTTTTGCCTAGCCTTTTATGAGTAGAGTACAGCAGGGCTAAAGAAGCACCGTAAGAAAAAAATTGGGTTTCATTACTCCCATAGTGTATAACTGCAGAAAATTTTGAAACGTATTGAACATTGCTGGAGAACTAGATTATGTGTAAACATAAATCATTAAAGTTGTGTTTAAAAGCCGTAGAAATGTATGTGAGGGAGAGGCATAAAGTATTGATAAAAATAATGTCTAACTTAAAACTTGTTCAAAATAATCACTTTGTTTTTAGCATATGGTTGTAACATTCTGTCAAGAATAAAAATGTCAACTAAAGCTAAGAAACTAATGACATTCATTTTTAAAGGGGCATTAAACCCTACTATGCATCACTGATTTGGATTGTATGGCTGTATCTCAACACGGCAGTAAAAAAAGAGTTGGGAATCAATCAATTACAGAATAACAGGCATTTCTAGACCACTGATATTTATTCATTTAGTAGATAGTAGTTTGCAATGTGACTGAATTTATCAAACAAATACAAATTAGCCTTCATCTCGTTTGTGTACTTAATTTCAAACAAATTTAGTTCATCAAAAAAATGAATATTCTGTCAACATTTACGCACATTTTTCCAAACTTGTATACATTTCCCTCTTCTGCTGAACAAAAAATATATTTTGTAAAATACAAGAAACCAAACAGTTAATGGGCCTTATTGACTTCCATGGTATATTGACAAACAAAAATACTATATTATATTAGAATACTATGCATTTACTATAATATATATAAAAATACAATATCATAAAAAAATACTATGTCAATGTGGCCCATCAACTGTTAAGAAAAAAAAATCCATGTAAATCAGATATTGTATATTAAACACTAAAAGTAACGTAACATGTATGCTTGTAGCACAAATTTTGATTTCTAAAAAATTACAGAGCAGGAAATTCAAGCATTTTCCAGGTCAAATGCATATGTACTGCAATAAGTTTATTCAGAAGTTCTAGATACAATGTCAATGCTGTTTAAAAGCACATTCCCTTAACTTATGGCACACACAAATGTTCCAAAAATCTCAGACCACACAAGCAGACACCAATCAAAAAGAGACATAACAAATCACAAACACTTTTTTTTTTCTTTTTTTTGGAGAAGGTTGGGTCTTTTTTTCTATTACAAAACAATGTGAGCAAATACTGCTAGAGAGATAATGGTCCAGTAGTGTGGATTTCATGACCTGGTATATTTTTTGTCATTATATATGGCAGCTATGGTTTTAATACTGTAAATAATACTTTTTTCTGATATGACTTAGTAGACCACACAATTTTGTCAATAACCCTCTTCCATTATTTACATCTAATCCTTGTGATGGAACAGTACAGTACAGATACAGAACTGTTTGATGAACAGTCACACACGAAAAAAAAAATCTGGTCAACGACAGCCCTCCAAAATGTGCATCTCAGCCTGGAGTTGGTTCTTTTTTATGGAGATCCAGCTGAACAGGAAAATATGCTTCAAGCATGAGCCCCTTTTAAGAGAAAAAAAATATCTATTTGATTAAATATTCAACAATTATGAAAACCAAGTGCAAAAAAATAAAATAAAAAATCACATCAGAACATGTCAATTTCTGATGACATGCACTCCACATTTTACATTAAATAGTTATCCATATCTGACACACAGGTTTTGAAATTAGTCTACCTTTCACTCACCAGTCAATTTAGCTAATTTTAGTTATAGCACATTCACAATTTCAACTATCCAAAAAAAAAGAAATTATCAGAAATAAACCAGATTATCAGGTATTTGCTTTAAATATTTTTATTATAAAATCTGATTATAAATTTCTGAATCACTTTCAACTTTACGAGTCAATCATTGTTTGTGGAAACCATAAAAATGTACACGCTGACTTCACTCTGTACTGAAAGGTACATTTAGTTTTAAATTTTTTCAATAAAGTCTAAACATATAGGAGAAAAACATTATAATAGACATAGCCCTTTCTAATCTTACATTTTTCCCAGCTGTGCCATTTTTTTTAGACTAACCTCAACGCATGTCAATGTTACATTCCCTGTCGTGTGCTGCCATATGCTGGAGGTACCAGGTTACAGCACACTTCAGTTGAATTCAACTGGAGTAGCAGCATAACGATAACGAAAATGATGATGACAAACTAAGTTGGGAAATACGCTGAATTATATACCTCAAACCACAGATTCTTTAAAGACAAAATACGGAAATCAACTGCATGGAGGAAGATTGCTGATGTTACCGGATTTTCAGGTGAGATTATCAATTACTTCAGTTAACGTACGCCCTGAGGTAAAATGTTCAGTGGCTAAGGTTAGTAACGATTGCATTTAATTGCTAGTAGTATCACAAAATAACATACAGAACAGACTTAATTTCATAATGTCCTTGAACAACTATATTGTTTACCACAAGGTGTGTGATACCTTGTCTTAGACTTTTCATCAGATTTCTATTGTAATGACTGGATTTTGCTTTCAAAATTTCATGGAGCAGCAGTAATGGTGACTGCAATGAGTTCATAGCATTACAGAACAGGACTGATTTTCACCCACATTTGTTGAATTGGTGGGTGTTCATTTTAAACCCTGCTTATGCATATATGATGTAGAAGAATAAAGTGTAGCCCAAAACAAACCTTTCTCCTCAGCGCTGACATATCCCTCCTGTGCTAGGTTAAGTCGGTTTTGCTCAACTGCAATGCTGTTAGAGTCTGGACCACTGCTATGTGAAGGCCCTACTTCCTCAGCGTGGTAGGCCTGGTCCAGATGTTGCTGTGCCATTTTCAAGTGTCTTCGTAGACGTTCTAGATCACGATTAGCGTTGTCATCACCTAGTGACTCCCGTCCCGAGTCTCCAGCCTTAAGCTTGCCAGAAGAGTCCTTTTTCAGGACAGCCTGGTAACCCGGTGGGGCATTGGTAAGGCGATGACAGATGTTGGATGTTGATGGCCTATGCATAGGGAACTTCCGAGTCGATCGACTGCGGATTCGGTCCCTTAAACCACCAATTCCCAGATGAAGGATTTCCAGCACCGTTAACAACAGACATAGTATACTGACAACATACATGATGATCAGGAAGATTGTCTTTTCAGTGGGACGTGAGACAAAGCAGTCCACCGTGTGTGGGCAAGGGCTACGAGTGCAAATGTATGATGGTGCCACTTCAAAACCATACAGAACATACTGGCCAAAAAGGAAGGATATCTCAAAAGCAACACGAGAGACTAATTGTAACACATATACCTTCATAAGGCCATCTCTCTTGATGCGACGACGGCCATCATGCTTCTTAGCTGGAACTTTGGATGCATCAGCAGACTTGGCTTTAGATACTGCTTTACTATCTTTGTCAGATGGCTCAACCTCCTCCATGATCATTGGAACTTCCTCACCCATATCATCAGCCTCGTCATGGCCGTGGCTCAATCCACGATGAGCCATAGACACCAGTTTGGGCTTATTTGGTCGGTATTCATCATCAGCCATACGAGCAATTTTGTGCATGGCAAAGCCGAGGTACATAATAGATGGTGTGGTGATTATAATAATTTGAAAAACCCAGAATCGAACGTGTGATAGAGGTGCAAAAGCATCATAGCATACGTTATCACAACCGGGCTGTAAAGTGTTGCACACAAACTTGCTCTGTTCATCGTGATAGATGGTCTCACCGCCTACCACTGTCAGGACAATTCGGAAGATGATGAGGAGCGTGAGCCAGATCTTTCCCACAAAAGTGGAATGGTTGGAGATCTCGTCAAGCAAGCGTGTCAAGAAGCTCCAACTCATGTTGCCACCAATACAAGAGGCCTGTTAGATCTGCAGAAGATAGAAAGAGGTAGTAGGATCAATGAGGCATTTCAATTAGGAGTCACATCCATTAGAGTAAACAGAACAGTAAAAGACCTCCGTTGTGACTAACAAAAATATCAGAAACAATGTTTTGCATTTTAGGTCACACAATCTGTAAAAACTCCCTTTTAGAATGCAGTAACCATTGTATGTTATTTATTGCATGTTTACAAATGAGCAGGTTTATAATATAAAATTACATCATTATTGGAGATTAAAAGCTTCATTCTGTTATATGTGTAGTGCCAGCACCAGCAGGTGTCAGTATTCAATACAAACACACACTAAAATAATTATCATTGTGAGGACATTCATTGTAATAATGCAGTTCCTAGCCCCTTGACCTAACCATAACAATGACAACTAAGTGCATATCCTTTACCTTAACCTTAATTTATTTTGGACAAAATTCTAACCTTAACTCTCAAACATCCCTTTAAAAGGGTGACAGAAAATGAGGAACAGCTAACAGGTCACAACTTTACTCTGTACTCTCTAGAATGGTCAAAACTGATCTTTACAATAAATACTATACGAGTTTAAACACACACACACACACACACACACACACCCTCTACAGAGCCATACCTTCTTTTAATCAGCATACACTGACGAACCCTTTTAACGGAAATCAAGTTCATCCAAATGGTTGATTAAGCATAAATATCCAATATGACGAAAAAAAAGCTTAAAAGCACACTAAAAGAGCTATTTTAACCCAGAAAGGGTTTGAAAATGACTCTAAAAATGTAAATTGCACAAAAGTAATTGCACCACATATTTTACAACCAAAGCTTATAAAGATAACTAAATATACAATAAATACATTTTAAATTGACTGACAATATGTTCAATTACGTGGAAATTTGTCAAATATCTATGTTGGTTTCTAAATAACAGCAGAACATTTTGCAAAATTTCTTAAGCTTTACATCACTCTTTAAAAAATATAAATAGAATAACAGGACAGTCACATCACCCTGACATTTTTTTTACTTTACAGGATAGCGTGCCAGTCCAAACAACAACAAAAAAAAAACCTTTAGACAAGTCCTAACGAGTGAGAAAGACTGTTATATTGCTTAATTAATGCAAAGAATGCCTATTAAATTCAACATTTGCATTTCTTATGCATTCTGGCGTTACAAAGATTGAGATTCTTATGAATATAGTTTTTAGAATACTAGATCTAGAGTCAAGTTTATACATACACAGACTTATATTAATACGAACGTCATTACTAAACAAGACATTTGTGCATATTTTATGTTCTTTCTATAAAGATAATTAGAACACACTAGCCAGGATATATATATATATATATATATATATATATATATATATATATATATATATATATATATATATATATATATATATATATATATATATATATATATTATATATAATTATTTTTTACTTTGAATAAATATTTTAATGGATGCCAAGAAAAACAAACCTAACTCATAAAAAGCCATTAAAAAATGGATATAATTTTTTTTTTCATTCTGTCTGTCACATACAAACAGGAGATAAGATGTCATGGTAAATAATTTCTAGACATATTACATTATATTTAACAATTTTATTAACTGCCAAAAGACAACATAACAGGACCAGAAGTTCCTCAAAATATTTTAATAACAGCTTGCGTGTTACACGCAGCTAACAGCAACAAGTGAGCCACAGTTTAAGATTTTACACATGATGATAACTAAATTTGAAATATTGAATAAATTGAATATTGCGTTTAAAAAATTAGGACCTGAAAAATACATAAGATTATTATTTAAATAATAATGACAGAAACATGACAGTATTATATATTTTACATGATACAATTATTAATTTCATGTTTGTCAAGTCGTGTAATGGAAATGTACAGAGTAGCTTCACTTTACAGCTGCCTGCCAACATCTGTGACCTCACCCTATGGTTGGAGCTTCAAAGACACAGACAAGTTGTGGCAGGTCACACTATCTGACAAAGAACCAAGACTGAGGTTCTGTGGTCAAAAGACAGTTAGAAGAAGGTGCTGTGAAAAGTTATGTACTCAGACTATTCCCATTTTTAACAGTCACAGAGTGTGACTGGTATAGAGGTATGTCAGCACAATGATTTCAGTATTTTAGGACTTGATTCCTCGAATAACAGATAGGCCATTGCCCACAGTGCTGCAG
Organism: Rhodeus uyekii; assembly: GCA_037043235.1. NCBI lineage: Eukaryota > Metazoa > Chordata > Actinopteri > Cypriniformes > Acheilognathidae > Rhodeus > Rhodeus uyekii. The sequence goes on along the minus strand of JAWRVZ010000366.1, from coordinate 291,176 downwards.
TAGTAGTAGTCTAAGAACTGACTATCACTCATCATTCCTGAGTCTTCTCAACTGAGGTAAGGTCATTGATTGAAAAGGTGTGATTTAATAAGACCTTTAAGAGTACTGACAGTACACAAAAGATGAATCAGTAAAAATGTGCAAGGGTTTTGATATAAGGATTAAAAGGAAATAAAGACTTTTGAATTGTACAAATATATTAGAGCATCAAGTAATAGCCTAATCCCCGTTGTGAATTAATTTCTAAAAGAGTCTTAAAGGATGACATATTTAAATATATTCAGATAGATGGACAGATAGATATAAACAAACAAAAAACCCATACGTTCATTATAATTAAATACTATAAGTAAACAACTTGTATAGTAGTAGTAATAATAACAATAAATAAATAACAACAAATTTGATCTTTTTTGGTGTTTACCTAGTCTTGCATGTCTAAACTACACGAATGTTACAATTATATTCAACACCTAGTGATTAAACTTGCTGTGTTTAATAAGTCAATCGTTAAATTATCAGAACACAATCAGAATTTACCGCGTATAATACACCTGAGGTGGTCAAACTTTCCTTTTAAGTTCTAAACGAGACAACTCTGTATCAATGAAATTATCTATTTAGTCACACGCTGCCCGGTAAAAGTGCAGCTCCATTCAACTTTAAGCAAGGTTAAAAAACAACAACAAGAATATTCAAATACCTTCGTCTAACAAGCGATAAATAGGCGATGCTATCCTCAGCTGTTGGAACACGCTTATGTGTTTGACCAAAACTCCGACACAGCGTGTCACTCACTTGTTTCTCAATTAACTTCCACCCACATTTTTCACGTCAACTCAAACGCTGTTTGGAAGCCACACCACGTGAACATCCATTCAAAGCAGCAGTTTCACCTGCTTTACACCCACATGTAACCAGGCCTTATAGGTCTCTGTAAAAAAAAAAGTCTCTTATTTAACAAATTTTTATATATATATATATATATTCATCAGGATTGGGAAAAAATTAGTTCTTAAAAATGAACTGTCTCTCTTTCAATTCTTGGAAAAATGAGAATTTTATTGAAATGAGAGGAAAGGAATGTATTAAAATTTAGTTATGTATTCAAATTATTAAATGTATTAAATTAATACAAATGTATGCATCATAACTTATGTCTGATATGTCTATCTTTCTTTGTTTCTCTCTAACCTAAAAGTTTTGTCATGATGAACATTCTATGTAATTTTTTAGTAAAAAATTACACGTTTAATTCTAATTCCTTTCATTCAAATTCACATTGTAAATCTGCACCTTGTTTGATACTTTATTTCAAATTTGAAATCCAATTCCGGAATTTCATTGTAAATTAACAGGCTTTCTCAATTAAGGCACACAGTCGTGTCATATATTAGCATTTAAGAAAAGCAATTCCCAAAATATAATAGAATTCCATAATATAAAATAGAGTTAACTTATATAGGCAAATTAAATAATAATAATTAAATAATACAAATTTAAAGTGAAGCAGGGAGGGCCATTCCTTTTCCCGCAAATGAAGGCTATATAAAAAAATAAAATAATAATAATCACGTGAACTCCGGGCTTGACAGGTCTATGCAAGACTTACATCCTTTCCAGGTATCTCAACAGCAGAATACTGGAACAGCAGTGCAAAAAATTGTATGTTTGCATATTCTTAGAATTACTGAACTAGACTAGAGAACAAACTAAAGTATTTCTGGCCAGCTGTTTCTACATAAAATGTCAGCTGAATGAAAGAAAATGTAACAGTCATCATAATAGACTGAAAAGAGGTGGGTAAGGGAGAGTAAGAATTAATGAGTGATAATTAATGAGTCATAACATAAAATACTTAATCTACATCAAAATTTGTCGGTGCATAAAATACTTAATATAGGAACATGAAGTTGACAAATAATTACCAACTCATGTTCAACAATCAAATTTTACATCCTTCTCTCTGTAGGACATAATGAAAAGATGCATAAGATTTGAAGACTTTATTAAGTTTACAAAAATAAAAGTTATCATGATTCCATATTGGAGATATTACAAAGATAAATAAATACACATTAAATACATTTTAAATTGACTGACAATATGCTTTCAACTATGTGCCATTTCACTTTTTTTAGAACAATTACAAAGAAATAAAAGTGCAGAACATCTGAATGACACAAATAACTTGGTACAAAACGGCATGTGATTATGATGAATCTCTTCTTCACAGCCATTTGAAGTTTAATTTCTCATGACCATTACATTTTTGATAGCTCTCGTTTTACACTCTCTATAGAAGTGCTAGAATAAAAGATTTTGTAACTTGGGAAAAAAACAACAATTGTTAAACTTCACATTTATGAGCTACATGTATGCCGGTTTCCTTATAATACAACTCAACAAACACAACACTTTAAGTGAAGCACAGAAAAATAATGTGTACACATTTCCAGTTCATAAACATGTCTTAACAACTACCATTGCAACAACAGAGACAAAGCTGTTATCATCAAGTGACCAGCATAACCCAATTATGAACCTTTCAGAGAGTACTAAGAAAGGCTTTTCACCCTGAGAAACAAATACACTTTCAATTTCACATTCTCTCATCTATAGAAATCAATATATAAAACAACTTAACGCATGCATAGTTTTGTATTATAAGGTGTGTTGGTGTTTTTTTGTGTGTGTATATAGAGCAAAAAAGACACACTGGCACAGTGTTGTTACTGCCCAATTTGCACGAAGACATTAGCATAACCAAGAGATGGTAAAAAAGGGAGTTTGTGAGGATAATATGGAGACAAAAAGACAAACAGTCCACATTTACACAAAGACATTAATACAGATTAAAATCAGGTAAACTGAGACAGGGATCTTCATGTTGTCCGTTTCTTTAACACTGTGGCTAGAAGTTACTGCTTGACAGTAGCCAGTTTGACACCAAACATTTTTTCCCACTGATTTGTGATCCAGTCCACTAGGTCTTGTACCAACTCTTCATCATCAGCATGTAAAGACCATGTCTTTTCTTTCTTGGTCATCTGTGAAAAAATAAACGCAGCAGCAAAACCCGCCATTTATTCTATCCAGATATTATCCTCAGTGTTTAATGGTTTCATACTTCAGAAAATTGCTGTTAGGTTCTCTGTGGTTTAGGTGAGAACATGTAAAGATACACCCACATACCTCATCATAAAGTTTTAGGTCCACCTGGCATGGATTGGATGAGAACAGATGAACGGAACTGAGGCAACTGATTGGCTGAGTTTCCCGAATGGTCACCTTCCCACTGCTTATTTGGCCCTCAGGTTGACTCTTGCTCCATTGGTGGTCTTCATCAAGGAGAAAAAGCATTTCTTCGGTAGCCAGTACACTCACAGAGTCCAAAGAGCCATCTAAGAAAACAAAGACCAATCTTGCAAAATACATTTTTCCAAACAAGAAACAGTTTTGTGACACAAAGAGTTATTTAAAGCTGGAGTATGGAACATTTGGCCCACTTGTGGTCGAGGCTTCGGCTCAGCTTTTCAGCATGGAAAGTTAATTTAATTGATTGAAAACAGATAACGTTACAAAGGTCACAACAATGACATTCAACAAATACAACAAAACTGACTGCTAGATTGTCACCAAAATCTGGATTCATTTATTGCAAGGGCCTGCAATAACGTGATTTGACCAGTGTGGCACCATAGCGCAAGACTTTAATGCAGCCCTTCCGGATGCACTCCAACAGAACAAGACAGCGCTTCAGAGTGCAAACGGAGGCTGCATCCGAAAACTTGAAAATGCTGACTTCAGAGGATACATTCCAATGTAGGAAGGTATCAAGGCATGTCATAATCCAATGTTAGCATCACTTCTTGTCTCCTGAGATATCATCATCGGAATAATTTTTGAAAGCAGCATTGCTGCCTTTGAAATCCCACAATCCTGTGCATTCCATTCCATAGAGTTTTGTAAATCTGTTTTTGACCAATGGTTTCCACTTTCTAGTGTGAAAATCCTATTGCTTTAAATATTCACTTAGTTATCACCAAAAAATTAGTGCATCATTCATTAATTTCTTTTGTTTTTATTTAATATGGAAAGCAGAAAAATGAGAAAACAGCAGTTATTTCATTCTTTCAGAAAACAAAACAAGAATTCAGTTAGATTTTTAGTATAGCAGAAAACAGAAAATTAATAAACAGCTTGAATATTTAACCTCTCCACATGGGTGGGAATAAAACGATCCTTTCTGTTGATTGGTCAACCAAAGATCAAATAGTTAATAGTTGACAGAATAGATAGACAGAATAATAGTCATCTGCTGCTACATGTGTAGAGATTCTTAAATAGTTTATTGCGACTACATATAATAAATCAAGATTAATATCTTGATAAACTATTAAATTATTTGTAAATATTAAATATAATAAATATATATATAAAAATATTAAATATATATATGCAAGAACAGTAATTCTGACGGTCTGACAACCAGAACACAACAGAGATTAACATACTAAATATTAAAATACAAACTCATCTGAGGTTTATAACTCTAGGTGTTATGTTTTAGTGAAACTGTTAACAAACTTCCTGACGCCACACCCATCAGTGTTAGGGTCTCTTTCAATCAGAATTACAACTTTAATTTTTACTGATGATGGGTATTTAACGAGCACCTTATCTTTTGGGAATTTTCAGTGTGAACACACTACTTACACTATATATGTGTGTAAGGTGGACAAGATTGGCCGAGACCATTCACTCCAGACCGTTCCCGAGACGCATCACGCTGTGACATTATCTTAATACACATCCCCAGAGACACAACCTGCTGGGCATAATCACCCCTTTTCGTCCATCTCTTCTCTCCAAATGATCATATAATGTAATACGTTTGATATCATTTGAAATGTTTAAGTTTGACTGGTACAAAGGTCTTATTCCCATAAGAAGCAAACCAAAAGTTTTAAAGGTGAAAGAGTTTAGAGATGTCTGGCTTATTTTGGATGGGTCTGCCCCTCCCAAAGTCGTCAATGCTAATTACCATCTGTTCTCAAACCAAAAGGTCCATTGATTAACTTAGGGTTACATTTCAAAGAAGTCTGGTCATGGCTCTCTCTCTTTTGGGGACTTCACCATGCTGAGTGTCCTACAGACACTCTGCATTGTGAATTTGTCTAGGCGTTTTTATAACCAAGGTCAACCCGTAATGTTGAGTGCCTATTAGACACTCAACATTATATATTTTCTTAAATTCAGGTATTTACTCTATTTCTGAGCATTCAATGCTTGTATTGATTATCTTTGAATCGATTAAGTAATTGGCACAATACATTTACCTGAATGTTAATAAATTCTTACATTTGATTTGATTCTGTCTTACTCCAAAATTATTCACTTCAGTAGATTATGCTGCATCCTGCATCCGCTGCATGTTACCGCAAATCTTCGTCCAGTGTTAAGTACATAATAGATCTCAGGTTAGACGGAACATTGGGGCACATCAGCTGAGATTCTAGATTTCTGATTAACTGCTCAACTTTACGTTGTTATGCAGTCGCACAAACTTTAGGGTCCCAGATCACACAACTATTTAGATAATAGCAAGCATTGGGGCGGCATTATCTCAATGGTTCTGGCTTAACCTCTGGTTCCTGCTTCAGTTTTATTTAAGTTATGTAGTTATAGTAATAACTGTAGGGGGCTGGGTAAACAAACTATTATGATAATAACAAGCATCAGCGCTGCATTATTTAATGGTTCTGGCCATAACCTCTGAATATTGCATGAACTTGAACTAAGTTGTTATCTAGATGACTGTAGGGGGCTAAACTAAACAGTTATGTAAATCACGACAAGCATGAGCGGTCTGTTAAATAACTTTAGCCAAAACCTCTGATTAATGTTCGGACCGGAGAGTTTGTGAACCGGCCGGCGTGAGATTAAGTGTAACGAGTTTGATAGAATAATCAAACATTTACCCAAATTTAAGAATCCTCAAATCTAATTTCATTAGGTTTAAACCTAACAATATTGTCAGATGTCAGATGAAATAAACAGGTAATGCATATAAGAAAATGTGCAGTGGAACCCACTTATCTCAACCTCGCTTACCTCGCCAACCCTGTTATGTCAACGATTTTGAAGTGGAACTGCCAAACTCCCTTTTTTTCTTCGCATTTTCTTATCGGTCATGTTGATTATTTTATGTCGCCGAACCCTGATATCTCGAGCACAAATGAGGGACAAAGTGGCCACTTCACATCAGTTATCTCGATCCCAGAGCCAAATGATCGTACCGAGTTCAGTGCGCATGCGCTGAGTTCGCATTGCATGTGCATCACGGTCTGTATAGTCGCTCACTCCAATGACGCTTCACTCACTCTTGCGGCGCAGTGCCGTGCAGCCGCAGAAGAACTCACAGAAAAATCAAGCTTTACAGATGCTGTAAAGAGGAGGCACAGGAGATCACCTTCACTGTCCAGGAATTCCCAGATTACAATGACATCGACAAAGACATCGTTACTTCTAGAAGCTTAGAAGCATTTGTTTTCAAGCAGACCGTTAAAGGCAAAAAGCAACAAAAAATTTTAGACTTTGTAAAGAAACCATATTAACCGCGTGTGCAATACTTCTCAGAACTGTGTCAGAGCGAAATGACTCTTATGATCGAATGTGTTTATGTGTGTTTTGACTATGTTTTGTTTCGAAGGTGGTTTTTAATCCACTTTTTCAGTATATCCATTTTTTTTAACTTTAAAAATGGATATACTGTAACTAGAATTTTCAAGAAACAGTGACAAGTATTTTTAAAGATAAATACATGCAAGTCAGATGCATTTCACCAACCACAAATGACAGAGCAATTCCATTAACTGGCCAACCACAGAGATAAAGAATATTTTGCAGGGAAGGAAACAAAATGTCTGTTTATAATATCAAATGTACAGTGTGTTATTTATCAAAATGTTCATGTTGTATGTTAGCGTTAATGAGCATTTTGGCGTGTGCACACACACAACTGAAATCATAAATGACTATATGAAAAAGTTTGTGCGGGAGAAAAAGAGGGCATGAGTGATATTCCAGGATGATCCTGTCTTTTTAAAATCACTGTCAGATTTTTGGCTGGGTTTGGTCTCACCAGCTGAATGCTCATCACACCACAAGTCCAGCCTGCTGTGAGCCCTTTTGATATGGGGGTTCTGGAGGAGAGTCAGACTGCCAGCATGGGGCTGGGGTTCTTGAAAGCTAAACCAACCGCTCACAGTTGGATCTCACTCTCAAGAAGAATGAGATAAATCTGTTTTCAGTGACACTCCCTTTTTCCATCAAGATCTCAGAGTGGTTCCAAGGATAACAGCAGGACCCTAACAAATACCTTTGCGTCCTGGTGTTAACCTGGGCAGCACTATTTCCCACAATGATCTGACGCAAGTATGAATCATTAGGACTCTAACTACCATGTGTGAATCAAAGATTTTAAACGGAACATGTGCTACAAACCAGACCATATATCCCTGAAGGTGAATATCACACCCATCTCAATTTGACACACATTCTTAGAGTTGAACCTTGACTAACTGGGGCCTAGCTATCTCATCACAGAAGTCAGATAAATCCCAAGACAAGAGACTCTTTCACCAAGATATAATCATATAGACACTGTGTCTGTTCCCTGAATTAGTAAATACAAAAATGTCCCAAACCCATGTAAGGGTAAAACGTTTAATTTAAGTTAAACTAATACAAATATGTGTGATATGTTTGAAAGAAACCTGGCTAAAACAGACAAATACATAACTTTAAATGACTTCACCCCATGATTACTGTTAAAACATAAGCCTCGTCTGAAAGACAAAGGGGGAGGTACTCGAGTCTTGTTTCAAATATAATTCCTTTGAAGTAATGGTGTTTTATGTAACACTATTTAGTTTAAGTGATAATTCCAGCTAGATATTTGTGCTGGCTATTGTACACAGACCACCATACAGACTGTATCTTCAGCAAGTTCTAAATCAGCAAATTGTTTAATAAAATCTTAATTGTTGGTGATTTTATCCATGTAGATGATGCAAAAGATGCATTTGGATTGGCATTTAGAGACATTTTAAACTCTACTGGAATTAAGCTAGATTTGTCAGGACCCACTCATTGTCATAATTATGCCTTAGATCTAATATTGTCACATGGAATCAATATGTATGCCATTGAAATTCTAAAGCAGAGTGATGACGTCTCAGATCATTATCTTGTCTTGTGTATACTCAATTTTGCCAAAGCTGCAAAATCAGCTCCCTGTTAATATAGTAGAACTATCCCTTCTACCACTAAAGATTGCTTTATGAATAATCTTCCTGATCAGTTTCATCTCCTCAGCATCCCAAATAGCTTCGAAGAACTCGATGTTGCAACAGAAATTATTGACTCTCTTTTCCAGCACTTCAAACAAAGCTGATCCTTTGCGCTAGAAGATTAAAGAAAATAGTCCAACGTTATGGTACAACAGTACTTACTAACAGTGTTGGGTGTAACGCATTACAAGTAACGAGAATTACATAATCAGATTACTTTTTTCAAGTAACGCATTATTTTTAAATTTAAAACAAAATATCTGACTTAGTTTTTCAAAGTTTTACTTTATAAGTAACACAAGTTACATTGTTTTCCCATTTACTGACTAACAGCTCTACTGTCCCCATGTTGAGAAAAATCGTGCCAAGGAAGTAAGTGCTGAGGCAGTGTGTGTGAACATGATGGTTATCGTAGTTCTAGACTAAATGTGAGCATTTACTAATCTCACTTGCACAAAAAAAGATTTAGGATTCCTCAAAATAAATAAAATCCGAGAAATGCAAAATCAGAATACTACACAAACCACCAAAAACGTAATGCTAAATAAAAAAAATATTTCTATCTATATAATATCACTTTATTGATACTTGCTGCTGACCTTCAATGATTCAGTTAAACTATAAGCAAAAATGACTTGATTTTTTATTTTATTGGTGAAGAAAGCTTCTACAATCCAGAATGGCAGGACAGCTGAAAGCTTTGTTTCCGGTCACATTCTTCAGTCCTTGCATTAATTTGCATTCCCTTCAGTCTTACTGTTAAAATTTTGGTGTGAAAGGGCCTTTATATTTGCCCAATAATATACTTTTTTGTTACTAAAAAAACAAACAAACAAAAAAACAAGCCCAGATAAGCAAAAATAACATAATGCATTACTTTTCAAAAAAGTAACAAAGTAACGCCATTAGTTACTTTTTAAGGGAGTAAAGCAATATTGTAATGTATGACTTTTCAAATGAACTTTCCCCAACACTGCTTACTACTTCACCAAATTAAAAGAATGCATAGCAGATATAAATAAATTGGATGAGTAGTGATTACCTACTACTTAATTCTGAGAAAACAGATTCTAATTGGAGAAAAAACCTATGCATGTAATATCTTAGAATAGTGTATAACACTCGATTGCTGCTCTGTCAAGTCATCAGATAGGAACCTGGGAGTGCTCTTTGATGCCAATCTTTCATTTGAAAGCCACTTTTCTAGCATCTGTAAAACTGCATTCTTCCATGTTAAAAGTATAATCTAAAACATATACTCTTAATTATAAATGCGGAATAGTTAGTTCATGCGTTCATGAGTTCAAGGCTAGATTATTGTAATGCACTACTAGGTGGTTGCCCTGCACGCTTAATAAACAAACTCTAGCTCATCCAAAATACAGCAGCTCGAGTTCTTACTAGAACCAGGAAGTATGACCATATTAACCCGGTTCTGTCAACGCTGCATTGGCTCACTATTAAACATTAAAATGGCTATGTGATAAAAGTACCTATAATATCAAAATAAACTGCAGTTAGTAGATCATTTAGCATCTAAACTTCCTATCATTGTTTGGAAACCAGACACACTCTCTCAGTTTTTAGTCTCTCAGACTAAAAATACATCTCTTTAACCTGGCACACACAACATTTTCAATTTCTGTAATTAAAATTATGTAAAATGATTGTTAGACTGGATAAATTAGGTGAGACGGAACGGGGACTACTTCCCATAACACCTGACATACTTATTACATCATAAGAAAAATGGCATCTACGATAATATTAGTCTCTCTGTTTATTCCGAGGTTTACCATAGTCAGACGGTTCCAGGCCGTATCCAGAACAGATGAAGGACCTGCACCTAGACACAACCACAATTCAGCCCTGAAGGGCCAGCAGAGACTGTGTCAACTAGACTAACTGCATAGGCCTGATCGACACGAAAAAAGTTTTTTTCTTCCGTACAGATAAAAACATAATCAAAATTATTTCTGTTCACCCGGAAACAACTACAAATGCTGTATTATGGCATGCCAGAAAAGTAGTTGGTGATGTCACTTTGAAAAGAAATATACATGCCTAGAGACTAAACAAGTAAAACACATGTGCGTAACGGCAGTTTTCACAGATTAACGTTTTTCAATGTTTTCGTCTCATTTTCTCAACTAATTTTCTGCTTTCAGGAACTAATGATTTTTACAATGAAAATGAATTAATCAAAAACTGTAGAGCTGGATAAGCTCTACAGTCAAAATAATCTTTGTTGTATTACTATCATTGTAAAGCTGCTTTGAAACAATTTGTTTTGTGAAAAAAAAAAAACAATATACAAATGAAGGTGACTTGACTGAAGCTTTATTTCGTATAACAATCTCTAATTCTGTATTAACATATCAGACATAAATAATTCTACTTGCTCTGCTACATGCTCTTTTACCCTAATCATTTGTAGCTCTTTCCCATTACAGGCAAGTCATCACATGCTCTAGTCACCATATAATTTCTTATCTCATTCCTCATACTGTTCTTGTTGCTAGCTTTAGCAACACACATTTTGAGTGAAGCAAGTAAAAGCTTGCATATCTCCATCTTGGAGAATCAAAACTCTTACCTTGCTGGAGAAATGCCAAGAGGTACCGGAAAGGAGGATGGCTTTCTTTATCACATGGCAGGTCATCCTCGCAAACTAGATGCCTATAGGACAGACAGATCTGTATTTAAAATCTGTTTACACATGATGGGATATGGTATAGTAGGATGCATAATATGCATAGTTTAGGGTATTAACAATTAACAACTTTTTTTTCAACAGTGTGCAATGAGAGGGTCCTATTGACTGCCATTCTCACAAATTTTATGCATTAATACTGACTATACTAATCCTAGTATAGGTAGAAGAAAAATAAATAATTTAAAAACCAGTGGCTGAGATAAAAAGTGAAGGAGTTGGAGAGCAAAAAAAGTCCTGCTTGCACACCAGAGGTGGTGATGTGGGTTGAGCCGGGTGGTGGAGATTCCCTTCAGCTTGCTTTCAGACTTTGGGGCCAATTCCCTTGCAATTTCTGTATTAAAAAGCAAAGACCTGTGCTTAGGAAGAATATCTGCACAATATAACCCATAAACAAGCAAACTAAAATAAAACTGCAAGCAGCAATTATAAAGCACAAACAATTTGAAAATAAAACAAATTTGTTGATAGGTTGATGATTTTAGATTACTTGTTTACCTATTGCTTATACTGTAACTTACAGTAGCACTAATTTTATTACTAGAAAAAAGAGAGAGGCATCAGTATGATACATGGTACATAGTACTTAGTTACGGCATTAAACAAATGTTTAAAATGTTAAATATTTAAAATAGTCACTGTTGTTTCCACATTAAGTTGAAGCTTTAACTGAAAATATATTTATGATTACAAATCTAAATAATAGGTATGATTACCTGTGATTATGTTAGTTTTTATGACATCTTATGTAGTTAAGTATGTTCCTACAACCCTTCTTTTCTGTGTTCTTTTCAGCTTTTGACGGGAATAATTGAGGAGTTAATAAACAGTTGATTTTACAAGGTATTTGAGTGGAAATGAACATGGAAACAGTTTTAGGTTGCTGGAAAGGTTGACTGCCTCAGGCATCTTGGGATGTAAATGGTCCAAGTTTTCTTTTTCAGTTTAAATCTTAAGTCCTCCTTTTGATAACACTGGTTTCTTTAGTCTAACGTTATCTAAATTAAATAAATGACAGGCCACAACATCTATCTATTCTAAGTGGCCTGTTAACAGAGAACCCGTTTTTGTTTAGCACTGCGTTGCTTTTCCATTGTTTTTCTGTAAAAATACACTCAAGTTAAAAAAGTTAAACTTTTAAAAACCACTTGTTCTTTTTTTCCATTCCATTGTCCTGCATCTCATATTTTTAAATCACAAAACGCATTCTGTGTGAATGCATTTTCACATGCCTTTTTTTCTGATGAATCTAATAGGGCCAATAAGCAATTCGCCAATAAGCCTGTCTCAGCACAGTTCAACTTGAATAACATTATTTTATTTGATGGGTGGGAATCTGTGTAATGGACCCAGTCTTAAACCCAAACTGTATGCTTTTAAAGACTGAGCAGACTAAGCTGTCAGTGTTTATGAGTCAAACTGGGTGTGTAGATCCCCATTTAACCAATAATGATTTTGACCTGTTTCATTAGGGCAATCACTGAGTCATTGTAGTTCACTAAGTGAATCAGATGTTGATTGATTAGAGCCCCTGATTAATTTATTAGTCATGTGTCTTTTTGACAAAGAACCATTGTAATTTTTCCTAAAACTAAACTGGTTGCATTGTAGGGCTGGCCCCCAACTAAACTTTTTTTTAGTCAACTAGTAGTCATAAATTTAAGTCAGTAGCTCTTTTATATGAATTTAAATACTTAAGTACTCTGTTGAGATTTTTTTATATATATAAATATATTTTATAAATGTATTTTATATATTGTATATATAAAACTAGTGTTTTCTGAGACCGGTTCAGCTAAAAGGATTGAACAAACAAAGAAGTTGCCAACGTTGACTCCCCATATTCTGCAGTAAAGTGGACGTGCCTTTAGGGATACCTTGATTCTTCCCTATTCTAGCTTTTTATATGAATAGTTAATTAATATTAACTTTTATAATATAATAATATATATATAAATAGATGCTTTTATCTAAAGCATGTTGCTTTAGATCAGTGGTTCTCAAATAGTGGGGTACCCTGGGGTACATGCTTTTTTTGCCAGGGAGTAGGTTTTCTTGCACTGAACAAGAGCAGCATATATGAAGTTCAGATAACCGTCCCCTCATCCTTTGACTTGTACGATCACACCGGAGTTCATATGTGTCACGTGATCAACCACTAAATTCAGACGTGTTTTCACGCGATATCTGGCACTGATCCAAAAAATGACGTGATCAGAGCTTGTCATTTATCACAACAATTCAGTTTTTTCAACCACATAAGATTTCTTTTAGGTTTCAACAAGTTGAGCCAACAAGTTGGTGACTATTTTGAATTATCTATTATACAGCGCTTTTTGTGACTGCGGTATGTTAGGTGACAAGCATGACGCGTTGCCATGGAAACAATAAGGCGAAAGTTCCAAAATGGGGGGAGGGGGCGCGCAAAATTTTTACCTCTTCCTAGGGGGGCGTGACAGAAAATAATTGAGAAGCACTGCTTTAGATGAAAGCGTCTATTAAATATGTAATTAATATGTAAATGCAAATGCTGCGGTGTGCGCTGAAAAAAAATCACAAAAATGAAATGGTCCAAACAGATTGATGTGAGAAAAAAATAAATAAATAAAATAAAAAAAGTGTCATTTTCATTGTTCAGGTCAGACAATATGCCATTTTTTGTAATTAGGTCAATGTTTTGTTTGCCCGGCAGCATTGTTATATTTGTAACACCTTTTTCAAACAGGTTCCTCTGTTTTCCAACAGTATGTGGTGTAAATGAACACCTTTTAAAAGAATACTGAACTGGACAGGTAAATACTCCTGGTCTTTTGTCTGGGTACAACTAGCTCCTACAATGTGCAAGAGTGTCAGATATCCGTCAACTAAGATCACCGTGGCTATTCCAGAAGGTTAAGGTTTCCACAAGTATCCATTCTGAGCTTGGTTTACTGGTGGATTGTCATTGAAAGTTCACACCCTGTCATTTTTGTTCCATAAAGAGTGAATCTTCAAAAGTGTTTTTTTTTTTTTACTTTGATTTAAACTGAGATCTGTGATGGATGTGATTTAAACTTTGAGATCTGTGATGGATGTGAATATGCATTTTGTATCGTCAAAGCGGTCATGCTAACCCGGGTGTGCACCTGGCTACCAAACCAGAGACAACTTGAAGGAGGTGGTTTGAGTTTGGTTGCATTTGAACTACGGCAGGAAGAAAAGTAACCAGTGCATGCACTTTAGCTAATTACAATTAATTTAGTTCAGTAAAACACATGTAAGGGATGTTGATATAACCTGCAGTGTAACTACGCACAGCAAATGCAATCAGGGTGGCAAATGAATGGCAATCCACTGTTTCATATAAAGATTCAATTTGCAAGCAGCAGAAACTTGCCTTCATTCAATACACATACAGTAAAAAGTGTTGAAGAAGAAATACAGACAGTTAATTATGTTCAGTGTGAAACCAAGGTCAAAAATCTATGTAATTTTCTCATAATATACATTGCAGCACCTCTTTTCTCATTGTCAGAAATGGTTTGATAAAAGTTTGATGAAATGCATGCAAAGTGGATTTACCTTCACAGCACAGAAAACAGCGTTGACATGTAGAAAAGACAGCACAAACCAAATTATTCCAGGCCAGAATAACTTTTGTAACTTATTTTGTAACTGTAATTGTAAGGATTAATCTGCATTTAATTTTTACAATAACTAATGTGTTATTTTACATTTGATAACTATTTCTGTAGTACCTTAATACTGCATTTAGACCTATCTGAAAAACTTAAAACACAGTTTCTTTCATTTGTATCTTTATATGTATTCATTTGTAATTTGTTCATTTTTTCTTATTTGATTACTTCTGTTTTTTTTGTGTGTGTGATTTTGATTCAAAGTGTGAAATCAAACTTCCTTGTACTGCTCCTGAACATCTACCTTCCGGCACATTTCAGCTCCAAACATGATCAAACACACCCAAACCAGCTAATTAAGATCTTCAGTAGCATTTGATAATTACAGATAGGTGTGTTAGATCAGGTTTGGATCTGACCTCTGCAGGTAGATAGATCTTCAGGAAAAGGATTGGGCACACCTAATTTAAGCTATTCCAACAAATTGTCCCAGAAAACAAATACATTAACTGATCAAACATTTAGGTGAAATAATTGTAATAGTAATTGATGCATTTTTTGATTTAATGTTCATAATATAAAGAGATCATGTCTCTTCAGAAGACTTGGATTAAACCGCTCAATTAATATGGATTAGTTCCATATTAATGAACACTCAGGACAGTTGTGCACAACACACATTCGAAGTGCGGACCCAGAAGACTCCAGTCAGCGGACACAGACACTGAATAGAGTTCTCTTTCACATTGTCTTGCACTTGAATAGAGAAATTCAATGGATCCGTGGAACTCATAAAATGATGAGTAAACCTACTGCTGTCAATGTTTTTAATGTTAATCAAAGAAAAAACATAAAAGGAAAAAACAAATGAAAAACAAAATTCACTCACTGCTCTTGACTGAATAACTTAAGGAAAAAATTTGTACATAAAAAAACTGAAAAGTTTGTTTGTTTTATTCTATTATTGCTCATCATTTTAATTATTTGATTTCATTATTGACTATTTACTTGTCTTTAACAATATTTGGAATTTTAGTTAAGCTAGTAGTTTTTATGTCATAACCTTATTTATTAAGGTTACATGCGTTAAAAACAATGAAAACAATAACTAGGCCCATTTTATTTAATTTATTATTTTTCTGTGGTGGGGGCGAGTGAAAATTTTGGCAGGGTAGAGAAAGAGAAGAAAAAAAACCCACTTCTGGCACTGCCAGTTTGCCATGTTTTAAATTATTATTAAAAAGCAAGTACAAACTATGCAAAAGCGGCAGCCTTACAGGCACACTCAGTGTCTGAATTCACTCACTCCCTCATGTGGACTATTAGTAGAGTAATGTAGGGAATAGTGATTTCAGACACAAATGACATTTACTGCCACCTACTGCAGTAAATGCAGTAGCTTTATGGTTCAGAATGCTGGCGTATGACAGAAAATGACCAACAAAAACTGTCTACGTTTCATACCAAGAGCCTAAGAAGAATCATGAAAATCTTCTGGCCTAACAAGATCTCAAACGATGAACTTCTTAGAAGATGCCAGATAGAAGACATGAGCACAATAATAAAGAAAAGGCGTTGGAGGTGGATTGGCCATGTACTGAGAAAGGAGCCAAACAATTTAACTAAAATAGCCTTACACTGGACACCTGAAGGCAAAAGGCGAAGAGGAAGACCTAAGATAACATGGCGGCGCACTGTGGAGACAGAGATGAAAGATGTGAACCAAACCTGGGGAAGTCTTCTAAGACTGGCAAAGGACAGACAAAAGTGGAAAGACTTCGTTGCTGCCCCACACGCCAATAAGGCGTAATGGGCAGAAGAAGAAGAACTGCAGTAAATGTCATTTGTGTCTGAAATCACTATTCCCTACGTTTTAGATTTTAGCATATAAATTAAACATAATTTCATATTTAGTTAATAGTTATTTACATATGCTCACCTTTGTGTTATTTCAAACGTGCATGACTTTCTTTCAGAGCTGTGTATATATATATATATATATATATATATATATATATATATAAATAAATAAAAATATAAAAACTACTGGTAAAAATGTTAAGGTTTTTAATGTTTTTGAAAGTAGTCTCTTAACCTGAGGCAGCATTTATTTGATCAAAAATATTATAGTGAAATATTATTACAATTTAAATCAATTGATTTCTGTTGTAATACATTTTAAAATGTCCTGTATTCCTATTACTTCAGTCTTCAGTGTCACATGATCATTCAGAAATCATTCTAACATGCTGTTTTGGTACTAAAGATACATTTCTTATTATTATTAAACAATTGTGGTCTTTATATTTTTTGAAAGCTGTTTTTTTTTTTTTTGCCAGGATTCTTCAATGAATAGAAAGTATTTATTATAAATAGAAATGCATGTAACATTTATTAATTTCATAAACGTCGTTACTGAGATTTTGCTAAATTTCTTTTGCATCGAAAGTACCCCAAACTTTTGAATGACACCGTATCATGATTTAAGTAAATAAATGTTAACGGTGTCACAGGAATAAATTACATTTTATAGTAAAACCAGTTAATTCAAGTCGTAATAATATTCCACAGTATTACTGTTTGTACTGTAATGGCGGGCGACTGCTGGCGGGCGATCCTTTTCCTATTTAGCTCCTAAACTCTGGAACAGTCTTCCTATTACAGTTCGGGAAGCAGACACACTCTGTCAGTTTAAATGTAGACTAAAAACACATCTTTTCAACCTGGCATACACATAACATTTTATACATACATTTTTAATCCAAATCATGTAAAATGATTGTTAGGCTGCATAATTTAGATAAGCCGGAACCGGGAACATTCCCATAACACCTGATGTACTCGATACATCAGAAGAAGAATGGCATCTACGCTGATATTGGTCTCTGTTTATTCCGAGGTTACCGTGGGCAGCTGGATCCGGGCCGTATCCAGATCAGATGAAGGACCTGGGCACGAGCACAGCACTGCCCTGGGGTGTCTGCGGAGACCGTGATTCTACTAGATCCTCCTATGTGACGATCATGAACCCATCTCTAACCGGACCAAATTGGACTTCATATTGGACTTGAATTGTTGTATAATAATCATGCACGGTTTGGCTGTTGGCCAGAGGAGAACTGGTCCCCCAACTGAGCCTGGTTTCTCCCAAGGTTTTTTCTCCATTCTATTCTTCATTCGTTACGTCACCTGCCAGAGTTTTGGTTCCTTGCCGCTGTCGCCTATGGCTTGCTCAGTTGGGGAAACTTAACACTTAAAGTTCATCAATTGTATTGAGTCGCCTGCTCTTTTGGGGCTTCTGTTCAGCCAAACAAACTTTGTTTATATTGTTTTTCCTGTAAAGCTGCTTTGAAACAATCTACATTGTAAAAAGCGCTATATAAATAAAGGTGACTTGAAGGTGACTTACTGTATTTTTTTATACTTATAGTTTTATCACTATACTATACTGATTATTCTATCAAAAATTCCAGTATCGTGACAACACAATTACTTACTAACTTTAAGTAACCTTTGCAACTACATGTCAACTACCAACTTTTTAGACTATCTACCAACTTTGCATGTACATGCCAATATATTCTACTAACCCTAACCTCACAGTCTACTAATACTCTGAGAGATAGTTGACATATTGCTGTAGTAGACGGTCTAAAGCGTAACCTTGCTCTTCAACTCACTACCACCACAATAAAATAACACATAACTTCCCATTTTTTTTGGAAACATTCATTCTTTTGCTTTTTTTTTGGAAACATTCATTCTTTTGCTTTCATCCAAGCAAATATTTTGTTATCAGGCAACAGTTAACCTGCTAATACATTGCTCAGACAACATTGCTTTTGATACATTTTCTTTTCATTTTCTCAAGTCTAAGAATCTGGTAAACCATAGAGAATGAAAAAGAAAGTCTTGCCTGTAAGCTTGCTGAAGAACCATTTGCAGCGGGCACTGTTTCGCACTAGTAGTGTATACGCTGCTGCCCCCTCATCAAACTCCAGATGGATGCTCTGAGAGCCCAGACCCACTTCCAGATAGCTGAGTTCACACAACCGATGGCTTTCTCTTTTCCGCAGCCAGTCTGAGGGTTGCCCACTATATCACAAGTGAGAGACAGTGAAAGAAATGAGAGGGAATATGGAAAGAATTATGATTAATATACTACTTGTTTCACTTGCTTCTATTATTTAAAAAATTGTAAATATATATTTTATTGATGAATATATAGTGTTGAGCCTGTCACACACTGGACAAGAAGCACCACACAGCATCGTGTAGAGCAGGGGTCGGGAACCTTTTTGTCTGAGAGAGCCATATACCCTTTTTTTTTTAAATATGAAGCTGTGAAGAGCCATAGTCCGAAGCGATCGATCTGTCGACCGGGGGGGGGGGGGGGGGTGTGATGTCTCTGTCCTCCAAACGCGAAAGTAACGCGGGTGCGGCGGCGCGATCTGCCTGTCCTCCGAACGCGAAAGTAACGCGGGTGCGGCGGCGCGATCTGCCTGTCCTCCGAACGCGGAAGTATCTGTCGACGGGCGGCGGCGTCAAAAGAGCCATATGCAGCCATCAAAAGAGCCATATATGGCTCGCGAGCCATAGGTTCCCGACCCCTGGTGTAGAGGGTGTGATGAAGCACAGGTATCAAATGCGAGACACATAATTATGTACTTTCATTCAAAACTGAATTTATTGACATACAGGTAAAAGTTCATTTAAGAAACTTTATGAGTTTGAAAATTTACCTGCATGATGTACTGTATATCTTGCAATTTCCCTATATGCAGCAAATACTTTTGTTCAAGCTGCCATATCACAAAACTTTTAGGATAATGTGTCATCCAGCAGATGTGTGCAACCTGAAGTTTTAGATAAGTTAAGTTTTGATTCTTCTGCAATACTCGGTCAGTGCTGTTTTTTCATTGTTATGACCAAGGGTGCCGTCCTGAAAATATCACCTGACGGCTGGATGCAGTAGAGGTTATAAACCCCACCCTCTACATGTAATCAAACATAAACCAAAAAATAAATAAATTCCAATTACACTTTAAATATTTTTCCCAAAGAAAATCAGTCTCTCTTTCAATTCAGGTATTTTTTATCATACGTGTATGTTAAAGTGTTAGTTTTTCCAATAAGTTTTGTTTTAATTGCGATTGAGTCTGCAGGGTTGTGTAGGGAGAACCTTGATACCACAGCTGCACCTCACCTCGTGCTCCGAATGACAATCGGCAATGACCGTTACTGGGATACTTTGGCTTCATTTTTTCTGACAGTGGCAACTGGTAAACTCAATGTGATCACCAAGAGTGACATTTCCATTACAAGTTTTAAAACTGATCCAGTAAGAAAATATTAGCATGCATTTTTTTCCCCCATCTAATTTTTTATGTAAGCCAAGAGTGCTGATATAACAGTCCAACAAAAGTAGGATTTTCTTTTTTTTTTCTTTTTTAAAGGCTGACAGTCTGTGTATTAGTGGTGTGAATTTTTTCAGTTACTCTTTCTGCAAAATATAACAGTTCAGCATACATTTGAATTTTTTTCTACCAAATATCAGATATCTAATCTAATGCAACAAGCCCATGGTGACATACAGCATTCTTATGTGAAATTGCGTACATGTTAAAAAAAAAAAAAACCCAATTTGGCACTAATGTATGCTGAGAATGCTGATTAGGTGGACTGGATTGGATATTGCGCCATTAGCCCGCTTAAACCTAAAATTCACTATAATACAGAAAGCTTTTGTCTTTTTTTTTTTTTTTACACTGCCCAATACACCTACATAAAAGTTGATTTATAGTAGTCACTCTTTCAAAATTGAAGAAGTTAACTGAAGTTGCTTACTCAGAGTGTGAGATGATTTCTAAGATGTAGATGTACTGGTCTGACACAACCATGAGTGAATTGAACTCCTCTGCATCTCCAAACTTCACAATGGACATCTGAAAATCAAGTGAAACCACAAAAAAGGTTAATACAAATAATTCCAGCTTCTCAAAAACTCAACAAAGCACTTAGAAATGTCAGCATTTACTTCAAGCACTTGACTTTTCAAGCCTGATTGGAATAAATACAAAAGAATGAAATTAAATTGAGTGCATTAGAAGTGGTTGTGTTCCCAGCACTTTGGAAATTGAACTAAAAGGGAAAGACACTGGCCCTTAACTGTGAGAGCAAAAAGCTGATGTAAAGGGAGGATATCAAATCAACTGAATCTCATTGTCCTGCTGTGGGCTTCCTCATAGGATTGTTTCTTTGGAGAAAACCAGGTGGCAAAGGCCGATATACCCTTGTCCTTGTAGAAGGGGTCAAAGAGGCAAGATCTTGCCTTTAAAAAGCAGCGTAGCTCCTCTTCTCTCCCAAACACTTCCACATCCAAGTAAAGCTGGAGCCGATGGTCCACTGTCTCTGACAGCAGGTCAAAAGGATCTAAAATGAAAAGAATTATGATTAAAACCCGCAATGGAATAAAAAGGTAAATGCTATTATGCCAGAAAACAAACACAATCTGATAGTATACCTGAATTAGACGTTGATTGATTTAGGTTTTTGCTGATATGATAATAATATCTTTAAAGAAAGGCAATAACCAGATCTTTGAGCCAATACTAGTGTCAAACATTGAGGTGTTTAAATGAAGGCTCGAAGACCTGACATTACTCAGTGTCTTTAATGATAAACTCATAAGAAAATACACAGCAAAAACATAGCACGAATGGTGCAGTATGTCGAACGAATGCTAATATTGATGACAATGGACCAAGACTGAAGAAAACACAGGGATTAAATATACTAGGGGTTGATTAGGGAATGAGAGACAGTTGACAAGAGTAAACAGGTGATTGATGACGAGAGGACAAGACAAATACGTAATAACTAGTAAAATGTTAAATAATGCTTTGCTTTTTCCTTGTAACAGACCAGTACATCATTACCTTTTGTTTAATAGTGAAGTTAATTCACAATTCTTGTTTTTCTGTCCACAATTTTAAGATGATATTTCACATTAAAAAAACTTTTTATACCTTTTAAGATTTTCTATGGCCTTAAAATGGATCAAATAGACATTAAGACTTTTTTTTGTCCTATGCTATTCAAATGCCATTGCTAAAACAGGCCTAGGCCCAATAATTACAATGTTTTGTGTTATTTCAAATAACAATGTGAATCCATCTTTTTTCTAGGGTTGGTTTATCTTATGTAGTTTTTGTTCTTCTAAACATCCTATTGGTCTTCATCCACAGAGTAGACCACCTACCATTGCTGGAGCCTTCTGTGTGCTTTGGTGACTGTTGGTCCTGATGTTTTTGATAGCCGTTAAAACAGGAACTGTCAGCCACCTTCTTATTAAACACCTCTGAGCTACCCTGCACTTGTCCATCTGTAGTGTCGAAGTTGATTACTTGAGGCGTTCTCTGGTCAACCAACGCTTCATTCTGACTGGTCAAAGAGTTGGACAGGAAGCTATGGGCTGTGTGGAAGTAATCTGTGGCTCCCTCTAAATTCGGAGTTAAATGCAGGTGGCTGCCACGAGATAGCAAAGACTGTTCTGGGACCAATACCTAGAAGAATGAAGCAAGATAAGGAAGTGAAAAGAGAATTGCAATGTGGAACGGTTCTGGATATATCAAGCTAAAAGACCATAAAAGCCCAAACCTCGTTGTGCTGGAGATGGACTGGGTTGTCCCTGTCATCAAAGGTAAAGTATCTTTCATCATTCTGTTCAAATGGTGTACTGGTGGTAGGACCTGATGATTGGACAGCCAACTGAACCACATGATCACTACTGCACTCTGGGCAGGTGGCAGTACAACCTGTTGAAAACCACAAAAATTGAATTAAAAAATATATATACACAATAAAAAATAATAATATACAAAATATAAATGCTCATGAGATATCCAGTCCATATAATACAGTTTAGGCATTAAAATATGGCATATAAAAGTAAAATCCAAAGTGTTTAGCATACTCTTTTCTTCAGATTTATTGTAAGAACGTTAATGCTCTTAAAATAAACAACATCACTGATCTCTGCCCCATGCAGAACCAACTATGTGTTTGGTGCAGATGATCTGCAGGACACCAAGCAAACAGACTAAAAGCAGCTGAACAAATGTCCTAGAACCTCTGGTGTGCATGTCAAAGCACGCTGTAAAACTATGCAGTGCTGTAAAAAAGGATGAACTGTGTTTCAAAAGTAAAACTCTATTAAATGGGTTACGATGAAAATGGGTCATTTGATAAAATTATTGGCTGCCACATAAGGATTTCAAGATAAACATCTAATTACACCCATTGCTTGGCAACCATTCTGTATTCATGAAATTCTTTGATGAGACATTTTATCCAGGTTCTGTCATGCTCCGACAAGAGGATCACCAACTTATGGCAAGTCTGATTCATGTTTATATTAGCTTTAATTTTCACTGAAAGCTGAGAAAAGATGAGGACCTAAAAAAATTCCACCATGCTAATAACCAGTATCAATCAAATACTACTCAACCATCATGGCACATTAGAATACGGTTTAATTGCAATGAGATGGAAGAAAATAATTTTTTCTTCTTGAAATTGTTGTAATACTAATGAGAAGTATGTTGAGAGATGCATGTTTGTACCACTCCCTGGAATGTTCTAGCAGGAATGTAGGTCCGCCTATTCTTCAAGTGAAAGAAAGAAAGAAAAAGAAAACTCTTTTTGATTTTTAGGGCCATATCCTTACTGTTATTCCTTAGTTCATCCAGGTGGCTGTAGTCCGACTCAGTGGCTGGCTGGCAGAACTCAGACTGACATTTCAGGCACTGTAGCCACATTGTCTCTGGTCTCTCCTCATCCACCTGCTGTTGGTTTTCCTCCATGACTCTTGAGAGAACCTCTGCTAACACCTAAGGAGTCAGAATTCTGAACTCATCAAAACCAGTCAAACAGCAGGAAAATAAAAGGTCAATTAGGTAACATCATGTTGCTTTAAATTAAAAAAGTTCCATGCATGTTATTTTATTTTGCTGAAATTCAAAACAGACTTGCATGGGACAGATTATTCCAACCGATAAATTATTTGTTATTAAAGCATGAACACTCTCAAACCACAGTTAATTTTAACATAAAAGCAAGCATACCGTAGGCTACTATGTGAATGGTTTGACATGGCAGAATGCGCAGAAAATGCTCTCCCTTAATAATCTGCTATCTCAGTTCATCACATTCTTACAAATCTCTGTTATTATCAATAAAACTGACTGAACAATGCATCTTTTCGAATGTCTACACTTTCTTTGTTATAATCAGAGGATTTGCCAGTATGCAGAATTCAGGACTGAACGAAATACGTTTTGAGCGGTGAGTATTTACCTTAAATGCATCTGATTGGCTATTGCATTCAAGAAATCAACATATTTCTGTGATTGGCTACATTGCACAATGCTGCAAAAACATGTTATAAATACAAACTGTAAATTGTTTTAAATTAGTTTTAGTTTTTAGTCTCTTGTTGCTTTTGTGCAATAGGTGAATAACAATTTATTTGTTTTTAGATGGTTTATTTTAAGATATTTCTATTTTGAGGCAGTTCTGCAAACCATTTTGTTCTCCCGGAATCCGTACATGTGTACACACACACACACACACACACACACAAGTATCATACTACTCAGCCATCAAAACTAGTCCTGCTCAGGTCTGCAGGTCTCTACTGCAAAGGATCAGGTTGGACATATTACGGTGCACCAATCAGCAAATTTGAGGCCTATACCGATATTTAACACCAAGATCAACAAGATATTGATAACCTTTTATGGTAAAGCAACCCTTGCAACACTTTTATAAGCAAACAGGCACCATTAAAATGTACAATACAATTTGAAACAATTTACATTTAATTAAAAACATTTTGTTGTTAATATTTAAAAAAATCAGTGGCAACCAGTAAACTCAAATATCACCAAGAGTGACATTTCCATTACAAGCTCTAAAACCGATCCAGTAAAAAAACATTAGTATCAATGTTTTGTTTCCCATATTAACGTTTTAATAAGCTATAGCCGTTGCATGTTGAACACATGACGTCGTCAGCCAGTGGTCTGTCTGAAACATGGCCAGTGCAATCAAAACAATGATTTCGGAGCTATAGCTGCAAGGATGATGGCCGCAGGACACTTTTACATTTACTTACTTATAATTAAATTAAGCAAAAGTGATAATAGTTTTATAGTTATTATTAAATATGATGAAACGATCGGTGCACCCCAACTTGTAACATCCGTACAAGCATTGGTAAATTATGTCTGATTGTCTAAAGATGTATGCAGCTTCGTACCTGTAATGCTTCCTGTGGCTTGTCATCCAACATTATGTAACAACGTTTACGTCTTTCGTGACTAATGTACCGGAAATAAAGCTCTAGTGCTGGGTGAGTCCTCTCCCCCTTCTGTAAGATTTAAAGAGAGAATGTGAAAAAGAGACCAAAAAAACTCCATTATAATATAGATCTTCAAGAACAGAAAATGTAATCTGACCTCAACTGCAATCGTGGCCTCAGTGGTCACGACATCTTGCAAACTGTCTAGCTCCACTCGTGTTTTAACACACCCCTGGTGCATGTCTACCTCCAGCAGGTGACCCTGCCACACTCGTAGGAAGAGGGGTTCAGAGGCCCTTTTTTGATTTGTCTCCACATCCTGTGACAGCAGTCCCACCAGCATTGGCCTGCACAGGTCCACTATCAAGTAAAGTGCAAGAGTACATAAACGTCTGAACATAAACTAGACAGATCCTTCAATGGTTGATAAAACTGTTGAACAGAGGCATGAATTAAACTATCCAAAGACATGTAAATAGACTGTAAATAGAAAAGCTAGACTACCGCTGAACTACAGTTACGCTAGTACACAGATTATCACCATCAATGTGTCCCTAGAAAAGAGCGGACATACCTCCCAGATCGTCGTCATCTTCCTCTGGTGGTGGTTGTGGGTCAGAATAGGCCTCAGGCGGAGCAAGAGTGTTTCCTAAACTTGTCTCAAGAGTTGAATCACTGTTCAGGAGGCTGTGGCCTGTCCACTGCAGGGTGGACTCGGTCTCAGGCGGCAAGTCTGTACTCTCCATCTCTTCTGTGCACTCTTTCTCTTTCAGTTCGGAGGATAGCAGTGGCGGAGGGAACAAGTCCAGACCGGTTGGAGGTGTGTTCGTTTTAAGCAGGGGAGACGGGGGTGTACTGAGGCCATTGGTGCTCACTTTTTTGGTTACACTTTCCACTCCAGGGAAAGCCGGGTTGACTGGAGTACCATCAAGATGATGCTGGTAGCGTAGCCAGTCCTCCCCTAACTGTTCTCGAAAACTGTCCATTCTCTCAATGTCTTCCTTATGGGGGAGGACAATATCTTAAGAGAGCCAAACATTTCACATGAGAAAGACACTCATATTGCATATGCTCAATAAAATCATTTTTTTTAAAATAATGAAAAGACAGTGACTGTGACAGTTAATGTTGACCAAGTCATTTGTTCATCACCTTGTAAAGCAGACTGCACTCTGATCTCATGGTCTGTGTCGCTGGGCTCTGAGATACTGGCTCTCCTCACCTTTACTTTGCTCTGCAAATGGCAAGCATTCATCAGAACTTATCTTACTAAAATTATAATGGCAACTTCATGTTCTCTATGAGGAATCATGTTAATTTTGCCTGCTCATTTTAAAATTAGATCTGCAGTGTACTACAAAAAACATTGAGGAGAACTGTAAGACTTACTTTGTGTTTCCTCTTTCGAACTCGGGTCACACCTGATACGCTGACAGTTACACTGTCAGTCATGTCCCCACCTCCACTGGACACGTCCTGCCCTCCGTGGTCAGGTACCGTAGAAACTTGTTGAGAATTATGTGACTGACCAGCCAGTTGTCCAGGTTTAGGTAAGTTCTGTGAGAGAAAAAAAATATGTCACAAGAGATTGATGGTCAAAAACAATACTACAGAAAACAATTGCAACGTCATCCTTAGAAATTAAATTTCAAAACTCAGTAGGGGGCAGGAATATACTGGTCATTTGGAGCTTTTTCCCAGTAGGTTGCTCAAGTAGTGAGCCAATCAGTGAAGGGAGACTTCATTTTAGGCACTTTTTTAAATTGGAAAAAAAAAATCCTGCTATCTGCCAGTGACAGCAAAGCGTGATCGGTCTCACCCGCACAACGCTGATGAACTTACACTTCGAGATGTGCGCTTCCTAACAAGTGATAAACAGCACAAGTAGTTTGGTCCATTTAAATCCAAAACATACCTCTGTTAGGCTTTACACAACTATGTAAATTGACCACTGACAAGGAAAATTGAAAATTGCCAATAGCCCTCACACAATTACAAACTTGTCATTGCAGCAGAAATTTACCATGCAGTTATTAACACTGTACAAATATGGTCAAAGTGGAAGTAATACATAAAATGTGCAAAGCTAAAGGGGTCCTATTAAGCTTGAAATTTTAAACTTAAATTTTGTTTCTGTAATGCTACTTTTTCATCATGAAAAAGGGAACTCTCCAAAGGGAGTTTTTCTCTATATCAGTAAGCACTTTTTCTGAACTCCCTGAAATGCCTTGACTGTTGTAGTTATCTTCCGAGAATGTTCTGGTTGCAATAATTTTAAATAATTCCCGACCAAGGCATATGCAAAACAAATAAATAAATAAAAATGTGTATGTGTATATATACGTACATTGAAAAGAATAGTAGACTACTCGAGAAAGAAAATACACAAGATTTTATAAATTAAATGACTCTTAATTTACATTTAAAAACAGATTTGTCTAAAATAAAACGTTTAACAAAAATATGAAATACGAAATCTTTACCTCATATCTTACATGCACATTTTGTTTCTGTCAGTCGCAGCGGATACCACTCAAAAAATGAGGGAGGTGTGGGAGTATTTTGACGAAGAAGACGGAAAAGTGTTATTTACACTGTTGTGTCAAACTGTTAATAATAATAATAATTCTACTGGAGCTGAGCGTAACCATTTTTTTCACAGGCACGTAGATGTCAAGAGACCAGCCAAAACAAGCAAATCATCATGCAATTTACTTCAAATGTCCGCCACTCTGATCCCGCACTGAAATAAATATATAGACATATATACCTTATTTCTAGCAGCATTCATTATGGGATTTGAACTTGATTCATAGATTAAATATATCATTAATGTATTTAAATTTATTTTTTACTGTCTTCTGAGGTTTTCTTATGTTTAGACTAGTCGGTTACAAAACTTACGTTTAAACAAATGACAAAGTAGTCGAAGCGCACATCCCCAATTAATGGTGTGTTAAAAGTTGCTATTAAAGTAAAGGTGTAACATTTCCGACACACGTATGTTGATCCAGATGACCAATCAGAGCACACTGTGCTTTCAGGAGTGTTACAGGCAGACTGGGAAGAGAGGTACTGCAAAAATGTAAAATATCTGAAAAAGAATGTGATTTTTGAACATTCAAGCATGAAAACCTATTCTAATAGACCCCCAAAACAAAATCAAGACTTTAAAAAAGGGGTATAACATAAAAGGTCCCCTTTTAAATTTTGTAAAGTCAGTTTGATCAACAGCTATAAATGTGATTTATTTCTTAAACCAGGTTTGATAGCAATTCTGTATGCCTACTTCTTTCATGTCTGTATGTATTCCTTGGCTTTACTATGGGCTATTTGAGCATTCCTGGTTATAAAATATACACTCCATGAAAAATGTAGCGGATGTAAAACATTATTTTTCATTTAACTTCTCCTTTTTTTTCAGTTGTCGTGTCATTCATTAAACATCAAATGTCATTGTGATTGTTGTGCCAAATGTCATTGTGATTGTTTGCTTGTAGCTAGTTGAAATTTACAAACTCCCAGAATTTAGCATGAATTACATGAGAAACAAAGAGAGTGGAATGACCAGAAATGGCACATGAAGTGACATTTGATACCCACCAGCAGATCAGACTGGGACAGAGGGGTGCCATCCAGCTGGAGCTATAACACAAACAGACATTAAAATGCTTACAACTCTGAAACATCTGCAGAACAGCAAGAAAGATCTTTGAGAAAACATCTGTGTAACTGTTACGAATCACGTCAGAAAAAAGGGGAAACTGGCACCTCCCTGTGGTTTCTATGGTAAGTATGGATACAATCGATGCTGTACATTTAAGTTTTAAAAAAATGAAACAAGGACTTTGAAGATGTGCACTCTTTATTTTAAACAAACAGGGAAAGACTCACTCTGAAAGAAGCTTGTGGTGAGAGGTGGCAGACAGTCAATGCCCTGTGTGTCTTCTGAAAATACAAAGGGTTTCCTTCCAAAGTCAACTAAAAAGAGATCAGAAAACTGTCAAGGCACTATACGGGGAAGAAGAAAGATTTACATACATTCCATGCTTCAAAGAGAAATATTCAAATTGGCTGAACTTGAAACCTAGTAACCACCTTTTCTAGACTGTTGGAACTTGTTAAAATCATAAAGATTAAAATCATGTAAGTCTTTTTGAGACAAAAAATTTGGGATTGAGGCTAAAAACTTAAGGATAACTGAAAAAAAGAGAATTTAAGCGAAGAATTACTTTGGCAAGGTGGGTCTGACTTACTGTATTGAGATTATGAAGGAGAGACAGAGGTGCCAACTGAGAATGCTCCATAAGAAGGTTATAAGCCAGGTCAAGACATTGAAGTGACGGCAACTGCTCCACCCCTAGAGTTAAGATAATAATTTTTACATTAAATAAGATTAACCTTTATTTTAGTAAACTGTTTATTCAAAATAATCAGTTTGTTAAACTATTCAAAATACAAATTATTGCATTACATATTCAGAATCTTTGTACGTGATAAATACAACAAAAAATTAAGTATTCAATAAAGATTTAGTTGTCAAATCATGCTAAGATAAAATTAAGATAACATTCTCTTCATTTCTTTCAAACTCTTCTCAACCATTTCGATAAGCCAATATGTGTCGACTAAAAACTCAAAATAATTTCAACACCTTAACATCTGAAAGAAATTGCATCCAGTACAATACATAAAGAAAACAACATGAATGGTGAAGAAAGGTTCTGTAAAAGAACCAATGTGGTGAATAAAAGGAGAGAAAGCATTTTTCAATTTTCTTTCCATAGATAGTCACAGTAATTCAGCACAGGAATAAAATCATGGAAATGATGAGAAAACTCACCATTGACAGTTTCCAGCTCATTGTTTCTAAGGATCAAAGTGGTGAGTTTGGCTTGGGCGTTCAGGCCCAGTGTCGGGACTCTCTCAAGGTTATTATAAGCTAAATTCAGATGCTCCAGTTCAGTAAGAGGCTTGATGGAGACAGAAAAGGTATGAATAACTTCACTCTATATAACATGTTAGTAAAATCTACAGCCCCACCCTTGAACCATGTGATGGAGCCCTATCAATTAATTTGTATTGGTAGCATATTAGTAGCCCATCACTGATGTAGACAGAATTAGAATGAATAAACTCATTCGATTGTTATTTTGGGCAATTTAGCCCTTTTTTGAAGTCTAGCTATCTGTTCATTATTTTCACTAATTGGATTTTGCTTTCAGTTACCAAAAAACATATGGCATTACAGTTAATTTTCTTTTTTCTTTTTTTTTTTTTTGATGCAAAACCTGGACAAGAAATGTGAAAAAGTCTGCAAATTCTGTCCAGTACAGCAAAAAAAAAAAAAAGAAAAAAAAGTAGCAAAGAGCAACTTACCTTTAAAAATTCAGCACAATCTTTGAGCTTGTTGTGGCTCAAGTCAAGCCACTTCAGGACGTTTAGAAGACTCTAAACAATTTAGAATATTGTTACATGCCGATTCCAAAATCCGTAACTATACTCTACAGAAAATATAAGATTCTTACCAGTGACTCGTCAAGGCAGGAAATGGAATTGTAACTGAAATTAAGTGTATGAAGGTCTAACCAGGGCAAAGCTGAGCTGAGATCTCCTCCACATAGAGAGAGAAGCTCCTGTTTAACACACACATAATTACTTTCTGTATATGAACACAACTAACTGTACCAATGCCCGTTGGTGCAAACATTACCTCTAAAGAACTGACACCTTTTGAGTAAGTGAAGACTTCAAGCTGAGAGTACACTCCTCTGAGACCCTCCAGACAATGAGGAGGAATACGCTTGAGCTGAAAAGTGCAACATTTAGGAAAATAGGGCAGAATAATGCAACAAATGCAATTTAATTAACTATTTAGTATGATGTTAAATACCTCTAAGTATTTAAGGGACTTGAAAGGGAAGATTTTCACGGCGTGCTGTAGTTTCAAACCAGGTGGATTAATAAGCTGTTTTACAGAGACACGTGATCAGATCAGATCATTGCAACAACAACAAATTCTATTCCATTGGAGAATTATGATACATTTCGATGCAAATTTTAAAAAATGACTTAAGGATTAATCGTTTTTTTACTACTACTAATACCAATTAATCTATTAATTTCTAAACTGTACTCTTAACAAGTTCGTAATTTCATAGACACATCATCAGAATCTGGAGTACCTTGAGTGATACTGTTTTCTGCAGCATGTCAAAGAGGAACTGGACTTCCAGCAGGGAGGCAGTGTCTGCTGGGTGGGACGGCAGAGCCAGAAAACCATGCTGGTATGTACGAGAGAGAAGGTGCCGCTCAAAAAGTTGTGTCAGGTGCTGTAAACATCCCACTTGCAGAGTGAGAGTACTAGAACCATCCAGTACAGAGTCACCTACACAGAGAGCAACAGTAACTTTATTATTATGACATCCTATGACAGAAAATAAATTGCAGCATTAAAGGAAAAGCCTGAGCGTGCCAAGAACCCTTAATCTAATACAAAAGCACCCACGGATATTACAGATTATAACTCGGTCAATATCCAAGCAAAATCATATGCACTAATCATTATGCATGGTTTTACATATCGGTCTCAAAATCTGCAGATGTAAATTAGAGTATATTGTTTTGTCTCCGCGTCTTCAACATAAAGAGAATAGCATTTAACTCATTTACCAAAAATCCACATCAAAACCTTACAAAAGGCTTCTTCATTACATTTCTTGCTTTATGCATGCTCAGACAAATGTTTGTGCAATTTATTTATTAATAAAATATTAATGAGTTTATACAAGTGAAGAGAAAGCATTAATATATTACTTGTCACAAGGTTACAGTGGTACTAGTTTTCATACATTAACCAATTTATTAACTTCACCCTCGTGATTTTTTTCAGGAACAGGCCCTGGTGAAACTGCAAAAATAAACAATAATACAACTGAAATAATGAATCTATACCATTATTTCGCAGCAGTGTGGCAAGTCTGTGTACAATAGTTGACTGACCGGCCTGAGTGGATGTCATCCTAAAAAGGGTGAAACACATGAATATAATTATCCCAAATCATTACAAGCAAAAGGAAAATTATTATACTCTATATACATAATTGCTATAAAGACAGGATATTAATTTGGGTAATACAGCAAAATTTTGACTCTTGTGAAATCATTTGTAGCTGAAAAAAGGGTGGGATTCCACAATTGTGAATTTTTAATTTGTGGAAGCCAAATGTCATCTCTGATAGCTGAACAGTCGTAATTATTGATAATATTATATATATATATATATATATATATATATATATATATATATATATATATATATATATATATATATATATATATATACACACACACACATTAGAAAATATATGATCACATTTAGTAACTAGACATTCTCTATACATTTAAAGATGTATCGCAAATTTTCAATCACAATATAAAACATCGACACTGTTGTAACGTTGTGAAGCGGGGCAAAACACCCTGGCAGCTCTTCCTGATACCCCAACAATAATATTGAGGCAATATCTGTTCACATGAAACACGCTAAAAACATACCTTATATTTCAACAAGTGTGTGACTCGTAGCCACAAATAACGATATACCCGTTTTTCAACCGGCATTAGGATTCATGGCATTATTTCATTTAAATTCCCTTTCACGTTTGTTGACATCCTGAAAGTTGCCGTCATATGATCTTGTTTCTTAAAGGTACGGCGGCCCGAAGTAGCCAAACAAGTGAATATTAAACTAAGCGCGCCCTCCTGTGTTTATTTTCACATTAATTAAAATGCAAACAGCAAGAACTTGTATTCTGGCATAGTCTTGTAGTTTTACGGAAATGTTAAATCAGTTATCCTTTAAGAATTATAATGTGAGGAGGGGTCCTGTTTCTGTACATTGCAATCATCAGAATGTCTCTTCTCCTGTCTCTGAAAGAGTACTGTTTTTTAAATCTTACTGACACTCATTTTAAGTGATATTTAGTGATATGTATACAGCATATTGAAAATATACATAACCGGAAATTAATTAGTTGTACTATTACAAAATGGAAGTGCTTCATGAAACTCAGTGCAAGTAGTCAATTTCGTCCTCACAGCTGGATGTCACAGTCAAAACTCTTATTATCTCATTGACAGCACTATCTTGACATGCCTATCTTTACAATAGCTTAAAGTGCAAAACAGCTACCAGCCTGATTGTGTAACTGTTGTTTCTATAGTAGACATATAGGCTAATGTGCAAATGTTTGTTGTCTTGCTTATGTCCACATTGACTAAACAACTTTTCTGCTTTTCTTGGAAATCAAACACTAAATATCAGGAAACAATATTCCAAAGTACATATTCAGTGTAAGCAGTAGTTAAGCAGTTTAACATACATTGTAATATTGTTATCATATTCTGTTGTCACATATTTAAAAAAAAAAAAGCTTCATTAAGATATGAATTATATGTTAATATTAATTCTATCGACAGTTTGTTAGATACAATGAAAACTATGAAATGAAAAATACAGGCATAGCATGATTCCTATATCTGACCTTAAATATATTTATTTTTTAAAGATGTTCCAGATTGACTGACTCAAAATGTTTCCAATATACAACATTTACATTTAAAAAACATCAAAGTAATATTTTAATAAATATAATTTTCTGAACCTGAGCTACTGAACCTGATTAAATCTCTAATATACATGCACTGTATCTTAATAAAGTAAGTTCTCTTTTTCCACAGTGGAGTATGCAGTATAGAGGTTCCTCTGGGCGTTAGAGTAATTATCTCACTTGTTTACACAGAAATGTCCTTGATGGAGAACTGCACTTAACCAACTGGAGATACTGTGACTTATAGCCCTCAAAATCCTACAGAAACCCAGACACTGTACAAACTCTTGGTACACAGACACTGGTTATGAGGCTGTGGGTCCAGTCTCCAGCTTGTTCTTTTTTCTTTTTCTTTTTTTAATGACATGGGGTTCTGCATAAACACCCCTGCTTAATCACGACGCCCACCAGACCTGGCATATCAAAAGTCCCCTTTCACCATAAAAATCTCCAAGGAAAAAGGAAGCCTGACAACCACAAATACATAAAATGCCATGAAATCAGAGGGCACCCACATAGAAAAATAATCCACATTTATATCACTTTGACAACCACTGTAGCTATAAGTCTCACATAGAGCTATTTCTGTACCCTTAAATAAACAACGATTAGTCTCAGAGGGGAACAGAGTGTGGTTTACTTTGCAGTGCTTTGCTCTGGACGAGTTAATGGTTGTTTGGTTGGTAAGCATGATACCTCGTCGCCTGGCCCCTGTAATCAATAGGCAACTGAGCGATTGCAACAACATTCAGTTTGTAGGTTAGTCCTATAAGTACAAGAAGGTACAACACTGATATTTACTTACTGTATAATGGCAATGAATTTTAAAATGTGCAACTACACAGATTAGTTTAATTATTTGTTTATTCCCTATTACTGTGTTGTTGACCCTGACCGAACATTCAGTGAGGGACACTTCACTGACCACTGCCTCTCTCCACTTCAGTTGTTTTAGAAAGGACTCAAAGATTATAAATTAATCATTATCTTTAAAATTTAATCATTTCATCATACATAATGTAAGCCTATTCGATAACCATGCATTTATTATGTAACTAGATACTATTTCACACATTTGCAGTGTGCCTTGTTGAGGAGGACAGGCTACCCTAGTTGAAAATTAATAACTTGAATTCCACTTGAGGGTAATTTTCACCAAGAATTTATTTTAATTAAGCCGTTTAATATAGCAAGACCCTGCTGGTTTAGCTTAGCTCATGAATTCTCTTGGAGATAAGCATGACTTTCTTGCACCAGCTGCAATATAAGGTTAAATAAGAGTGCTACATGAGTGTCTAAACAATATGCATCAAAACGTTATTTGTTCTAAAAATATCTGTTTTAAAACTGAGGCAGGACCTAGGCCTAACAGAATACAGACCCAAGGCTCTGGCACTGTAGCCCTTTAGAGGATTTGTTTGACAAAGCTGCAGCCCGCCTGTCATCTCCTATGATGTCAGCGGCATATGAACACTGATAGGAGTCCGCGCAGCAGCCCCAGTTAGCCTTCACCTGTCCGGGTGCACTTCTTACCTGCATAAGTTTAGTCCAACGATTTGCAGGGTTTCTACATTGTGGACACGATGTCGTTCTACGTGAGTTGCAGCTTGCTTCTGGCACTAATGACTTTTCACCGCGCCGCTGGATCAGAAATGGTGTTCCGTTGTCCGAGCTGCACCGCGGAGCGCCAGGCGGCTTGCCCGATGCTCAACACGGAGCAGTGCGCGGAGATTGTGCGCGAGCCGGGCTGCGGCTGCTGTCCTGTGTGTGCCCGGCAAGAGGGCGAGCCGTGCGGCGTTTACACACCGAGATGCTCCAGTGGTCTGCGGTGTTATCCCAAGCCGGATTCGGAGTTGCCCCTGGAGCAGCTGGTTCAAGGGCTGGGGAGATGTGGACGTAAAGTGGACACTGAGCCCACAGGAAGCGCAGAGCCTCGGGAAGTCAGCGGTAAGTGATTTAATGGGTGCACAATTATCAATTATGACATAAATACGTGATTTTTATAATTTCACTATTAGTTTTCAATTAAATAGGCCTGTTTAATTATAAACATACATATTGGCTGATTTATTGAAACGAATATCAGGCTCTAGACCGGTGTAATGTTCATTATGTTTCTTTTCTCATTAATAATTGTATAATTGATGAAAACGTACAGAAACTCGTATTGAAACAATACGAATCTTTACTAAAACACTATGTAACAGCCTTGATGGATAGTTTTCTATTCTTTTTTGTAAGCAGTTGGTTACCGTGGCACACATGAGCAGTCATCGATTTAACACTTTATTAATTGGTTCGAGCTTGTTGGCATCTGCTGAGTCTAAAACTGTACAGCCTGTTAACTATGCACCTGTTGTAACAGTGCGATGTGTTCTTAAGTTTTTTTTCTCTCTGAAACTAAAGAAAAGAAGAAGAAAAAAGAAGCGAGCGAGAGAGAGAGAGAGAGAGAGAGAGAGATTTGGAGTAAATGGAATGTAACAGTGATAGCAAGACGGATTTTGCGCTTTGACCCTTTCCTGTATGACATTTATCATTGTGCGTGTTTGCGCGTGTATGTGAAAGAGAGAGTCAGTGAGGATGGGTCTGAACAAGCAAATAAGGAAGACGGGTCTCGACGAAGAACAAGCAGTGAAGCCTTGAGGATATTTTTTATGGGATGGCCAGCTGAGTCTAGTAAAAATATTAAGATGGCACGTAACAAATTATGTTTAAAAATGCGTTGTTCTAAGCAGGCTACTTCTCTAATTAGCCTCTGTAAGTAAAGCTTTTAAAGCTTTTTTAACCCCACATAAGTACTACCCCCCCCCCCCCCCCAAAAAAAAAAAAAAAAAAAAAAAGAAGAAAAAAGGAATCATGCACGTAAACTTTCTCGGTTATATGGTTGTGGTGTAATGGTGATTTCTGACGTAGAACGACACCAAGAAGCGGAATTATGCAATCGTAATTGCATATCCTGAGTAAAATGTCCTGATTGCACGTGTGAGTGTTACATTTAGACATTTGTCCACGGGAGGTTTGTGAATCGATTTGACAAATCAGAATTCTTCTGTTAACTTTTAGTGAGATGATACGTATGAAATATCGGCAAACAAATCGGTAGTAGGCCTATGTGTTCGAGAAAATTCATAATATAATATAATATAATATAATATAATATAATATAATATAATATAATATAATATAATATAATATAATATAATATAATATTGGAGAGGAAAGGAAAACAATTTTGATTCTGGAGTTAATAGCAAAAACGTACATTTAATTATTATGGCACCATCTAGTGGTATATGCAGGGACTCGCATTAACTTTTTTGTTTTAAACATTACATTTTATTGGGGGGTGCCAATACACTTAGCTCACGAGACCAGACGAAATTTTAGCAGTATGTTTAAGAAATCTTCAATGATGACATATATTACTGGAAAAAATTGTCATTTATTCGACTTAAAACCACCAAATGCAAAACAATTCAGGCGCATTTTAAAATGTTTAAATTAATCATGAATCAGTTACTGTCATGAACATTCAGCAGTATTTTAGTTTCACTTTCACATAGTATTCATTGGTTTGTGTTTTCCTTTGTTCTGTTCCCACCATTCATTTGTCCTTGGTTAGTAATATGATTTGTCATCCAGTTCAGTGTTGTTGGTGTTGATAAGCTCCTTGGGACAAGAATGATGGCTCAGCCACAATTACACTTCAGTGCAAGGATTTATATTTTTAAGTACACACCATCCCAAAGATCACACAAACAAAAAAAAATATTTACAAAATATTTACTAAGCGCTCTTGGCTGAAATTCCTTAAACTAAAAGGGCTTCAACAATCCACAAGGACTTTTCACCACTGCACATCAAAATGCACTCTTCCACTTCCTTCCAAATTGAGAGAGATCTGCAGTTATTTATTAAAGGCCCTGCCCACCTGGATGAAACCATCATTGAAAGCAGAAGGCACTGGGTTGCAAGTCTGGCAGTAGTCAGTCCATCGGTTCATGCTCCTTGACCCAAGTTCAGACCTCATCAGGCAAAACACAAAGTAATTACTCTAGAATTATGATTTCTCCTATCTCCTCCTTAGTGGGTTGTTCTGACCTGACCTAGTGGCAATAAAGCCCCTTTACATGGTTGTAGTTCTTGTAGGATATAAATACATTTCTCCAGCAGTGCATAGACCTCAGGCCTGTACTTGTCCATGGTAATGTAAGCTTCACGTGCCCTTCCTTCCTGTGAGTAAGGGCAACAGTCAGCATGCCCATTCCTCCACTGGCCATCCCCAGGTTCTGGCCAGATTCTCAAACCTCAGAAGATAGTTCTCTATAATCTCTCTTCTAAGTATTCTGGCCTTTTTGGTTCTTGTCATAACATTGGGTGGGGTTCTGTGACTCCCAGTGGGTCTGTCCATGGCTCTGAACCCTTCTGATGTCGGTTGCCTCATTGTGACAGGCTAAAGGTATGGTTAAGCTCTAAGTGTTCTCCTGGCGGCATTCCCTGCTCCTCCTCAAACCTGGTAAAATGCAGCAGGTTCCGGCCTCCAGGAGCATGCCAGTGAGCTCTCCATCCGAACTGATCTTCTACCGCTCCTGCATCACTGCCTCGGGTATCCACTGAGGGTCTCCACGTCTTCCTGCTGCCCGTCCTCCTCAGCACCGCTATCCCTATCTTCAGCGAGGGCTCTCTGACAACGTGTCCTCACAGACGACTGGTGCCCACACTCAACCACAAAGTAGAGTCCAGGCATGGTCCTCTTTTGTCCTTCACTGGCAACCTCCTTTTATGCTTTCGCTCCTCCGTGAGATACGGGGAGTAATCACGCTGCCGGTGTCTCGCCACTATTACTCACCCCTCGGCCTCATCCTGCTCGTCATCGGGACCTTCCTCCCGATTCTGCTGAGGTGCCAGAGAATCTCACAACATGGACATCATGTCACTCTCCATTGTAGTTGTAACCAGTGTGTGCTGCAGGGAGCTAGCTTTAAGGCCTGTCCCTAGCCTCCTCTTAGTTATCCAGGGTGTCCTTGCCACTTCCTTCAGGCCAGTCTTTAGACCCTTGCTGGTCTGTTTTCCAACCAGCACTGTTTTGAAGCTGGACATCCCACTTTTGACACCTCTTATGAAAATGCTTGTTGGTAAAGGTTCTTGGCTCTAGAATCATGACTTAGCCACAATAGCACTTCAGTGCAAGGATTTTTATTTCTCAGTGCAATCCATCCCAAAGACACACAAAAAATCAAACAAACAAGCAAGAAAGAGTTTACAGATTCTTCACCATAAGCTCTTGTCTGAATTTCCTTCTACTAAAAGGGTTTCAATAATCCACAAGGACATTCCACCATTGCACTTCAAATTGCACTCTTCCACTTCCCTTCCCATTGAGAGAGAGCTGCACTTATATATTAAAGGCCCTGCCCACTTGGGTGAAATCATCATGGAAAGTACAAGGTGAGTATCAATTTGAAAGTATCAACCAACCTTCCATAAAAAGGTAAATTGGTTATACACACCTTTTGTATCTTTCTTATTTAACATTTTATATGCACTATCCTTATTAATAATTTGCACTTTCCTTATTAATAACCTAGTTAAAAAAACTAAAATAATCAAAGACATTTTCCCCATTTCCCCTCCCTTCACATAAACAATTAAAAAGAGCCCAGCCTGTGGAAAATTCACTTATACGCAGCACGAGCAAACTTTGGAATCATTTGGGAAATAATTACAGTAGTTTGAATTCAGTAACAAAGTTTCTAAATGTTTTGATTGTGGTAGGTGTGTGCTTGTTGAAATGCTACTATAAAGACTGTAAGTCGGTGTAACATCCCTCATAGCCTCACTTTCATCCATGTAAAATGTAATCTGGTATTTATTAAGTTTAAGAATCACTGGTGTAGGTAAATTGATAAAAGTGATACAACAAAAAACACATCACTTGAAAATACATAGCTCCATACAGCAAGATATCTGTAAACAACTTTTAAGTATATTCACATTCACAAAGTAACCACATCAGCAAATGGTGAACAAATAGCCTTTGCACCTTTTTCATTTTATAAAGTTTCATGAGAACACCTGTATTATTTGTATATTTTAACATCTGGCAGTTATTAAATCTATTAATTTCATATTCATATGCTCTGTTGTTGTGTATAATACATTACATTTTCCT
This sequence comes from Rhodeus uyekii, assembly GCA_037043235.1. Classification (NCBI taxonomy): domain Eukaryota; kingdom Metazoa; phylum Chordata; class Actinopteri; order Cypriniformes; family Acheilognathidae; genus Rhodeus; species Rhodeus uyekii. The sequence goes on along the minus strand of JAWRVZ010000366.1, from coordinate 251,342 downwards.
GGCTTTTTCATATTCACAGGTCTGATTTATATCAGCAGTACAAAGCAACTGCAGTAAAGATTGATGAACTGTATAGTGTCTCCATGTCATATGCCAGTGTTGTTAAAATAACTTTAGAGGCATCAACACACTGAATTATAGAGCAGAACTTGGTAAATATGACCAAAAGCTCTTTATAAAAGCAAACAGCAACTTTGGTTGTCTTTCTGTGTCTGTCTGTGAGCAAGTGTTCATACCCAGTGTGAATAGGTCAATATGATTATGTTTTTGTTTAAAATATTGAACATACATCGAGAATATTTCATCTTTGTGCTTTAAAGCCCTAGAATGTAGTTTCTAGAATCTAGAATCTAGATTTGGATTTGTTCTCCAAATCCTTGATTTTCTGGTGAAAGAGAGGAAAACGTACACATCTTGTGAATGACAAGTATATCTGCATTTAGCAACCAAATGCTTCAATTAATATTGTAATATTAAATATTAATATTAAAACATTAGAATTATACTTATTAATGTGCTATTCCTGTAGCTTTCCTACTTTACAGCTTTCCTGTAGCTCAACCAGTAGAGCATTGGTGTTTACAACATCAAGGTCATGGGTTCGATCCCAGGGAAAGCAAGAACTGATTCAATGTGTTCCTTAAATGCAATATAAGTTGCTTTGGATAAAAGTGTCTGCCAAATGCATAAATGTAAATGCTATTAATGTATCAGGTTTTGCATGCAGGTGGTCTGTTATTGTTCCTTTAATTTTATGTCTCATTGGACATCATGAGTCCTTATCTTACTTGTTTAGGTTAGAAGGTTCTTGGTTGACCAACTACTCTATGTTTTTCTACATTTACAAAATTATCCTGTATTTACTCAAAATCAAAAATATTATCCATCCAGGGTGTTTCCCTGCATATAGCCCGAGACCCTGTGACAGTCATGAAGTGCATATTTATTTTCAACAATGTGAATGTCTCAGTTGAATATTATTTATTTGTTTTCGGTGCATTTCACTGCTTTGATAGCACACTTTCAGAGATGTCTGTTTGATGTGTGTGTTTACATCTGGAAGACATATTTTTTAGAGTGTTTAGTCATCTGCAATACGCCTCTAGGACGTTTCCTATCAGACGTTAAATAGACATTTAGAAAATGTCTTTAAGCTGTTTCTGATTTAGAATGCATGTAAAACTGACATCTTAAACATTTGTTTGTACACAGCAGATCCTGATAAATCGCTCTTTAACAGATATCTTGCAGACATATTTGGATGCTCTGATTGTGGCTTTGGTAAATAATTCAGCAATTTCGCAAAAGTCTTTGCATACAGACTATTATGATATGGTTTAATGGAGTAAAGAAAGAGACAATGAGACAAAACAGTGGAAGAAAAACACTCCCTTAACATGCCTCCAAAGAACAATGTCACACAACCCCAGGGCCTAGCTGAGTGAAAACTAGATACATCGTAAAATGGTGTTCTTAAAAATTAGGTCAATGATTTATAAAAAAAAAAAAGTGTTACAGAGACAATCATTTATTAATTTGTGTCAGGAGTGCACATCAATCAAGCTGAATCAAAGTCAACACATATAAATACTGTCACGCTTGATGCACGTGTCCGATGCAGAGACAAAGTAGGAGCAACAGGATCCAACAGAAACTCTCTTTATTAATAACGATAAACAAAAACACTCTAAGTACAGAACAGAAAACGGTACTTCTAGTGCAAAACCCTGGAGAACTAAAAATAAACACAGAGAACAAGGAGCAGACATCCACGCAGAACATAAATCAATGATAACGCTAACAACTGACAAAGACAAGGAGCACAAGAAGGTATTAAATGACAAACACAGGATTATGAACAGCTGACGAGACTTGGGCAGTGATTAGACACAGACGGGAGCGTGCAGGACCTGAAAGATACATAAAGGAACCCGGATGTGACAGACGTGACATTATGCATGTTGTCTTACTCCAAGCTGTATAAGCTGGAAAGCCTACTACCAATTAAGCATATTAGGGGATGTGCATCTGTGTAATGAGAAGGGGTGTGGTCTAATGACATCAACACCCTATATCAGGTGTGCATAATTATTAGGCAACTTCCTTTCCTTTGGCAAAATGGGTCAAAAGAAGGACTTGACAGGCTCAGAAAAGTCAAAAATAGTGAGATATATTGCAGAGGGATGCAGCAGTCTTAAAATAGCCAAGCTTCTGAAGCGTGATCATCGAACAATCAAGCGTTTCATTCAAAATAGTCAACAGGGTCGCAAGAAGCGTGCGGAAAAACCAAGGCGCAAAATAACTGCCCGTGAACTGAGAAAAGTCAAGCGTGCAGCTGCCAAGATGCCACTTGCCACCAGTTTGGCCATATTTCAGAGCTGCAACATCACTGGAGTGCCCAAAAGCACAAGGTGTGCAATACTCAGAGACATGGCCAAGGTAAGAAAGGCAGAAAGTCGACCACCACTGAACAAGACACACAAACTGAAACGTCAAGACTGGGCCAAGAAATATCTCAAGACTGATTTTTCTAAGGTTTTATGGACTGATGAAATGAGAGTGAGTCTTGATGGGCCCGTGGCTGGATTGGTAAAGGGCAGAGAGCTCCAGTCCGACTCAGACGCCAGCAAGGTGGAGGTGGAGTACTGGTTTGGGCTGGTATCATCGAAGATGAGCTTGTGGGGCCTTTTCGGGTTGAGGATGGAGTCAAGCTCAACTCCCAGTCCTACTGCCAGTTTCTGGAAGACACCTTCTTCAAGCAGTGGTGCAGGAAGAAGTCTGCATCCTTCAAGAAAAACATGATTTTCATGCAGGACAATGCTCCATCACACGCGTCCAAGTACTCCACAGCGTGGCTGGCAAGAAAGGGTATAAAAGAAGAAAATCTAATGATATGGCCTCCTTGTTCACCTGATCTGAACCCCATTGAGAACCTGTGGTCCATCATCAAATGTGCGATTTACAAGGAGGGAAAACAGTACACCTCTCTGAACAGTGTCTGGGAGGCTGTGGTTGCTGCTGCACGCAATGTTGATGGTGAACAGATCAAAACACTGACAGAATCCATGGATGGCAGGCTTTTGAGTGTCCTTGCAAAGAAAGGTGGCTATATTGGTCACTGATTTGTTTTTGTTTGGTTTTTGAATGTCAGAAATGTATATTTGCGAATGTTGAGATGTTATATTGGTTTCACTGGTAAAAATAAATAATTGAAATGGGTATAAATTTGTTTTTTTGTTAAGTTGCCTAATAATTATGCACAGTAATAGTCACCTGCACACACAGATATCCCCCTAAAATAGCTAAAACTAAAAACTACTTAAAATATTGATACAAAAATATTCAGCTTTGATATTAATGAGTTTTTGTGTTCAGTGAGAACATGGTTGTTGTTCAGTAATAAAATGAATCCTCAAAAATACAACTTGCCTAATAATTCTGCACTCCCTGTATTTATTTGTGAGCAAATAAGTGCACAAAACAACTCTGTTAAGCCTTTTAATTCTGAAGGCTTACACATTTAGAAAATTATTGATAAAATATAATGTTTACATCACATTTCTTTAGAACTGTAACGAGGACTGCAGTTTATTAGAGACAGGCAGAAACATGGTACAAACAGGCTTAGGTCAGATCTGCAGGCAGAACAACAATGTCAGAGTCAAGACAGAGAGAGTGGTCTAAACAGGCAGTAGGTCAGGGTAGGCAGCAAACAATCAAAGAACAGAATCCAGACAAACAGTAAACAATAGGCAGGCGGCACAGGGTCAAGTAGTGATGTGACGTTTGACACCGAGGCTTCGAAGCTTCGAAGCAAAAAACGAAACATCTCACAGTGAAGCACTGTATCGGAGCGTGATTCGTTTTGCCATAACCACGTGATCGGTGACGTCCGAAGCTTCGTTTTCTCCCTCAACCACGTGACTGCTTCGTAAACTGGTTCAAATGTAGCGCGAACCACTTGCGCAGGTTTTGAGTGTCACGCACTTCGGTAAAACGGTAGTGAACTGACACGAAACAGAGGATAAGCTCTTTTTGAATTTTGAGCATGGAACCAGCCAAGAAAAGAGGTCGTTCGGAAGTCTGGCAGCATTTTCAGGTTGTAACAAATAAAGTAAGCTCGTTGTTGTTGTTGTTGTTATTATTATTAATATCAAGAATTATATTGTAAAATAATAAATAATTATAAGAATTAGGCTAATAGTAATATGAATAAATATTTACACGAATACTTTTATGTACTTTACTAATAATTTGTCTTTCCACATCTTCATCATCTTGCCCTGGAATTTTTATTCACTCCTGCCTCCTCAGTCCCATGTGAGAGAATATTTTCAAAGGCAGGGGAAATAGAGAATAAAAAAAGAAATAGACTTAGCCCCCGTACTGTTGATCAAGTTCTTTTCATTAATAAAAATCTTTGATTTCTTCAATTTCTCACAAAATAAAAACTCCCCAGTTCACAAGCACTTCACCATTCCACAATTATTTTCTTGTATTTTGATTGTATATGCCTACATGAGCCTTGCCTATGAATTCATAGGTTTAGGACTAAGGCTAAAGTGTATGTAAATAAGGCTGCATGTGTTGATCAAAGTAGATTCATAAAAACAGATTCTATACACATTCATTTGTCCCATTTATTATTTTGTTTCATAAATTCATTAATAGGCTAATTTGTTCACATGTTGCAAGTAGCCTATCAAATTAACAAAAAAAAAAAAAAAAAACTTTTTTATTGCTTTTATGGATTTCTCAAAGTGAATGTAACATGATACAGTCCAAAAAAATGAATAGGTCCTCTGGCACAAGCTGCTCTTCAAACTTTGACCACAAGATGTCTTTAGTGTGTGCCGTGTTGAAAAGCTTCGAGTAATGAACCTTTTTACGATACAGTTGAGGCGAAAGCCTCTGTGCTTCACAAAGCTTCATTTCACCATCACTAGGGTCAAGAACAAGGAACTAGGCAGAGTCCATACACAGGCAAGCGAGAACAGTGTAAATACCGCTCAGCGATGTAGCCAGGGCAAACAACACTTCGCACTGATCTGTTGGGTGGACAGGGTTAAATAGTCTTATGGAAATGAGTGACAGGTGTGGGGTGATCAGTCGAGGACAGTGGGTGTATGGGAATTGTAGTCCTAGTGCTTTTAGAACTCTGGAGAGTGCGACCTCTGGTGGTCGCTGGGGAGAACCTCGTTGGAATTTGTGACAACAACGAATAGACATTTCTATAAATTTTACATGGAATTTTGTGATTTGAGGATGTTGTCCTTTCAGTCAGAGTAACAGATCAAGCTCACGGACATAAAACAAGGGTTTTATGTGTTGAATATGTGTAATTTTTGACATATTTATATTCAGAAATCCAGTATCAGCAAAGGATCAGGGGAGACACACGTGCAACATGAAACCACATAAAAACATTGTTATAATAAGTTCTTCAATCAGTTTCTGGTATTTTCCATAAGAATATATGTATATTTTATGGCAATGGTTAGACGAAGTAGCATTTAGCATCACATATACGCCAAGTTCATGGGTTCAGTTCCCAAGGAAAGCAAGAACCGATTAGAATGTCAATGTGTTCCTTGAATGTAATATAATAGAAGTCGCTTTGGATAAAAGTGTCTGCCAACTGCATAAATATAAATAAAAAAAATCAGATTACAATCAGAAATTATTTCATACACTCGCTGGTGTCTGACAGTGGGTTTTGAGCTGAGATTGTTTAAAATGTCTTAAATATTTAGGTTAGCTGGTTGGCTGATATGAAAACATGGGACATGATCAGCGGTGTCGACCCTGTCCTGACTCAAGTAAAATCTTTTCAAGCTTTTCTTTATAATGCCCAGTTGCATTGGACTAAGGTCCAAAGACCAAATCAACCTCTGGCTGTTGGCACAGAGGAGGCCAGCTCAAGCACCAGAAGTGACAGTAAAAACGTGATTAGTACGCTACCTTTTGGCCGTGGAAATATGACTAATTGGGCTGGGTACGATAGCAGACTTACTGGAATTATTTTGCTTCCACACAAAGCATCCAGCCACAAACATCGTCCGCTTTGGAGTAGAGGTTCTTAACATTTTGGTCATGGGAGAATGAATTAACAATGTGTGCAAGGCTGACCTGGCTACAAAAGTAAATTCAAAGGCTATATCGGAAAGCTTAGGTGGGTGAATTTTTGCTGTGTTGCCCTATCAGACAATGACTTTGCATGCAGTGTTTGCACACAAAGGGTACCTTACGAAACTGATTTCAAACAGGCTTCTCACCATAAAGGTTTAATGATCTAGATTCTACAGAAAATACAGAGAGCTGTAGGGAATATTGAATTATTTCAAAAGTTGGTAAGAACAAATTTCAGACACAAGATCGTGGGATATAATATACAGCGAAGGACAGATCTGTGCTGCCTTCAAAAATCAATAAGATGAAGTAGATGATTTATCTAAACTAACACTCAGTAACACTCTGGTGCACTTGTTTGGACTAGCTGATATACTGTTAACTTAAAAATGTTTCACTCGTTGTAAATGAGCATGCTTAAAAATAATAAAAGAGTAATTGTTTCGTTAAGTGTTAAGAACACACACACACACACACACACACACACACACACACACACACACACACACACACACACACACACACACACACACACACACACACACACACACACACACACACACACACACACACACACACACACACACACACACACACACACACACACACACACACACACACACACACACACACACAGTGGAGTAATGGGGTTGTGAGATTTTAAGTTAAAAATGGGTCATGGAAAACCCCCAGTGTAGAGTTTTTGCCACAGTGGAAAGTACTAAGAGAGCTGATGGAAAAGAGCAAGTAGGTCCTCATATACTGGTCTCATCTTTACCAAGAGGGAAATTGGCTGGTGACCCTCTTCCCATTTGCAGTGACCCAAAAAATGGGCCTCACAAAGCCCTCAGCACCTGGCAGAGGGACTCAAAAATAAACTGACTGCTTATGAGCTGTTCCTACAGGGCTGTGGAAAAGCGGTACCCGTTGGACTAAAATAGACCAAACTAATCCCCCAGTTTTCTGCAAGAGCGGGTATGGCTGCCATCCCCCCCAGGGCTACTCAGCAACTCAAATGCCAAGAATCTTACTGTGTCTATGTCCAGAATAAACTCTCTAGTTCGCAGCCGCAGCTTGGAGATAACACAAACAATGTGAGAAATGTTGTGGCGAGTGCGCTTGGGGTGGGAGCAAGCAATGGCTTAAGGACCTCTTTGGAATTTGCGGAGGTAGTGTTTTTTTTTCTGGATTTTTCATGGTATCGTTATAGTTCATACATGTTGGTCTGGGATGAGGATGTAGGGCAACATTGTTTCCCCAAGGCCCAGATTCTGGTTACTCAGCGAACCTTGTTAGCCACTTAACACCTTTTAGTCAAGCTTGTACTATCTTTCCTGCATGCTGTAAAGCAAACCTCTTTGTCTCTAGTCATTAAGCATGCACCAATATGCTGAAAACTCCCAAAAAGTCAGCTAATTCATTTAAGCTGTTGTTCCAGTTTGCATGCAAATCAATAAACTGGTAAAGCAAGTAAACTGTGTTTACAAAGCCCATTCTTCTTTACAAGAAGAAGAAGAAGAAAAAAAGATGAGAACACATTTTTATTTGTATTTCACAATTTCTTGGGTCAAGAAAGAGTCAGAGCTTTGTAAAAACTCTCACTCTGTCTGGATGCACTTAAATCTGCAGTAAAGATGATCGTACATACGCACCTCAATGAGCCAACATTGTTCTGCATGTCGAAAATCTAACTAAGCCATTTATGACTTTACTCGGATAAAGGTAATAGGGCATAACATGTTTACAAAATGTATTTAAAAATACATTTATTTAGTACAAGTACAAGGATAGTACAAATTTAATAACTTATTTACAGATGTCACTTGAGACTTACTGATATAAAATAATTAAAATTAATTTGCAGTGTTTCTTTGCACAAAACTGATTTGTGATTTCGTAATGTTTCTAAAATACAAAGCCTTTTAATATTACTGTTAGGAAGGATAGTTTGATCACTGTATAATATCAGTTATGAAATGAAGATGGGGACATGTGGCTGGTTGGAAACAGCACTGCCCTTTGTGGGACTATTTGAGTTTAATTATGAAAATGGTAAGATTTGTGGTGTTCAAATTAAAGGGAAAATCCCACAAACATATTAGAGCAAAGTGGTCACAGGCAAAGAGTATAAAATTGTTCTTGACTCAAGGTGTGGAAAAGAAGAGTACCATCTATAATGAGCCTACATGTACTTGTAGTGGCTAAATTTGATTTAGCATTTCCAAATATTTGAGGTTTGGATGACAAACATATAATCAATATAAGAAACTGTGGTGAGCTGTGACCGGCTTCGCGCCATTCTCACTGTCCTTGGTCCCGCCCTACTTGCCATACACTGTAAAAAATAATACACCATATCTACTCAATTTAAGTATATATGGCTATAGATTAACAATGTGATTAATTAAATTCAACAACACTTAAACATTTAGTTAGAATTAATTAAAGCTTCTCAGAAATCTACCGTTCAAAATGAGTAACTACAAATAGCATACAAAAATGTAAGTGAAATTTAAATAAAAATATTGGTTTACTTGAACAAAACTATGCTAACACTATGTTAATGAATATTACGTAATGGAATTGTTTTGATTGAACACAAAAAAAATAAATGAGTGAATATATTTAAATAATTGAATTAAATCAGGTGTAAATAAGACTTCAAAGATGAATTGTGAACACCTTTATTATTGCCAACAGTGGTCACAAAAATAGCATCTATTAGTATTGAACATTCACTACTCTTCATCAACAGAATACATCTTTTTTCATTGTTTTATTTATTAATTTATTACAAATAAGGCATATCAGTTCACACAAGATGAGAAAAGTGCAAGTTTGCAAAATTAGCCTATTTTTTGTTCCTCTTTTTCTAGGCACAAACTGTTCAAAATACACAACGCAGTTACGTTGTTTAAAATGAAATATAAATAAGATACAAGGTTTCGACCTTTTCTGAACACAAAAGAAACAGACTTTTTTCAGCAACATAGAAGAAAATTATACTAAGAACAACCTCATTTTAAAACAGTGTAGATTTGAACAACTGGACTTAAGCTTGTAAAAATCTAAGCTAGTTGTCATAGTCGCGTCACGTCTGTTCACTTCCGGGTTTCCCCGTCTCTCCCCATTCCTTCCCTCGCCTGTCTAGTTGTTGATTACCCATTTAGTTCGCCACCTGTCTGTAATTACCTCGTGTATTTAAACCCTCATGTTGCCCATGTCATTGTCAGTCTTCATATGTTATGATCTACGTTCTGAGTGTGTGGATGTCTGCTCCGTGTTTTGCACCCTTGCATGCTGTTTCTGTTTGTATTTGCATTTTGATTACATTGTTTTTGGTTTATTCTCCAAGTCTCCCCGCATCACGCACTCACGGAGTGGAGCGACAGAGCCTTACAGAAAGACTGACCTGAGTTGGTCGCCCAAAAAGAGACTAAGGTCGTCGCCTTTAAAAGACTGTATCTTCTATGGATTTCCCTGCCGTCGTGCTGCTCCTCCTAGAGCAGAAAGACCGTCCGCTGGAGTGCCACACCCAGGATTTCCTCAACCTGGTGTGGCTCACCCACTATCCAGATGACGCTCTGACCTGTTACCGGCGCCTCCCGAGCTCCTCGCCAGCTCCTGCACCTCGTGCCCTCCACCCAAGAACCACCTAGACCTCCCAACGGCATCCAGGGGAGGTCTTTCAAAAAAAAAATTTGGGGGGGGGGGGGTGAAGGAGCTCTGAGGGCGGGTGGGGAAAAGGAGGCGGAGCCGACTGGGGAGATCAGTTCCCCGAAACCTCCCTGGACATTGCCCCACACATGGCCCCTGGTCCCACCTGCACCTCCTTGAACACGCCCCCGTACCTGGCCCCTGGTCCCGTCTGCACCACCCCGGACACTTCCCCGTAACTGGCCCTTGGTCCCACCTGCACCACTCTGGAGACCTCCTGGACTCTGTAACCCAGTCTCCAGGGTGCCCACCCTCCCACCCTTGTTATGATGCTTTGTTGTCTTGTTTGGCTTTCCCCCGTGTGCATCGCCTCAATCTTATCTTCAGTCAACGACATAAAGCTTGGCCAGTTGATCACTGTCAGACATTTCCAGAGAGTTCTGGGTCTCATGGCGGTGGCTTCCTGTGTTATCCCACTGGGCCTGCTTCACAAGAAACGACTGCAGTGGTAACTCAAGACCAGGGGGTTTTCCCCGAGGGGAAATCCTTCCCGCCTGATCAAGGTTTCAAGCCGTTGCCTGCAGGCCTTGCATCAGTGGAAGAGTCCCTGGTTTCTTGCCCAAAGACCTGTCCTGGGACCAATCTGTTGCCGCCTATTGCTGTTGACAGACGCCTCCCTCTCGGGTTGGGGGGCGATCTTGAGAGACCGCTCAGCTCAGGGTCTGTGGAGCGGACGTTGCCTCTCCCTGCATATAAATGCGCTGGAAATGTTGGCCGTCTGGAAGGCGCTTCAAATCTTTCTCCCAGGCCTTTGGGGACACCACATGGTAGTTCAATCATGTAGTAGTTCAACATGTCGGTGGTCTCCTACATAAATCACCAAGGGGGTCTCCGCTCTCGTCAGCTTTGCAAGCTAACTGGGTGGATCCTCCTCTGGGCCCGGGAGAAACTCCGCTCCCACCAAACGGTGTACATTCCGTGATCCCAGTACATGGGGGCAGACTTCCTGTCAAGACAGGGGCCGAGGAGATTTCCCATTTTAATAGGAAATACTTGTACATTTATGCATTTAGCAGACACTTTTATCAAAAACGACTTGCATTGCATTCAAGGAACACATTGAATCAGTTTTTGCTTTCCCTGGGATCAAACCCATGACCCTGGCGTTATAAGCACCAATGCTCTACTGATTGAGCTACAGGAAAGCTATACTGAAAACTGCTCATACACATTACGCTGGATTCATTCAATATTCTCTCTGTTTAGAATTATTCAAATTATTAGAATTATTCTTGCTAAATTTTAAACAACAAAGTTTAATACATTTTATTCCAGTCATTTTTAATTAATTTGAATACCAAAAATTGGAAATGAATTTTATTAAATAAAGTTTATACATATTACAAGTACATATTACATGTAATGAAATCTATAAACCCACAGAGCGACCTTTAAAAGTGCATACATGTGACTTAACTTTAAATTCAACAACATTTAAACCTCCAAGTGGTTTACCAGTTAATTCAATGATTGTAATGAAAATGGAAATTGGCAATTCATTTAATTTCAAGTGTACTGAATTAAAGTACACTATGCAAATATTTAGTTGTTTCCACTTGCTTTAATTGTACCAAAAATGTGCTTAAAAATAAATACTTATCATAGAATCATACCGATTTGTGGCGAGCAGGGTGTGGCTGAAGTATGTGAAAAAATGCCACGAGGCCAGTGGTGTGATTGATAATGACCGTCACCTGCGCGCTGCTCGCCACACCATTATACAGTGATACCTCGGTTTACGAGTGACTTGGTATACGAGCAAATTGGTGTACGAGCATGGGGGGTCGAATCGGTGTACGAGCATTGTATCGGTGTACGAGAAAATTTTTACCCACACCCACGCGCATGTTTTGTGTGGAAGCTCAGCATGGTCTGCGCATTTTTACAGGAAATCCCAATGACAGCCTCTCATAACACAGTCATGGGGTTCCAACCCCTTTATCACCCCTTAACTCATTCATTCTCTCAGCGTCGCTTGGTTTGGCTTCATCATTCACCACAGTGATACTTTTATAAGTGATTTACAGCGGTTTTACCTCCTGTTGTAACATTGATTAATTGTGATCGCTATTGTTCACGTAGTGAAATATACACGTACAGTACCTCTAAGCAGTAACTGTCACAGTTCATGAATTCATTGTCTAGTTCTGCCTGTGTGTGTGTGTGTGTGTGTTTGAGAGAGAGAGAGAGACACACACCTCGTTCTCATATCATCTGCCTATGCGCATCTCCAGCGCACGTTCATTCGCGGCCGCGGCTCCCATGTGTGATACACCTCTGGATTATCACTTCGTTTGTTTTCTACACTATTATAATAAATTCACTCATTTGCACTTGAATCCTTGCTTTGCCCGCTCCCCCTCCTCCCTCCTCCCTCCTCCCTCCTCTCTCCTCTCATCTCCTCCATGCAGGCTGCTCAAACCTGAAGTGCATTACAGTAAATTGTCAAGTATTTTTATAGTTTAATCGTCAATTATTAATTAGTATTTATATGAGATCTTAATGGTTATAATTTTAACTGTAATTAATAGGGTAAAACCAAAAAAATATTTAAAATGGGCATTTATGGTCGTGTGGAACGAATTAATTGATTTTTAGTGCATTCTTATGGGGAAACTTGTTTTGGTGTACGAACATTTTGGTTTACGAGCTCGCTCTTGGAACGAATTAAACTCGTAAACCGAGGTATTACTGTATTATCGTATCCATTTGTTATGATTATGAGCTCTGCGCTCCCCTCCATGGCCACCAGATGGAGCTCACACATATACTGACACTACACTACACACTACATTTCCCATCATGCAGTACACTGGACTGATTACACCCATCAGCTGAACACAATGTTTTCTGTTTGTTCATGCCAGCTGTTACACATTCACTAGAGACTATTTAAACCTGGTCACCCCACAACTCAGGGCGAGGTCTTGATTTGCCACAGCTATCATTTCTGAGCGTTACATTCCTGCCTGTTTATCTTGTGTCTGATTCTGCCCGTTTACCGTTGTTCTGATCCCGTTCTGCCTGCCCTGACCTTTGCCTGGATTTACGCTTACGATTGATTGCTGCCTGTCTTGACCACCGCCTGCACCACGACTCTGCTACTGTCTGCCTGCCTTTGTGACCCCTGTCTGTTTTATGACTACTCTTATTAAAGACATTGCTTTTGGATCCCTGCCTGTGAGTCCTTCGTTACACCATTATTGTATATCATTATAAATGTCCCACTTGTCCGGAATCACAGAACTAGTTAAGCTTGTAATTAGCCCTTATCCACTTACATTAGCAATCGGAATGAAGAATTAAATTAGCAATTGAGAAAACAGGTGCCTGCCCAATCTGCATATTGATAAGGATCTAGAAATAATAAAAATATATACTCTTCAGCTGGGAAATAAAAAAAGGCCTTGAACAGCACATAGGATATTTAATTTGTGTTGAAGCTGTGGAACAGATTTCTATCTTATGGTTTTTATTGCCATCCTTCCAGTGGACAGTAAAACAGAGATTTTTGATCCCAAACAGATGAAGAGGAGAATGTTTTTTATAAAGACAAGGATCGTATAGTTCCCATGTACCACCAGTGCTGACTACCATGCCAGAATTCCAGTGTAGAGTTAGCTGATGATGATGCCAGATAAGATGGTTGTGATTAAGCTTGTTGGCATGACCCTAAGCCAACAAATTGGCATCCCTTCCAGCACAAGTTCTTTACCAATTCAAACCAGCATGCATTTTGAGCATCCATGCAGTTATATCCTCATGGTAGATGTAAAGGTAATGGAAACTACTTAATAAAAACACTCTGTCCCCTGCTTGTAAAAAATGAATCACGTTTGTTTTGCATTCATTTGTTTCCTGCTTGACAGTGATGATTGGCCCTCCATGTGGATTGTTTAAAAAAATTGCCATTCTTTGTGAATGTATACCTCCCCCTATTTATTACCTGAAGGACTTTTAAAACATATTGAAACAGTTTCTTCCACTTTCCACTCAATGTTAGTACTTGGGGAACATGGGAAGACATCCACAAAGTCTATTGCAACCTATTAAGAGTGGCCTGTGAACACAAATACATGGAAAACATGAACACAAGACTTGGAATGTAAAGACTTGGTATTACCCCAAAGTGAGTCTAACATTTACACTTTTTTATATATAAATCATGGTTTTCTTTCAGAATAATACAGCATTCTGTATATGTTTTCACAAATCTGTGAACAATCACTGACAATGGTATCGATGTGGAAAATGCAAAGGAAAAACCTTTCCGTTTTTATTATATCATTGTCGTGTACCCTCTGTCAGGTTTGTGGAAGGGATGAAGTGAGTACTCAATTGCCTTGGGAAGAAGGGCTATTAATTTAATGAAAAATAAAACAAAAGGAGAACACAAGGCCGTGTGAATGAGGGAGGACAGGTGGGCCAAATCAAACAATAACAAGGGAAGAAGACGGGTGGGGTTACAAACTGACAGGACAAAACATGACACAAACACACAGCCAACGAAAACACTCCTAAGCTGCATTTCCACACAAAACAAGACAGCGCACAGCCAATGAAAAACAGACTGTGTGCAACACAAGACACAACATGAAAGCACGTGGCAGACACAAACCACATGCTTCACAACAATACACTAGCGTGCGGCCTGAGCGTTCACATAACACAGAGCACACAAGGACGATCGAACGCTCCTCCAATGCACTCACAAAAGAGACAAACACACGGGCCATGAATGTACAAATCCCGACACAAACCAAAATTGAACAAGACCAAAGTATCTGGATCGAACATCACGCCCCACACACAAGACACTTCACAGACAAGAGAGCGCATGACTCGAGACAATCAAAGACGCACACTCGCACAAAGACACGATAATAGAGCAGTGTCAGAGCTCTGTCACAGAAACACTAGAAAACAAAACCGAAGTGACAGAACCCCTACACTCTCAGTTTAGTCGTGTTTTTTTCCCATGTTAGTTTCCTCGGTTACTGATTAGTTACACCCATATCTCATTTAGTTCCCTTGTTTGCTCCTGTGTATATACAGTATAATCGCTGTTTTATTAAGTTTGCAGGTTTTAATCTTTGCAGGTTTTTGTTATGTGTGGTTCGCTAAACTATGCTCCTAAGTATTTAAATTAAAATATTAGTTTAATAAAGTCTCCTTGTTTCTATTATCTGCGTCAAGTATGTTGGACAAGTTCACAAGGCATTAACTGTTATACAACCTTTGATTAAAAAAAGCATTAGTAAATGTTAAAAATAAAAAAGTATTATTTGTTATTATTTGTTATGTTAATTAACAATAACAAGTGAAAGCTTATTGTGAAGTGGCACATTTATATTAACTGTCACAATTTTGCTAAGTCATTCAAATGGACAGGCTCTGCGAAAAGAGGGGAGAGTGCACTAATCTTCTATGTTTAAATAAGAAGAGACACAGTGTGCAGAACGCTAGTGGCCTTTTGCTTGATGGGGTTATCCTTCTTTATTCTAAAATAGATTTTTTTATCAGCAAAGGCAATAATGCTTTACATTTGGAGTGGGAAGTCCTGTCTCTTGCATACTCTACACCTGATTTCATTCCACTTCTTTTGGACCTGCTGGGATACTAGCTTCAAAGAGATCACCACTGAGTTTAAGCAGCAAGATCTTAAGAAGTGTTGATGGGTGGAAAATTAAGAGTGTGTTTGTTCTTGCCTGCTGTTCAGGCTTTTTCAGGCTATTTATCGCAGTGGTATGCTAAATTTTTAACTGTGCATTTTATACAAATTTTATAGTAGTTTTGAAACACCCCTAGATGTCTAAGAAGCTTCAAAACTATATAACTCTTTGAATTGGTTATTTTTAGTAAGGTTATTGTGTAGGGGTGGGAATCTTTTTGAGTTTCACGATTCAATTCATATTAATGCTTGTGTTCACAATTTGATTAAAAATTGATTTTCGATTTTGAATCAGATTTCAATTCAGTATATGCATAGATTTTTTTTTAGATTAGATTCTAAACTTTTTATTTATTTATCTTAACTCAAATAAATAAATAAAAAAATATCAAGGAAATGATCAAATTAATTTAAAGGATTAATTTAACCCCAAATAAATGAAAATACAGGGATGTTTCAGAATGTCTGTGTGGAACATTTGATGAACTGTGCATGTCCTCTTCTGAATACTTCACAGAAATGGCTGATTTAAAACAGTGGTTCACACTCTTTTGTCCTTAAAGCTTATAAGAAATAAAACAAATAAATTAAATACATTGTTACACATTGGTGTGATTATAGTTTTATGGAATTATTTTTTCAATCTCATGCTTTTAGTTTACATCATAAATCAATTTGTTACACTGTTTCTGATCCTTTGCAACACCTGTGCACTTCCTGTTTGTAAGGTCTTTTGTTACACTTCCTATCAGTCATATCTAGTTCTGGTACACTTCCTGTGGGTAAGGTCATTGTTAGTCTTCCTCCACCTGATCATTTGTCTTGTCAGGTTTTGTTCATTACCTCATGTATAAATACCCTCTCGTGTTTTCTTGTCGGGGTCAATCTTAGTGGTGTTTACGTTGTCCTGGTCGCGTGTGGAGGTCCATGCCTGTTCCTGTCCGTTCTAGCCTTTGCCTGCTTTCTGTTTTGTATTTAAAGTCATTTGTTTATATTTAATAAAAAGTAAGTTTTTGTTGGAATCCTGTTCTCCGTCATGTCCTCCGCATTGCACACGTTCCACAACGTAACAGAAAGATCGACCCCGACACAAAAAATATATACTAACAATGACCTTAACCACAGGAACTGTACAAGAACTAGACATGACACAGAAAGTGACAAAGAAGACCCGACAAACAAGAAGTGCACAAAGGACCAGAAACAGTCTAACACAATTAATAATATCAAAATATTTCTACTTATTTCCCCCACCCTATTATTGTGCTAGAAATTAGTGGCAATTCGATAATTACTGCATACTCTAGGTATAGAGACTACCGTTTTAGGGTGTACAATTATTTTAATTTTATTTTCATTTTCAATTCTGCTGTCCAAACAGCAATTGGTTTCTGATACCAAAACATTCATGTGTGTAGACCTACTTTCCTTCACATCTTATCATTACTAAACTTAAAACTATTAGTTTCTTACTGTTAGTTTAAAAAAGTCTCCCAATGCCATTTCCATGTAGAGAGTTAGGAGAGCTATAGTTATGATAAACAATAGCTATGGCTACTTGTATATCCTGAAAGTTACCTCATTTTTGGAACCGAAAGTTGAATTATCCGCTTACTTTCCCTTAAACATACCCGGGTATGTCACAGAACCTGCTTTCTGGAATACTCCCCAGTAAAGCTAAATCAAATATAACAAAATGTGAAAACAGACTCAGACTCTGACATATTAATACTTGGTACTAATCTGATAAAAGTAACTGTCAGGCAACAGAGGACAGCCTTGTTTTGCCCTTTGGGTATATACGTAACGTTCCTATATTAATAATAATTCCTTACATTTATATAGCACTTTATCATAGACACTCAAAGCGCTTACATGGACGGGGGAATCTCCTCAACCGCCACAAGAGTGCAGCATCAACCTGGATGATGCGACGGCAGCCATATTGCGCCAGAACGCTCACCACACACCAGCTTATTGGTGGGGAGGAGATAAGAGTATGGGGATGGTTAGGAAGCCATGATGGACTTTATTTGGCCAGGATGCCGGGGTTACACCCCTACTCTTGTGAAGGACATCCTGGGATTTTTTATGACCACAGAGAGTCAGGACCTCGGTTTAACGTCTCATCCGAAGGACGGTGCTTGTTGCAGGACAGTGTCCCCGTCACTATACTGGGGCATTAGGACCCACATAGACCACAGGGTGAGCACCCCCTGCTGGCCTCCTAATACCACTTCCAGCAGCAACCTAGTCAGTCTCCCATCCATGAAAATAACCAGCCTCAGCCGTGCTTAGCTTCAGTGGGCAACCAGTCT
This sequence comes from Rhodeus uyekii, assembly GCA_037043235.1. Taxonomy (NCBI): domain Eukaryota; kingdom Metazoa; phylum Chordata; class Actinopteri; order Cypriniformes; family Acheilognathidae; genus Rhodeus; species Rhodeus uyekii. The sequence continues at coordinate 233,507 of JAWRVZ010000366.1, read as the reverse complement.
TAGGCTACAGGGTGACATTGCTGCCAGCAAGGTTACAAGTTGCGACATCATGTGAAATCTATTTTTTGTTGAACAATATCGATGTTATATATGATGACTGAAGTTGTATCCATTTTAAGACTTTTTGTAAGGTTTTAATTTTCAAAAATGTCCTATCATCAGGTGAAGTACAGGACCCTTTAGACATTGGTCTGACTGAGGTTCCTCCCATGAGGAAGCCCACCAAAGACAGTCCGTGGAAGGAGAGTGCTGTCCTTCAACACCGCCAGCAGCTAAAGACCAAGATGAAGTATCACAAAGTTGAGGACCCTAAAGCACCGCATGCCAAACAGGTAGGTTATGCAAAACAAAACAATTGTTTCAATACAAATGTTTTGATCTTCTCTTGGAGGTCTCAGTACTGCATCTTAGATCATGTGGAACTGCAGAGAGAAGTTTATATTTGCCTAAAGTAAAGTTTCTCTTAGTGAGATACTCATTTATGCATTTTCATGTTGTGAGCTGTAGTCAAATTCTAAATCTGCCATAGCTATTCCAAAATGAGACAAAACATGTTGTTCCAATTGACTTATGTTTAATATTTGTCTCTGGAGTTTATTTATCTTGGCTGACCACAAATACAGTGACTGAATCTGAGCACTCTGCTGACTATATTCAGGCTTAGTACACACACACACACACACACACTCTTACACAAATGCTTTGCAGGTTGTATTTTCAGATCTTATTACCTTGAATAAACTTAAAACATCCGCAAATTGCACAAAGGCATTAGTAAGCTGAAGTGAAGTGATACTGTACATGCATTACGTTTTTTTTATTTAGAGAATCGCTAAAAATTTACTTCCATATGATTAAATAATTGCCGGGGTCAATTTAATTTTAATTTGAGAACTTAATGTTACATTTGACTATAGAAACTTGACCTGACCACTACTTCGGATATTTTCCACCTTAGCTTAACTTATAGTCATTGATAACACGATTGTTAAAAGTCACACTTTGAGTACTGGCATCATTCAAAACAATATTCTAAACAATTCAAGATAGAAAGCTGTTATTATATACTTCATTTGAAAACAAAAATTCAAACACTTATTTACATATTTTAGAGCCAGTGTCAGCAGGAGCTGGACCAGGTGCTGGAAAGAATCTCAAAAATACCCTTCAGAGATAACAGGGGTCCTCTGGAAGACCTTTATTCCCTGCACATACCCAACTGTGACAAGAGGGGACAATACAATCTAAAACAGGTATTTCATTCCCTTTTAAACAGCATCAAGTTCAAAGCAACATGCATTTTTGTAGATCTGGGTGTTTGACTGTAATCCAACTAAACCTATTTTAATAAGCATTGTGATAATTCTTTGATAACTATTGTGCATGCAGGCAGCTTACAAAGCCTGATATTAATTTAGAGATTACATGGAATATTTGCACCCTTTTCAAATTTATTTCACATGGCAGGACCGTTTGCTGTAACATTGCCAGAGATAAGAAATTGTATAAATAAACACAAATTTAAAGAAATTGTACTTTAACCTTTTAATAAATTATTTTGTTGGTGGGTTAAATAAAAACCTTAACCATAACTTTAAATTAAAAAGTTTTTTTGCTTATCTTTTGTTTGTTTTAGTGTAAGATGTCAGTGAATGGACATCGTGGTGAGTGCTGGTGTGTGAATCCACACACAGGAAGACCCATCCCCACCTCTCCACTGATCAGGGGTGATCCCAACTGCAGCCAGTATCTTGATGGCCTTGAGATAGATCCCTCTGTGGACCCTCAAAACTAAAAAAATATCCTGAACCTTCCCATCTTTTCCCGTCTTGACCTTAAAGCCTATACAACCATGACCCCAAAAGAGTCAGTGTTTTACACTCTCTAAACAAGCTACAAATATACCTTGTGTGTTTATACATTTTTGCGCTTGTAGATTTAAGATGGTTTGAAACCTTATTGTTACAGTTAAAGTACTGATTTAACAGAACTGATAGTACTTAAATTAAATCCAGGTGATGACGTATGACCAGATGACTGATGTTAGCAGGCTGATAATACTACATTTCTCTAGGAAATAAACTAGAATTATAAAATTATCTTTAACACTCTTACATACTTGTAAAAGCATATATCATGTGCTAAGCATAATGTGTCTGGTTGTATTTCTCTCATTATGTTTCTGGTGCTATTTAGGCTGGCCCCCTCTTATGAGGAAATGCTACAGTAAGGTTTTTTTTTACTGGATAGGACGTTGTTTGTTTTGAAACACACTAAAGCACTACGTTATAAAGTCGGTGAACTAGTGCCTTACCTTAAATGATTTACAGAAATAAAATATAAGGGTCTGCTTATGAAGTCTTAATCTTTGGCTTAAAAAACCCTAATGTATGCAAATAAAAGTTGTTCGTTTAATTTTTTTGTGAATGGATTGAGAGTATTCAAGCCATTCAGTACTAGCTATGTGTCCGAAATGGCATACTCTCTTGAGTAGGTACTTATTTTGAATAAGTAGTTACTTCACAACTACAAAAAAAGTAATATATAGTATTAGTGTGTATAATATGAATATAATCTTGACATACAACATTCACTATTTGTCATTATCATGTGACCTATCAGTGTCAGTTTTTGCATCAGTGTCAAACAATTAACAATTTCTCTCCCATGGCCTCATTGGATTGCAAAATGTCCATCGTTTGCACACTTCAAAATCTAAGTGTGAATAAGTTACTTTTGCTTACTCTGAGTACTGTGAATTTGGACATACATCTTTGGTCAACTACCATTTTTCACCTACTATATAGACGACACAGTTTATACCAATGCAGTTGATGTTCTGTTACAATTGGATGTAACTACTGACATCTGGTGGTCACACTAAGGAAGAGAAAACAATTATAAATGCAAAACAACTCATTGAAGATGTGTTAAATAGATTTAAAACAGAGACTTGTTCACTAACTGTTTTAACTTAACATTTAGATTTACTTTGTGGAGATTTTTACATGATTAGATCTGTCTGTTAGGTTTCATTATCACTTGATGTTTTGGACCCTATGTTTTACATGTACACAAATAAAGTATTTCAAGGTAATATTTGTAGTAAGAAACTGAATGAATAATCATCTGTCATGTGATTTTTTCCCCCCCAAGGGACGAAGGTTTTGTACACTAAAACTGAATTTTTTAATATATATATATATATATATATATATATATATATATATATATATATATATATATATATATATATATATATATATATATATATATATATATATATATATATATATATATATATATATATATATATATATATATATATATATATATATATATAATATATATATATTATATATTATTATTATATATTATATTATATATATATATATATATATATATATATATATATATATATATATATATATATATATATATATATATATATATATATATATATATATATGCTCATTTTTATAAAAAGGACATTATAATTACCGTACTGATGAAATATTGTTGAAACACTATGAAATATTTGAAGTTACTCACCTCAGTGTGCTCATCTCAAACTATATCTGATCAATACAGTACACAAACAAAATAAAAACAGAGTCTCTATTCTTGTATCTGAATATCTTTATATTTATATATTTATTAAATAAATGTTTTGTCTTTACAAAAGAGACAAAAATAAGAGTACATAAATTACATGGAGAATAAGTATTGCACGCAGATATTTATATATTACCCATGTGAGATAGCCACCCATATTACTTGATTTGGGCTCAACTTAAATGAGCTATTAAAAGGTATTCAAAAAAAGCTGAAACTTCAACTGAAAAATTACTAGTTTTTATTTTTTTTACACAAATCAAAAGTCACTCCATTATTAGATGCGCACCTTACAAAACTTGTCACACTGGTCTGCATTGTATTTTTGTCTCATAACAGTGTGCCTAACTTGCCCACATGCAGTCAAATCATTCAGAATTCTTTCCACATTATTCAATAGTAAGAAGAGGGATATTTTCCTTTAAAAATCTCATAGAACCACTAATATGCTCAGAAAATGAGGCTAAAATAAAACTGTCAATCTGGTTTATTTCTGATGATGATGTTGATGACAGAGGGCTTTCTACAATTCTACAATCAGAGAATAAAATCCTCTGATAGCCTCGGATCCGACACTAAGTATCACATGCAATGTAAATAATCTCACAAAGGACAAAAATCATATTTTATACCATTAGGAGGAAAACTGTTTGTACCAAATTTAATCTGGCCATAAGCCTAATATTACCTGTGGTATTGTACTACTATGGCATTTTCATAATGCAAATGATCTCAATTTGCGTGCTTTTTAAGAACATTGAATTTGCTTTTTTGAATCTACAGTCCTGCAAACTAAAGGTCAACATTTTCACTGTTTGTGCCTTTGTGGCCCCTTTGATGTAAATCGGTATTCAAATATTTGAGTAGAAAAAGGCACTGAGATTTCCATAAGAACCCAAGGACCCAGATCTGTTAAAGTTTGAAAAAATTAAAAAATGTCTGGTTCATTTGTCACCATAGTACATTCAAATGGTGATTCTTATTCTATGGTGATTTATATAAACTGCATGTTTGTACATGTGTCTGAGATTATTAAGATTAAGATTTCTTTAGTTTTTAGTTAAGCTTTTTTACAGTGCACTAAAACAGTGGTTATTAAAATAAGAGTTTTACTGCCGTTCAGGTTGGCGAAACAACGTGGCAAGACAGAAAACTAATTTCCTGAAATTTTTGGAAACTATAAAAGTATTCTTCAGTGAGTATGTGCTATGCCATGGACAAAAGCAGAGTTATATGGAACAATAATATTAAAGGAATAGTATGCCATGCACCCACCTTGTAATTTCAAACTTTTATTAATTTTTTTCTTCTGTGGAACACAAAATAATAATAATATTAATAATAATCAGCAGCAGCATCATAATAATCATAACAAGCATCATCATAATAATGTTTGTTTTATTATTTATTATTTATTAATTATTAATTATTATTGTTTTTGACCCCACTGACTTTCATTTTACGAGCAAAAATGTTGCATTTTTCTAAATATTTTTTTTATTTTGTGTTCCACAGAGTAAAGTGTATCATATAGCTTTGAAATGTCACAAGGGTGATACAATTATGACATAATTATAATTTTGTGAAATATCTCTTAAAACTAAAAAAGTTCATAAGACTTTCTAAGGTGCCTATGACTTAAGATACAGTGGAAACTAATCCATGACTCCCAAATTATACTTGATAGATCCCACCAACCCATGAAGGTCAAAGAGGACAACTGCTGGATTCAATAACTTATGCTTGTATTGAGCTTTAAAAGAGATTGTTTGTCTGAGTGAGTAAGTGATGTTGTTGTTACATGACCAAATTTAAGCTTTCTCATTCGTTGTTGTTGTCGTTGCCGTTGCTTTTAAGATCTTTACATTGGATGTTGCCTCCATTAAAATCAGTGCCTGGCATTTGAACTCCATGCTTGTCAACACACCAGCAGATGCCTCGCTTGCGCCCCCTGGAGGGTTTACACTGTAAGCAAAAAAGGACAATGCAAAGTAAGCAAAGTAATTTGACCATACCCTCAGCCAAGAGCCATGTGTTAATAGGGAAAAAAACTTTCCGACAACTAAGCTTGCCAGTAGCTGATATCTATAAACATGCTGAATTGCAAAACGAACCTGTTTGCGCTTGAAGAAGCCTTTCTTATCACAGTTGGGTAGGTACAGTGAAAGAGCCATGACTCTGGAGGTGTCCTTCATCCTCTGGATAATTCCATCCAGCTTTCTTCGGCATGGACCCTGCATTTAGCACACACATCATTAACAGAACAGTCTGGAAAGGGTGTCAAATATTTTCAGAAACAGTAAAATAACACAAACACCATGAAAACATTTGTTTTTTTCGACATCTGTTGAAAGTTGATTTAAAAAACCTTACAATGTCAGACTGATATTTGTCCATTCCGAAGAGCGGGTTGTCCACATGGCCCCTTGTCCTGAGTTTAGCCTGCTGTCTCTTCCGATCCTTTTGCATGGCCTGAGCCTTCTTGCTGTTAATATGGTCTTGTTGGAATAATGGAACCTTAGCCGGGGGAACCAGATCCTCCATTATCTCTGTAAGGGCGTCTTCATGTGACTCTTGATCTAAGAAGAGGACAATAGTCAAATACAATGGCATACTGAGAAAGGCATAGTTCACAAAACAAATTCATCACTGTTGCTCACATTGTCAAGACACTTGTTTGTCAGTCACAAAACCATAAAGACCATCAATCTAAGGCCACATTGGAATGGTGTGCTGAGAGAGGATTACAGTCACTTTTCTTATTCTCTATCTACAACAAAGACCTCTTCCACAGTTCTTCCATTACGAAAAAGAAGACAATTGAAATGTGCTATCAGCATACTTCTTTTAAACAAAATAATTCCAAAAAAACAAAGTAAACATTTCAGTCTACTTTTACTTCTCAGAAATACAATTTATATATTCTGACAGAAAAGTCTAAGCATATATGGACTATAGGTCTAATTATAATCAGTCTTTAAAAAAAGTATAATGACATATTCTAAGTATACTTGGCTTGTAGTTTAGTCTTTTGATTGGGTATAAAATACTTATGGGTATATGGGTATAATATATACTGTCTTGTAAACATTGTTTGAAAATATTGATTTATAGAGAAAAAGAAAACATATGTTCCTGATTCTGATTATCAGAATTTTTGGGAAGTATAGTTCATAGGAATTTACTTACACTGAGGTAGGATAATGTTGATTGACAGATATGTGCATAGAATTCTACCTTAGAACTGCCTTAACGTAGCATTTATTGGCTCTGAATTGGAATATTAGTAAATAAAAGTCATGTCTATTCTCAGAACAAACATAAAATTAATTGATTAATTAGTCGAATTAATCTAATGTATTTATATTTTCATTCATTTCATTAATTAAGGTACTCTAAAGGAATAACAGAAATGCCAACTAGTTACTGATCTGATACATTATCTACACATAGCTGAAGCGGACTGATTTCGTCTTGGTTTGAAGCAAGGTTTTACGTATGGCAATAAGCAAGGCAGTCTGAATTAGAGTTTTTCACAACAGATTTAAATGAGAAAACTGTGAGGCGCAGTAGAGCTGGACAGGGCTCAGGCACCCGCTACCCTGCTTAAATGCACTAAATTAATGCATTTCAATTTATCCTACAATAATTTATCCTTCAAATTATAAAATATCCTTCAATTTATCCTCAATTTATTCTAGAAAATAGTCTAGAAAATAAAAAAATATATACTGAATGCATTTACAATTTACTATTGTTTCAGTTTTTATAGAAGTCTATGTTTTGGATGAATATTTTGGTTGGGCACTGCTCTACGTGCCCTTTCAGATGAGCCGTGGCTGCTTCAAATCTATTTTAATCTTTCCCTGCCATTGACTGAATTTTCTGGGCATCCATGTTTACACTGTTATTAAACAGGGAGAGTAGTACAGAATCTCCTCTTTATTAACTCGGATCAAAACACAGGCGAAGAAGCAGAATAGAGTGATGGAAGATTGCAAACGTTGAAAAAACGCAATTACCAAACATTAAACATCATTTAATTTCAAAACTGCCTAACATTACTCAATGAACTGTTGACCCAGGGAGGTATCATAGTTATGTTCTCTGTGTGATCCTTTGGTGTTTCCGTTGGCCACTCCCCCTTGTTAGTTTCATGTCAGCTGTTCCTTGTTTATTATGTGTATTTAAGCCCTCATGTAAGGCCTTACGATTGTCGATTGTAACACGTTTCTGACCCAACGTCTATGTCGTTCTGTGTTCAAGGGTATTCTGCATTTCTGTTTGGTTTTGCACAAGTGTGTTGTTTCAGTTCATATTTAAAGTGTTTTCATTTTTCGTTAATTAAGAGTTTCGAGTTGATCCCTGCTTTTGTGTCATCTATGTTTGTCACTAACACACATCCAGCACCGCCCGTTACAGAAGGGTTAGCTTTTGGGGTGTTGATGTTACACTTAAAGTATACTTAAAAATAAAGGCCTATTTTGTCCCAAGTAGTATTGAAACAGAACACTTACAATTATATTTCTAGTACATTAATATTAGTATGCTTACTACATAAATTATAATTGAACTTTACTTAAGTATATTTAATATAATTAACTTGAATTATACTTATTTTTTTGAAAGCGTAATCTACATTGAGAATATTGAGGCTCAGTTTTATTTGTGCAATTAGTCCAATGATTTAAACGGAAGTTTATCAAAACAAATATTTAGCATCTATTAGCAAGCCAGAACTCAGATATTTTTTAACTGTTGGCTTTCTCCAGGTGTCTCGTAATATACCGTATAACATTCTGAAATAAGTATGCTCATTATTAAAATGAATTAACGGAAATCACTCAAATCTGCCAGAAGAAGAAAAAATAGTTGCCATGCATATTTCACTGACCATGCCTTCCAAACAAAAGAACCATAAACATAAATGTACCCTGGAAAAGTTATTCAAATTCCACAAAGTGAAAGCCAGGTATTTCGTAATAGACAGACTGTGTATTTGGACAGTCTTTAGATGTTACAAATCAAACAAGACCATAAGTCCTCAACAGTTTGAACTCAACCACCAGCTCTTTGTTTTAATTGAAAGCAAAGATGCCAGATGCCAACTTCAATTTATTCTAGACCTTCTTCTCCCTTACACGTCATTGCATTGCCCAGCTGTACAGTAAGTAATCAGATTCAAGGGCTTGACCCATTCCTCGCCCTCTGTAACTTTCTGTGGAGAAGCAAAGCAGCCAGGGTCACAACATATGAGCAAATCTCCAAAGCCATTTGTGACGAAATCACTGACAAATCAGAGAAAAAGCCTCAGAAAAGCTTTGAAATCATTGAATAAATCTACATGATGCTGCTTTATTAATCTGTTGTTTTATCATCTGCCAAGCATGAGTTACCGGATGTTATTTTTGAGGGATATTACGGTTTATTTTAGTGATGTTATAAGTGTGCTTCCATGTTTCCTAATCTCGGGTTATTGTTCTGGGAATGCATGCTAATCTGAGATCTGTGCAGCCCTGAGAGAGGATATGTGCTCATTCTTTCTCTCTGCTTTATCTTCGAAGTTTCTTCTGTTATACGTTACCATGCCTTTTATCACTAAAATCCCATTTGTACAGTAAAAAGGTGGAACCAAATGAGTGCATTTAAACAAAATGTTTAATACAGAGCCAAACGTTATTGTGGTCATTAATTAAGAAATCAATTCGACAGATTATCAATATGTGAGCATGTTTTGATATTGTTACTTAACTGTGACAATATCTCATTCATTTTTATGTTTTAGCAAATTGTGGCCATGTTATTTTTCTTTTTTACTTCAATTCATGCCCTCAAACTTTACATTGTCTTTTTACTGTCTATTGATGAGACACATCTATGAGTTATTTATGGGCAGATTTGCAATTTGCAAAATAAATGAGTTTTACTTAGAATTGGAAAATAATTCCATATGCATGGTTCAAGTTTTCACAACTCCAAATAGAACTTAATCAAATTGTCTCTAACAGTGGCCATAGATGTGTCTTATCATGCATATAAAACAAATTCTTAATTTGTGGCAACAATATCTTTTTTTAATGCCTGACGCAATATGAATTTGTGAATACAAATAACTAAATGAATGAAAACCTTAGCATTTAATAATAATATTAAATTTTACGTGTATTCATTTGGCAGACGCTTTTATCCAAAGCGACTTACATTACATTCAAGGAACACATTTTGCTTGTTCTGGGATCGAAACCATGACCGTGGCGTTGTAAACACCAATGCTCTTCTGACTGAGGAAAGCTTTAATATTATATTTAATAAAACTAATAATAATACTAATAATAATAATAGTAATCTATTCTGAATGCTACCTCATTCTTCCAAGTTGTTCTCTTTCAGAACCATTCTCAAGCCTTCCATTCCAGGCTAAATTTTGAAGGACTTGCAAGATGATGATTCAGAATGGAATAGCTGCAGCAGCTGTTTTCAGCGAATGTGATGAGATCGCATAATCACAGTTTTAAGAGTACTGGCAGCTGACTTAATCGCAGATTTTTGCAAAGAAAGGCAAGGGAAGCTAAAGCCTATGAAAGGCAGTGAGATAAAGAGGATGACGGAGGGATAGATCTGCGGGTGTGTGGGTGGGGGTTGCTAGGAAAGAATTTGATTTGAATACCAATTCTGTAGTCAATAAATGAAAAAAAAAACCTCATCAAGATAAATCCTACAAGGTCTTCTGCTATAGATGTTCTGACCTAGATAATTCAGCATAGATAGATAGATAGATAGATAGATAGATAGATAGATAGATAGATAGATAGATATTGTATCCGTTCGTTTATTGTATATAGAAAAGATATATATTATATATAGCGTGTCAACAAAACTTACCCTTCGGCTTATGAAGTGGTTTGTGTAGACCTAGTTTCTCGTTCGTGCAAACTCCTTTGCCGTAAAGCAGAGCGTGTAACGGCTTTTCCTCTCCGCTCCGAGGCAGGCAGCGCAGTCCCTGTCCACATGTCCCCGTGTAGACTCCACACGCCTGTCCCTCGGTCAGTGCGCAGGTCAAGCAGCATCCGCAGCCAGGCTCCTTCACCACCTGACACCCCATCCGCACCGGTGGACACATGGACAGTGTTTTCTGATCACACGGCTCACAGGGCACATACGAGGCAGAAAAGCCGGGTAGACCCCACACAAATGTCATCAGGGTATACAAACGTAATAGCATGGTCCTACAGTAGAAAACCTTTTTTCACTAGCTTTGAATTAGTCGAATTCGTTTGAGATGTCCGAGAGCGAAAGTAGAGTCCGGTTAAAGGAAAGGGAATCTGTGTTTAAAAATAGCAATTATCAATCCTCTCACCTCTTGGTAGAAGAATCCAATGGTTCATATAAGACATGAAATCTAATTAAAAGGCAATGTCCTGTGAAATAGAATCAATTGAATTCGGGGGAAGAGCACAGAGCTAAAGAATACGTGGAATCAACACATTCACCTATGTATTCAAAAAGGAAATCTATAAGTTCCGGTTATATTAGAGGTTCTGCAGTTTAATCAAGCGAACAGTGTTCACCCCGGAGAGCTGCTGTCAGTATGAAGATCCGCTCACATTAACCGCGGAGGAAGGAGGCGCACTTCACTTCATTTAAAGGTTCTGGTGCTTCTTGGGCGGATCCCGGAGTGATGCTGTGCTGTTCGGCGTAGGTTCAGATTAAACGAAACATGGTAGTAACAAAACTAAAATGTGAGAGATAACTGTAGAATACCAAAGTAAAGATGACATGAAAGTAGGGCATACAATTATGAACTACACTAAATATGTCTTTAAAAAAGTTAATTTTCCATGAAAACAAAGTAGAGCATTATTGTTTCTTCTTCCTCTTCCTCTTAATTTACTTAATTTTCTTAATTTACCCTTCAAAATTCATAAAAGATATGCTCATTTGTGAATAACATGATTTAAACAATATGTAAGAATCATACACTTGTCACTTAGTTTTCTGCAATAATCCAAAAGCCAATGGAGAAATCCTGCTGTTTTTTTGTCAATTAAACCAAGTGATGCTAACTTCTGAATTGGCCTTCAAAATGTAATTATTGTTTCTATTATTAAATAGTTACTCTATAGCTTCCTCCCCTATTTTCAGTGACATGTGTCACACTATACTGTGGATGTGTGTGCGATGCTGAACAAAGAGCACGAGGAGATCAGATTCCATGAGAAAACAAAAGACTGGAAACAAACTGAAACGGCACGTAAGAGTGCAAAACACGGAGCAAAAGGAGACACGGAGCGACATCCACACACTCGGACAACATCCACCCAGGAGACCGTATAACCAGACTCACAGTCACGGGTGGTCTCCAGGGTGGTACCGGGGCCATGGGGAACCAGGGAGGTGCAGGCGGGACCAGAGGCCAGGTTGGGGAGAGTGTTCAGGGTGGAGTCGGGGGAACCAGGTGCCAGGCAAGGGAGTGTGTCCAGGGCAGAGCCGGGGGGACTTGGGGCCAGGTAGTCTTAGGAGTCCAGGGCGGCGCTGGGAGCCTGGTCTCCCCAGGAGGCTCTGCCTCCTTTGCCCCACTCACCCTCAAGGTGTCATTCCTGCCCCCCCAAGAATTTTTTTTGAGGGGCCTCCCCAGGATGCCGTCGGGAGGCCCAGGTTGAAGTTGGGGAAGGGTCTCCAGGCGGAGTTCACAGGGCACCAGCAGGGAGAGGAGCAGGCTGGACCGGCGGAGGCTCTGGGAGGTCTGGTGGGCCCGGCGGTTCCAGGCCACGGGAGATCCGGGGTGGGGGGTGGTGGTTCCGGCCATGGAAGGTCTGACGGGGCCGGTGGTTCCTACCACAAGAAGTCCAGGTCGGCCTGGGGAGTCAGTTCAACGGCCTAGGGATTCGGTTCCATGGCCACTAGGTCTCTCTGCTTCCTCCGGTTGCACCGGCGGCTCATGGAATCAATCGCGAGGCTCGGGAGCCTGGACTCGGTCGCGTGGACTCGGGAGCGTTTGGCTAGGCTTACTGCCTCGGGGCGAGACACTCGCCTGACACTTGAAAATGGCTTCTCGCCAATTCAGTCCTGTCGTGTCAGGGAGGTCTCTTTGCTGGTGGTGGTTTGCCCTGAACCAGAATAGCGTCTTGAGCGTTTCATCATCGAGAGATGAGAATGTGGCAAAGAAGCAAAACTCCCACGAAAATTTCAGGAAATCCGGATGTTCGTCTGTGATTTGAAGGATGTTCGCAAGGGACTCCAGATAAATTGGTCTCTTGCGGGTGACCAACTCTAGTGAGTTGTTCTGTCACGCTATACTGTGTATGTGTGTGCGATGCGGAGCAAAGAGCACAAGGAGATCAGATTCCCAAACATTTAAAAACGAGAAAACAAAAGACTGGAAACAAACTGAAACGGCACATAAGAGTGCAAAACACATCAGAATTTTATCTGATTTAAAATGTACTTTTTTACAATTAATTTAAGTTCACAGTTAGTTTCAGGCTACAGTATGAATATTTGAATAGGCAGACGTATCACACCCTTTTCTTTATTACCGTCATCTCTGTTCTTACTTTAATAGCTTAACTTGCTAAAGAAACTAAATGATGAACAGCTGTGATCATCAGAAATCAAAACAAAGATATCTTTCAAGATGGCGGCGCGTGCACACGCAGCGGCTTCTCTCTCTCCCGACGGATCGGCGTTTTTGTGTTTTTCGTCGTGTAAATCACGGTGTTTTTGTACGTCCTTGTCGCGTCCGTTCGTTTGCAAACACAGATACACACGTGAGTTTCTGCTTGAGGTTGGAAAAACTACAGTTTCCAACCCAGACTCGACGCTCGGACAAGAGCTGCGGGACCATGGTCTTCTCCGGAGGACTACTACACTGCCGTCCCTTACTACTGCACCTCTCCCGCAGTGGAAGCGCCACAAACGGGGTGAGAGGAGACAGAAAAGGGGGAAGCGCGGAGGTATTCGTGTCAGACTAGCGGCTAACCCACACAAGCCTGCTATTCCCACCATCATTTTGGCCAACGTTCGCTCGTTGGACAATAAACTGGATGATCTTCGTCTTCTTTGCTCCACTCAGAAGACTGTTAGAGACTGTTGTGTTTTTGTATTCACGGAAACATGGCTCAACAACAGCGTTCCGGACAGCGCCATTCAGCTCGATCGGCTTACATGCCATCGCGCGGACAGAGTGCTCGTCGAGGGAGGTAAGACCCGCGGCGGCGGACTCTGTGTTTACACCAATGATGCGTGGTGCCGCGATGCTGTTGTGGTCTGCAAACACTGCTCACCCCTGGTGGAGTTTATGATTATTAAGTGTCGGCCGTTTTATCTGCCGCGGGAATATACAGCTATTATACTTGTTGCTGTATACATCCCCCCCAGCTCCAACAACAACAAAAGGAGTGAGGCACTTAATGATCTGTATAAACACATCAGTGATCAGCAGACAGCCCACCCGGATGCTTTTCTCATCTTGGCTGGGGATTTCAATCATGCGGACTTAAAGAGTGTGTTTCCAAAAGTTCATCAGCACATTGACTTTCCTACACGTGGAAATAATACTCTGGACTTTGTATATACCACACAGAGAGGTGCTTACAAAGCCCTCCCCCTCCCCCACATTGGTGCTTCAGATCACATCACTGTTATGCTAATGCCAGCATACAGACCACTTGTGAAAGTCACCAAACCAGTCCTGAAGCAGATTCAAGTCTGGCCTGATGGGTCATCAGAGGCTCTTCAAGACTGCTTTGACACCACTGACTGGGACATGTTCAAACAAGCTGCAACTTACAATAACACCACAGACCTCCAGGAGTACTCAGAGACTGTTACTTCTTACATCACCAAGTGCATTGAGGATGTAACAGTCACTAAGTCCATCACCATCTGGCCCAACCAAAAACCATGGCTGACAGGGAATGTCTACAGACTTCTGAAGACACGTAACGCTGCCTTCAGAGCTGGAGATGAGGTGGGCCTGAGGACAGCAAGGGCCAACCTGTCACATGGCATCAGGAAGGCTAAGAGACAGTACTCCAGGAGGATAGCCCATCGTTTCAGCGACAGCAGAGACACAAGGAGCCTGTGGCAGGGGATTCAGACCCTCACGGACTACAAACCCCCTGCACGGACGTGTGACAGCTCCACACCCCTTCTAAATGAGCTGAACACTTTCTTCGCTCGCTTTGAAGCACACAACAGCACCACTGCACAGAAGTCACCACCTCCTCCCGATGACCAGATGTTGTCACTGCCCAGGGACAGCGTGAGAAGATCCCTCAGCAGGGTCAACGCACGCAAAGCTCCAGGTCCTGACAACATTCCTGGACGTGTATTGAGGGACTGTGCAGAGGAACTCACCGATGTCTTCACAGACATCTTCAACATCTCACTGAGTCAAGCTATTGTCCCCACCTGCTTCAAAGCGACCACCATCATTCCAGTCCCAAAGAATTCATCTCCATCCGGCTTCAATGACTACCGCCCAGTCGCACTTACCCCCATCCTTATGAAGTGCTTTGAGCGGCTAGTCATGCACCACATTAAATCTGTCCTCCCCCCCTCCCTGGACCCCTACCAATTTGCATACCGGTCAAAACGCTCGACCGATGATGCCATCACCACTGCCATCCACTCAGCACTCACGCACCTGGACAATAAAGACACTTATGTCAGAATGCTGTTCATAGACTTTAGTTCAGCATTCAATACAATCATCCCCCAACAGCTCACTCACAAACTGTCTCAGCTGGGACTCAGCACTTCGCTGTGCAACTGGTTGCTGGACTTCCTGACAGGAAGACCTCAGGCAGTACGGGTCGGCAGCAACACTTCCAGCACCATCATCATGAACACTGGAACCCCTCAGGGTTGTGTGTTGAGCCCACTCCTCTTCACTCTGCTTACACACGACTGCACACCCACACACAACAGCAATTTAATAATCAAATTTGCGGACGACACGACTGTAGTTGGTCTCATTAGCAACGGCGATGAGACTAACTTCAGGAGTGAGGTGAGCCGCCTGGCCAGGTGGTGCGGCGACAACAATCTCTCTCTGAACGTGAAGAAGACGAAGGAGATTGTTGTTGACTTCAGAAGAAGGGACACCCAGCATGCTCCTCTGACTATCAACGGTGCGACCGTGGAAAGGGTGAGGAGTACCAAATTTCTGGGTGTTCATATCACGGAAGACCTCTCCTGGACCACCAACACCACAGCACTGATTAAGAAATCGCAGCAGCGACTATACTTCCTCCGTAAGCTGAGAAGAGCCGGAGCCTCAGCCCCCATCATGCGCACCTTCTACAGAGGCACCATTGAGAGCATTCTGACCAGCTGCATCACTGTGTGGTACGGCGCCTGCAACGCATCCTGCCGCAAGGCACTGCAGCGCATCGTGAGAGCAGCTGAGAAGATCGTTGGTGTCTCTCTCCCACCCCTCCGGGACATCTATAACACCCGCCTCTCCCGAAAAGCCCTTGCTATTGCTAGGGACCCCACCCACCCATCCCACAGCCTCTTCAGTCTGCTGCCATCAGGGAGGAGACTACGCAGTCTCCAGGCACGGACCAACAGACTGAAGGACAGCTTCATACCCCAAGCTGTCAGGGCATTGAACTCTCTCCCGACTCTGCCACCTCTCCCGTCTTCTGCACCAAGGACCTGATCTCTGAATCCCCCCCCCCCACCCCCTACCCACCATCAGTTATTCTCTTATTCATCCACCTCATTATGTTGTCCTTGCATTTCTCTCCTATTACATTTGCACTGCCTTAATTTGTAATTTGCACTATTACTATTTACTATTGTTTGCACTATTTGCCATCGCCACTTTACCTCCATAACTCACTTTATCCATCTAGTTTAATTTTATTGTATTTATCTTCATCTTCTGTTGTTGTTGTTGTTGTTACTGTTACTGTTAAATTATTGTTGTTGTTAACTGTATTCGCCTTGGGTCTGAGAGTAACGGAATTTCAATTCTCTATATGTATGCACTGTATATATTGCAGAATTGACAATAAAGCTGACTTTGACTTTGACTTTGACTTTGACTTGACAAAGACACTGTACACCATTGAGGCACTGGACAATACAGGTTTCCTGTCTGCCTGATTGGATTTCGTTTGTTGCTCCGTATAGCTTTGTTTACAGTATATCTTTGTTTTTATCTCTATTCTCTAACTTTCATTGCTGTTTATATTGCTTAATATAACTTATAATGATATATTTGATATTATCTGACAGCAAATTCGCAAGTACAATGTCAGACACTGTACTCTGTCCCCTTCCTGTTCACCTGAGTGATGAGATATTGTCGTCAGTCAATGGTTGGCTGTCTAAGTGGTGCCCGCAGAATAATATGGGCTTCTTTGAAAACTGGAAAAGATTTTTGAGGTAGACCTGACCTGTTGAAAAGAGACGAAATTCATTCCTCCTGGGATGGTGCCGCTCTTCTCTCTAGCAACATGACACATAGTCTTAGAGTTGAAGCTTGACTAACAGGTGCCCAGTTCAGGAAGTAGACAGGCTGGCTAAACTAACCACCTGCTAGCTGTCTCACATCACAGTCATTACAAGTCAGATAAATCCCAATACAAAGAAATTCTTTCACCTAGATATCATCATATCAATAGTAAATACAAAATACCCTCAAATCCATTTAAGGGTAAAATTCAATTGATGTTCAACAAATAAAAAATGTATATAATACAGTTGAACAAATGATAAAGCTCAGGTTGCTCCGGATACTAAATTGCTTGCTGCTGGTTTTAAATTATAGGACTACAGATCACAGATGTGCTGTGTTTGATAGAAGTCTGGTTAAAACCAGATGATCTGCAGTGATGGTGCTTTATACTGTCTACACCATCTAGTGCATGTGATATTTGCATGTGACATTTGTGCCAGCTACTGTAAACAGGCCACCAAAGTTGGTAACTTTATCAAGCAGTTTGCTTTTAGTACTGGCTGCAGATAAAGTCATAATTTTTATTATTTTTTATTTTAATATCCATGTAGATAATGAAAAAGCGGCATTGGGACTGACACTTAGAAACATTCTAAACTCTATTGGAGTTAGACAACACATGTCAGGACTCACTGTTGTAATCATACTTTATATCTTATATTTCCACATGGAATCAATGAAGATGCTGTTGGAATTCTACAGCGGAGCAATGACATCTCAGATCATTATCTAGTCTTGTGTACACTCCATTTAGCCAAAGCTGCAAAACCAACTATCACTTCTGCCAGTAAAGATTGCTTTATTATCTTCCTGATTAGTTTCATCTCCCCAGCATCCAAAATAGCATAGCTGAACTTGATGCTACAAATGACTCTATTAACTCTCTTTTCCAGCACACAATTGCTTCTTTGTGCTTAAAGAAGATTAAAAACAATAGTCCAACGCTGTGGTACAACAAGCACAGTCAGGCCCTCAAGAGAGCAGCCAGAAAAATGGAGCACAGCTGGAAGAAAACAAAGCTAGTGTTACGCTGAGAACTTAATATATAGCTCAGCTCTGTAATTCTTCACACCCTGACAAAACTTACCAATTCACAAAATTGATGGAATACATAACTGATATTTAAAAATGAACAAAAAAAACTCTGCATTATTCCATCTCAAAAATATATTTAAATTACGACATACACTCTTAATCACAAATGCGGAAAAGTTAATTGATACATTCATGAGCTCAAGGTTAGATTATCGTAATTCTCTACTGGATGGTTACCCTGCGTGCTTAATAAACACACTCCATATAGTCCAAAATACAGTAGCTAGAGTTCTTACCAGAGCTAGGAACTATGACCTTATTAACCCGGTCCTGTCAACACTGCATTGGCTCTCTATTAAACATTGTATCTTTATTTAATTAATTTCATATTATAAAGCTGATTTGAAACAATCTGTATTGTAAAAATACACTGTGTAAATGAAGACGAGTTGACTTTGGTTCTGAGTCTTCTCCGTTTGTAGCTCTTAAATGTTGATGCGGTTTACCTTTGTTCCTAATATACTCAAATATCTCATCTCAGACATATGACAGCATCTGGACAGTATCTGGATGGCAGTGCATCACTGCTGAGGTCACTGGGTAACCCCATAAACACCCCATGATGTTTCAACAAGGAACCTTATAAACTTTGATTCAGTTCATGCCATGAGTATACATTTGGTACCTGTCATGATAGACGATCAGACACGGACATGAGCAAACACAAGTTTTTAATGAAGCAGGCTTGGAAACAGCAAACTGAGGCAATGGCAATGAGACAGTAAAAGGTAGTGACGGATGTAATCTTAGCTGGATGAAGCGGGTAGTGGTTGAGTCCAAACAGGCTGGGTATTCACAGGAGGAAACTGGCTTGAGAACACGGAGAGAGAAGTTCCTGAGAACAAGGGTAGTCCAGGTAGTCAACGACGAGACCAGACGCCAACTGCATGGTGAAGGCAGGTGATATAGTGCCAGGTGACGAGGGACAGGTGCAGGTGATTAGTATTCAGG
Organism: Rhodeus uyekii; assembly: GCA_037043235.1. Classification (NCBI taxonomy): domain Eukaryota; kingdom Metazoa; phylum Chordata; class Actinopteri; order Cypriniformes; family Acheilognathidae; genus Rhodeus; species Rhodeus uyekii. The sequence goes on along the minus strand of JAWRVZ010000366.1, from coordinate 214,375 downwards.
AGATCATGAGCGTGTGGGAGGAGTGTTCGAGTCTGGTGCGGGGGGCGTGGCTAGACCCGTGACAGTACCGGGCCGCGGACCGAATTCGCGGACCGGTCCGTGGATCAAATGGTACCGGGCCGCGAATCGAATTTGTGAGTGGCTGCAAGGGGCTGTGGTGCTGTAGCTTTGGCGGTGAGGAGGTGTGTTTCACCCGCCAACAATCTCGCGCCGGTCCGCGGTAAAATTTTCAAACGTTTAACGGTCCGCGGCACAAAAAAGGTTGGGGACCACTGGTCTAAGGGGTATAGAAATCTTCTTATAAAATCCAGCAGGAAACCTGTCAGGGTTCTGCCACTTCGGTCTAGTTTTCTCATGTTTCGTGGCAGAGCCCTGGCACTAACACATTGTCCATGGTGTATTTGTGCAGGAGTGTCGTGAGTCGCGCGCTCTCCTCTCTGTGAAGTGTCTTGTGTGCAGGGCGTGATGTTCGATCCCGGCACTATGGTCTTATACCGTTTTGATATCGTGCCGGGATTTGGACATTTATGCTCCATGTGTTTGTCCTGTCCTCCTGCTTGTGCACTTTCGTTACGTCATGTGAGTGGCACCGTTTTAGCTTTGCTCAGGCCACATGCTCTCTTGTCAGCATTAGTTGTGTTGTCTATAGCACATCTTGTGTTGCTCCAAGTTTGTGTTTTCACTGGATGCACACTGTCTTGTCTTGTCGTCTTGCTTTGTGTGGACACGCGGCTTATGAATGTCTCATTTGCCATGTGATTGTGTCATGTTTTGTCCTGTAAATAGTGTAACTCCGCCCGTCTTGTTCCCTCTCTCTTGTTCTCTCTCTCTTTTACCCCACCTGTTCTCTCTCATCGACCCACCTTGTGTGTTCACTGTTCATTCTCCTTGTGTTTGTTGTTCTGTGCTGCATCGTTGTCGCTCTATATGTCGTGCTCTGTAAAGAGTTTGTCTATTCCTGTCAAGTCAAGTCACCTTTATTTATATAGCGCATTTTACAATGTAGATTGTTTCAAAGCAGCTTTACAGGAAACACAATATAAACAAAGTTTGTTTGGCTGAACAGAAGCCCCAAAAGAGCAGGTGAATCAATACAATTGATGAATTTTAAGTGTTAAGTTTCCCCAACTGAGCAAGCCATAGGCGACAGCGGCAAGGAACCAAAACTCCGGCAGGTGACGTAACGAATGAAGAATAGAATGGAGAAAAAACCTTGGGAGAAACCAGGCTCAGTCGGGGGACCAGTTCTCCTCTGGCCAACAGCCAAACAGTGCATGATTATTATACAACAATTCAAGTCCAATATGAAGTCCAATTTGGTCCGGTTAGAGATGGGTTCATGATCGTCACAGGGGAGGATCTAGTAGAGTCACGGTCTCCGCAGACACCCCAGGGCAGTGTTGTGCTCGTGTCCAGGTGCAGGTCCTTCATCTGATCTGGATACAGCCCGGATCCAGCTGACCACGGTAACCTCGGAATAAACAAAGACCAATATCAGCGTAGATGCCATTCTTCTTCTGATGTATCGAGTACATCAGGTGTTATGGGAATGTTCCCGGTTCCGGCTTATCTAAATTATGCAGCCTAACAATCATTTTACATGATTTGGATTAAAAATGTATGTATAATGTGTTAAAAATATGTTAGCCAAGCCAAGCTAAGCCAAGACAAGTTAGTCCAGTCTAGCCTTGTTTAGCAAAATTGTTTTCCCCCCTTGGGGCACTTTTTGTTTGGAGTTTTGTTTTATTTTTTATGAAATACAGAATCCTTTACACCCAGCACTCCTCCTCGCTCATATCCTCCTCAAACACTGACAGAATCCTTTCTGGACCAAGGGATTTAATGCTCTGTAGTCATTTGATGGCCTCTCATACTTCAAAAAGTGATACTGGATCCTCAAACCCAGCCTGAGAGAGTCACTGCCCTGCAGAGCTAAGCTCCAACCATAATTAAAGACACTCAAGCAAGATAATCAAGGTCTTCAATAACTAGAAAATTACAAGTAGATGAGTTTGACAAGGGTTTGATCTAAACTCTGCATGATAGTGTCAGGTTCTGCCACATTCGGTCTAGTAATCTCTTGTTGTTGTGGCGGAGCTCTGACACTACCGTAATGTCTCGTGATTCATGTGTGTGACGTCTTTTGTGCGAGTTATGATGTCCGGTCCCGATACTTTGGTCTGGTTCAGTTTCGGTTTTGTGTTGGGATTCGGGCATTCATAACTCGTGTGTTCGTCCTTGTCACGAGCGCGTGTGACAAGTGTTTGTCTCATTCTCACGTGCTCTACGTTATATGAGTGGGCACAGTTTCAAGCTCTGCTCGTACCGCGTGCTCTCGTGTCCTTGTCCTGTGTCGTAAGCACGCGGTTCGTGTTTACGTCGGCCACGTGCTTTCATGTTGTATTTTTGTGATGCGTCTTTGTTTAATGTGAACCGCGGCGATTCGCATTGGCTGCATGTTTGTCTCGTCAATGTGTAACCCTCCCACCTTGTTTCCCTGCTTAACTTTGATTTGCCCCAGCTGTGTTCTCATCAATTACCGTTCCTCATGTGAGTACTTAACCCATCCGTGTCTGTTGTCATGTGCTGGTTTCTCGTCGTTAAAAGGTAGTTCATGCTGTCCTGGTTCCAGTCCTGAGTCTAGTCTAGTCTAGTCAATGTCAAGTCCTAGTTCGAGTCTGTCTTCTAGTCTTGTTTTTCCCCCACGGGGTTGTTTTTGTTCAGTTTTGTTTCCGTTTTGTTATGAATAAATCCCTATTCTCGTGCATCATTGAGTCCTCATTCATCCCTTTCTACACACGTGACAGATAGTGGCACTACACAGCTGGATTTAAGGGAACACTTGCCTTGAGTTTTGACAATAGTAATTTTGGGTCCTGTTAAGGGGTCAATCCTTATACTCTGAGATTGAGATCAAACTCTGAGATGTATTGTTATAAAAAATTATATATGTAGAATAAAAGGATACATAAAAATGAAAAATACATGTTATTTATGCTCCCTCAGGATTTTCAGCAGGTAACACACAAGAGCACCAATTACTGTTGCCAGGATACAGCAGAGGCTAGAGCTTGCACAGTCACCAGAACCACACCGATCCAGAGCTTAATTCTCATCTGGCGGTTCTACATATTGTGAGAAAATGTTAGGCTAATCCAGAGGTTTTCAAAGTCTGAGACAGTGGGCCTCCCTTTTGACACAACCCACCCAACGTCGCCCCCCCCCCACCCCTGTATCTGCACTCGGACTGGGCGGGGCATAACCCGGAAGTGGGTGGATTTTAACCAGGAAGTGGGCGGGGCTTTAGCCAGTATGTTATTTTTAACCATGCAATTGATATGGGTCGATCAGAAATTGTTATATTTATTGCTGATTAGAAAACTATTTACATGACAACATCAGCATTGAGCTTCACATCAATGGTTTTGATCACAAACGAACTATATAGAGAACAAGTTTTGCAACAATTAATCCAACTCATGCGGTTGCAATTATGAAGAAAACTGTAATGAACAAGAGTTTTCATTTAAACATAACTCTCTTTTTTTAACTTTTAATTTTTTTATGATCAGTGTAATTTTTATTTATTCAGATGGATTGCACCAGCAAAACTTGTTTTCACATTGAAATTATGTTCCTGTTGCATGAGGATTAGAAAAAAGATGTGTTACTCTCCTCATTGTACTTGTGCATGAATTATATTAAATATAATAATATTTAATATTTTTTTTCCACATGTTGGGTGCGTGTTTGCACGTTCTGCGTGTTTAAGGTGTAGAAAAAAATATTGAGCGATAAGCGAATATACTCAAGGAAGCTTGTATGAATGAATGCATGCGAGGGGGGAGTCAGATTTGTGCGGGGAGTCAAATTTCGCCTGCATGTTTGATGGCGAAACTGCCCAGCTGTTCAATTCACAGACACAGAAGATGAGGACTTTGATGGATTTGGATGTATTGATTAAAATATAATGTGAGTGTAGCCTATTGTTAAATAGTAGAATAAAGTTCAACCAAACTTACTGTTTTGCTTCCGTTACCTTTTTTTTTTAGACCGCATTTTTTTGCATGGGTTAAGTACAGAAATAGACCCCGTAATTGAGACTGTGCCTTATAATCCTTTTGCTTTATGGTGCGGAAAATACGGTAAATGCATTTGTAATTGTGCTTTTATTTTTTAGTTTGTTTTTTAACAATATGCATGTTTGTGTTGTTTTGTAAGAAATACACACACACACACAAATTTGCACAATACAATTAAACTTATTAAATATACAAATAAACCTTCCTAAATGAACAAAACATCTGAATGACACCGTTGGTGTAGGAATTTTTATTCAGCACCAGATGGCAGAGTAGAGCACTGTGTCAAAAGCGTCGAAGCACCAACACAGTTTCATGTAAAAGCTTCACTGCTTCAGAAGCTTCGTTTGGCACATCCCTACTACAAACAAACCGAAATAAAAAACAAACCTGAAGCTGAAGAAACCCTAAACGTTAACGGAAGACGCGCGAACCTGAGTGATAGAGAGAGAAAGACAGCTGTTCTCATCTCAGTGTTCTGCGCGTGAATGAGCAGGGCGGGGAGGCGCGCTGTGACCAGCCTATCACAGAACACAGACACAGTCATCTACCCAATGAGGATTCTTATTCAATCCGAGCACAGATAATGACTCTTATTACTCGTATAATACTCGTACTCGGCAAAAGTGCTTTATCCGTACCGGATACTCGTTTCAACCGAGTATCCGGCTCAACTCTAGTTATTAGACCATTATTTTTTACAACTCTCCGCGCCTCCCCTGGCATGCTCTGGCGCCACCCAGGGGAGGCGCGCCCCACACTTTGAAAACCCCTGGGCTAATCTAATCAAAGTGGATTTGGTGATGTGCTGAAGATTGTGTTTGCATGATTGTGTGCATGACTGAAAACTCCAGTCTAGAGATGTATTCTTATGCATGCCACTTTGAAGATCTAACTGTGTGTCAAAAGAAAATCTAAGCTTAGTGTAGTTAGATGATAAATATCATCATATATGAAAGACAGCATCAAAGAGGCACACAGCATGACTAAGACCAGAAGGTACTTTGACTCAAATTATGTTTTGAATGCTGATACAAATTGTTAATGTAAATTAAATTGTACATTGTATGGTAATATATAGAGTAAACTAATATTTTATTTTATTTTTCAGATGAACAATTTAGTATTTTTATACACATTATGGTCGAGCAGCCTAACTGAGAATGAAGGTGAGTGAAAAGAAAGAGAAAGTAGTCCATGGTTCAAGCGAAAGGGTCAAGCTATTTCTTTGCCCGAGAATTCCCCTGTTGGCTGCAAGATGACAAATGCTGAGTGATTGTGGTGCAGAAATAGTTGTATTACTAGTTTCATGTTATTTACTTGTTACAAATTATTACATCTTTGCTATTGTGTATATTGTTACTTTTCCTCACTGTTAAAAACAATTTTTTAAATCTTAATTGAATGTTTTCCCCTTTGTACCACTACAGATCAGTTTTGGTTCAGTTTCGGCTTCGCCTTGGGTCTTCCCTCCCTCAGCTTCATCGACGTCCCTCGGCCAAACGTCTCCATTGGGTTCCCCCGTGCTTTCCGGCTCTGCCTTGGTCTGTTGTCGCCTGGCCTCCACCTTCGGCTCCAGCTGGCTCCTCCTTCCCCCCGGCTCCGCCTTGGTCCTCGGTCACACCGCCTTCGACTCTGTCCCGTCGGTGTCGCTTCGGACGCTCGTCACTGCCAGCGGCATCGTTCGGGTCAATCGGTTCTTCGGCTACATCCTGGGATCCACCGGCTTCGTCCCCGTCAGTTGTCACCATGATCCCTGCCATCTGCCTTCATCCCTGGCTCCTCCCTCCGTCGACTCCACCGTGGGCTGTCAGCGGCTCGCTCTGGGTCTGCCACCTGGACCATCCTCCTCCATGGCCATCATGTTCTCTTCCTGCCGTCATCATCCCATCATCACCTCTCGGTCTTCGTCCTCCTCCAGAGCCTCCTCCTGCTACCGGCTTACCTTGTTTGCCGTCCACTATCTCCTCTTCCTCGCCACATCATCATGGCGCGAGGACGAGCCTTCCGGGAGGGGGCGTTATGTCACGTTTTCACTAAACCAGGACTCTTATTTTGCCTCCTTTTTTTCAGTCACATGTTCATTTTGTTCTAGATCTTTCTGTCACACATCAATTGCCATGGTCACTAATCAACACAGGTGTTTGTCTTTTGTTAATCATTGCTTGTATATTTAGTTCTCCCTTTTCACTTTGGTCGGTTGTTGTTTGTGCTACTCTGAGTTTGTGTTTATCACATGTTATGTTAGCATTGCTGTTGCGCACCCTGCCTTCAAATAAAGTTCAGTTGGATCTATATCTTCGTTTTCATCCTTGCCCTTACCCTTGCCTGCACTACATGACAGCTATACTGTTTGAAATATGTTTTTAGCCACATATAGACACATAAATAAATATGCACACATGCTATCAACAGGATGGGTAAAAATCCTTTTTAATTTGGAATATGAAAAGCAAAAATAGGTCTTTGGAGAAAATTGATATGTTTGGCCAGTGGGATATTCATTTCTTTCTCTCTGTTGCAGTTCCATTGGGAGATACAACAATGATGTCTGGTTCACCCGGACAGAATTGCTTAAGCTGTATAAAAGTTGAAGGATTTTCATTGTTTAATGAAACTGAAGCCACAAGACTGAAAAAAATTAATAACTAAAGCATAAAGTGAAAGCATAAACTTTTTGTTAAACAGTCCTGTAGTTTATATGGCGATAAATACCAAATCCCAGTGTGATACATGACACTTTGCCTTTCTTTTGTAGGACAGTTGAGAGTAGACAGAATAGTTGAGAGAGTGTAATTGGGATAAGACCAAGGTTGAATTCCAAATCCCTTTGAGCCAACACCTCAGTATGTATAAAGTACACTGTGAAAGTTTCTAAACCCAATTTCAGAACCATCTCTCTGTACTCTGTAGAGTATTCCTGATGTCATTCTCTCCTACTTTTTCTCCATTCCCTTTTTGTAGCTTTATTTTAAGTCTCTCTTTATCTCTCACTTATGACATAGCCTACAACAATTCTTCATTCTGTTGACCAAGCAAGACTGACTGCATTGAGCTTATGACGTTAGTACACAGTAAACATTACTTTTATTTTGTCTGTGATAAACTAAATTGTTGCACTATAATTTGCAATGTTCATAATGACCAGTCCACCATAATTTACACACCCTTTTAGTCAAACCTACAAATAATTGTCATAATTTGACATTTATTGACATTAATTTGAAAACATGACTTTTTGTAATTTTAGTGAACACATAAATGTCCCAGACATAACAGTTGACATGTTGAGAAATTCATGAACACCTTGATTCTTTAGTTACTTTGGTATAAGCGACATTTCTAGACTGATCAAATTACATACACAATGATCACAATGCACTTTAACTTTCCCATGCTGCTCACTTACAAATACAGTTTAATTAGGTTTTCTTTTAGCTCTCTCCCTGTCATTGTTGAGGATGTGCAAAAAAGGGGTAATTTTCAGTCAGTTTTCTAAAGCCAATTTTTCTCTATACTGATACTATACCTTTTGATTGCCACAAATTATTTGGATAATGCATAAAACATACTAACAGTTATGTGCAAACAAAATGGGCATGGGGACTTCTTGGTTAAAGTTAACATATACCCTAGATATATAGTTAATTGAAGTTAAGATAATAAAACATTGATGTATACATGGTTAATCTCCTAACTCCAATGCATGTTCCTTTATATGGAGTATGTGTAACTGGAGTTTAGTAACTAAAAATAATTAAAGTATTTACTTCAAATGTAACTAAAACTCTGAAGTACTTTCACACACTAAATAAAAGAGTGTGAATTGCAAATAAAATATTTAAAACAAGTACACAGACTTGTTATAAGCATATAAATAACCTTGAAACACCTGCATTAATTTGTACTTGGCCTTGTATTGTATCCCATGACAGACAGAAAAGACAGTGATAAGGAGATAAAAAAAAAACTCAAATAAGCAGTAATATAAATTATTTTCCGCTAATACAGCAGATTCTTACCAGATTTGCCACCAGAGGAACATCGGTCAGGTCAAACTGAGGGAAGCCAATCATAGCTTCTTTTGAATCGTGTAACCAGTTTCTAGTTTGTGTAATCTGTGAACAACATTTGATGTTTAACAGACCACTTCCTCTGAACTGCTTGCTCAGCTGTATGAGTCCCCCCAGGTCAAGAGATGCTAAGTAATAACATTTATTAGTAATGTGTGCTGATTAGCAAAGGTTAAACAGTTTTAGCTCCAGTGAAAGCAGTAATTAATTGTATAAGAGAAGTTCAAAAGCCCCTCATTAATCATGTCATTACTCAGGACAGTGCACCATGATGTAAGTTATAAAATATAGTGTAATATTTAGCTGTTATGGTTATGTTCTGTTTAATTAATTTTCATAGACGTTTAGTTTGTTTATCTTTAGTCACATGTTTCTAAGGAAATTATTAATTGTCACAGTTGCTTATGATTTAGTTCATTATCTCTGTCTATTTGAGTTCCCCTGTTTGAATCACTCATGTTTGGTTATTGTTTGTGTCAACACGTCTTTCATTTTGGGACTATATTATGGATTTAATAAAAACCATTTGGATTTATCTTTGACTTCCTTGTTGTGTGTGCATTGTGCAGCCAAAAGTGTGACAAAAGCACTTTTCACAGTGCACATTTCAAAAAGATTTACAGAAAAATATTATTTACAGAAAACATTAATCTATGGCCAGTACGATTTTGTTTTCTCGAATATCTCGAAAAAAGATTTGGTAACATTTTACATTAAAGTTAAATTTACTAAGATTTGTTAACTACATTATTGAATGAACTAACAATGAGAAATTCAAAAGCATTTATTAATCTTATTTCATTTCAACATTTAGACTAAAATCTGTTATCTGTGGATATAATTGCATTGACCTAAGCTGACAAGATCAGCTGAGCAGTGAACAGTTGTATTTTTATTATCTAATGTTAACAAAGATTACTAAATAACAAATGGATTAATTAATTTTAGTTAATACATTAACTAACACTAACTAATGAGACAACACATATTGACAAATGAATGCTTATTATGTTCATAAATGCTGCATTTATTTAATCAAGTCATGTAAAAACAGAAATATTGTAAATATCTTTTTTTTCAGAATTCTTTGAAGAACAGAATTTTTTTTTTTATCAGAAGTAGAAATATTTTTTTATATTGTACTAAATGCCTTTACTGGCATTGTTGATCAGATTAAAAATAATGTTCACTTGCTGAATTTATCAAATATGATTCCCTTTCAAGGGAACTTGAATTTGAAGTTAATTTAAAATAAATAAATAATGCAAGTTACTTTTCAATTTGCCCTAAAAAATTAGGTACTAAATTGAACGTATTGTAACACGTGTCCCTGTTTCTGTCTGGGTCTTCCTTGTCACTTTCTGTCAGTCTTGTCATTGTTTCACTTCCTGTCTATTGGGTCATTGTTTCACTCCCTGCACCTGTCTTGTAATCACTTGCTCGTTAGTCCTCCAGGTGTTGTTGATTCCTCCTGTGTATAAATCACTCTTGCATTTCCCTTGTGTTTGTCGGTTGTTGATAATGTTTTAGTAATGTGTATGCTAGTTGTGTTTGGAAGCCTAGTTTTTTTAAACCTTGGGTCAAGCAGGGTAGCCAAAAAAAATAATGCTCATCGACTGGAGGTTGTTCAGCTTCTCTCTTAGTTGTCTTTGCAGAAACTCAACCATGGATATACTCTCTGGAGTTTGAAGCAGTCGAATCTCCTCTTCTTCCAGAGAGTGATGCAACATGGACAACAGCGGAATTATTTTTGACCCGGAAACCTTCTTCTCCTCAGACAGCTCAATTGTAGCATAGTGAAATGGTTCTAATACTTTTAAACAGTCAGCAATAATTCTGTATTGTTCAGCAGACAATGGTGCCAGATCAGTACATAGACCAGCCAAAACTGCTCCGACAGGCTCTCTCAAAGTGTACATATGCTGAAGCATGAGATAAGTGCTGTTCCACCTTGTATCAACCTCCTGAATAAGTTTCAGCACTGGAAGGTCCATGTGAACTTGCATCTGAGTTAGTCTCTCCTATAAAACATCCAACAAAAATCAAGTGTCAAATCAATATATAGAAAGAAAGAAAATATGTTACATATGACAAGTAAGGAGCTTACCTTTGCTGTAGTGCTGCTCTTAAAATAACCAACTATCTTTCGACAGTTTGTCCGGATGTACAATAATTTAGGACATTGGTCAAGAGCATTTTTTACCAAAAGATTGAGAGTGTGTGCCACACAAATAGTGTGACGCAAATGAAGCTCTCTGGCACAAGCTCCCATATTTGCTGCACCATCAGTCACTAGACATGTCACTTTTTCACTGATACCCCACTCAGACATTAGTGAAGTTTTCATAGAAGCCATGTTTGCTGCAGTGTGTGCCTCAGGGAAATGTTGCACCCCCAGGACAACTGACTGCAGAGACGTGGTTTCATCAATGAAATGACATGTCACAGCTAGATAGGCATCAGTGTTTATGGAGGTCCACATATCTGATGTCAAACTAACTGCAGATGCTTTAGCCACAATGGATTTTGTTTTATCCTTGGTTTCCTTGTACCTTTTTTCCACCATGGCTTTCAAAGTCTAAAAAATATATAATTTATTGAATTGAAAAGTATTTAAATGGTTAATGTGATAATATAGTGCTTCATGTTGTGACAAACATACCTGCTGTGTAGGTAGAACATAGGAAGGATCTAAAGCTTTCATAAGCTTTTTGAATCCACTGCCCTCAACCAAGGCAAAAGGCTGTGAATCCTCAATAATCATATCCACCAACAGCTCAGCCAAGTCAACCTTCTCAGCTAAATTGAATTACATATGTAAGAGTTAAAAAACAACAACAACTGTGTACAAAGTGCAACAAAGTGTAGTGTGGGGCTATGAATATAAATGGGCTACCTGAGCCAGGTTCAGTAGTCCTCCTCGTTCTCATAGTCTCCTCGTTGCCATGCAAGACTCTAAAGTGCCTTAGCATAGTTGAGGTTTTATTATTATAATTTAGCTCCTTGGAACACACAAGACACTTCACCTAAAAGTATTCAGAAAAGCTGTCACATTTTATTTTATTCATTATTGGAATCTATTACATAGTAATTGCAGGTGCATTACCTTCTTAGGTGAGATCAACTCAAAGTGCTCCCAAACAGGGGAAAATCTCCTCTTTCTTGCTGGTTCCATCGCAAAAAAGAAGCTCGAATCGAATGCCGAAAACAGCGCAATAAAGGGACCCAAAAACACAAAAAGCGAGGGGCAAGCCATAGTGTTTCACTGCCGCTTTTATTTCGAACTGCACTCAAACCTAGCGAATCCTTTCCTGAATCAGTCACGTGGTACAGCCGCTACGCGGGGCTTCAAGCGTCAGCATGTACGTCATCAACACACGCATCGACCCGCGGTTCGTGGTTCACTCATCAGATTACTCGGCACACGCTTCAGGGATTCGAACCGAGAAGCACATCACTATTTTGCACTAGTGTGCTTCTTTTGTTTATATTTAAATCAGAATCAGAATCAGAAAGATCAGAAAGAGCTTTATTGCCAAGTGTGCTTGCACACACAAGGAATTTGTCTTAGTGCTGGAGCTTCCAGTGCACATATACAACACAACATGAACAAACAAACAAAAACAAAAACAATCACTGAGGAGCTCAAACACCGAGGCTACCATTTGCGGCGCCAACTCTCCAGAAATGAGTGCAGTTTAGCAAGCATACATAGCAGCAGACACAACAAAAACAAACATAATATACGTCACACATTTCACGTAAGACTCGTGTGGGGATTTTTTTCAGTGGAGTTGGGGGGAGGGGGAAATAGATAAGGAGAACAGAGAGAACAACAGGCAGATGGATGTTGACAGAGAATATAGACAAAACATTTTTGAGTTCAGTTCAGTTCTTGGCTTTGTCCTTGAAGGGAGATAAGGAGACCAGGCTGTTCATCATGCTGAGTTCCCAAGAGATAGGGACAAGTGAAGTTTCGGGTGAATTTTTATTCCATTTGGTGATCTTCAGTAATTTGTCCGGATCATAATCAATCAATCAGCTCCGGTCGTGTTCGGTCCGTACAGTTCCATAGACATCACGTCTAGCCTCATGGTCAGACCGGTTACAGTCTGTAAAAAGTTCACCAGTCTGACTCTCGATGGAGCCCACATAAGTAGTCCGGACTGCGTTGTTGCGATTCAGTTCCTCAATCTGTATCACTCTCTGATCTAATTCCTTCAAACGGCCACACGCAACCACAAAGCATTTCTTAATTTCCACATATAGAAAAATCTTCTGATAGGTCAGGGCAGTCCCAAAGCCAAAGAATAGGAACCCCGCCATCAATAATCCAATCATATAGAAAATCCTTTCCATCTCAGTATTCTCAGGAGTCCAGCAAGCAGCGGGTCAGTGAAAAAGAAAGACAACAAAATACAAAAGCGCGAGGAAGCGAGAGCGAGAGAGAAACGCGTCTGCACTGTAGGAGAAGCAGGAAGAGAGAAAGTGTTTTATTTTGTTTCTCATTAAATGAGTTTGGACTTAATCCTGTTCTCCTCGCCCTGGTTCTCCGCATCGCACACCAGCAGCACAACCGATCGTTACAGTAGTCATGTAGATTTGAATACAAGCTAGTCAAAAATGGAGATGGCAGGCCAGAACTTTTTCATTTCTAAAATGAAGTATTCACATTATTTTGAAATTCTTAAAAAAAGGGAGAAGGGAATAGTTGGTAGGTGTGATGAAATAGTGAATGGTGAAATTTTTCTCTCTGGGCCACCAAGAAGATAACCAGATCAGCTTTTCTATGGTAGCCTTGGTGGCTACAAAGATAAATATGTGGCTGATTATTTCCAACTTATAAGCAAAGAGCAACTCATTTTTGATGGATGTTCCTCTTTCTCCTGGCCATGTGTCACAATTGGTCATGTGCACAGTATAGAAAGGCTGCAGAATTTAAGTATCAATTATGTTCTCATATCCCTCGATTAAACAGGGTCTTACCCACAGTGGTGGGCTCTAAGCAGGCTCTGTTTATGAAATATGATAAATCTCTTTAAAATGTGCCTCTACCCAAGATTGAGCCCAGGTTTTACATTTTATCGCTCCAAAGAAGGACTGGGGGATAAATCCGATTTTAGATTTTCGGCTTTTAAAATTTTCAGTCAAATGACTCAAGTTCAAGATGCTGACAATTAAGAAAATTGTGGCTTTAATCAAGTCTGAGGACTGGTTTGTCACCATAGATCTCAAGGATGCTTACTTCCACATATCCATCTCTCCACCCTTGTCAAACAGTTTCAGAGACTGTTGGGTGTGATGGCAGCTGTGTCCAGTGTGACGCCTTTTGCCCTGCTTGTCCAAACTAAGCTCCATGCTTCCCTCACAGACTGTTGATCGATTTTGGTCGTTTAGGTCAAGGTCTGTGCAGGGGTCATGAACTGCTTGGAGATGATTGCTGTCTTACTGGCTTTGAAACACTTCCCCCACTGTGTTCTTTTATAAACAGACAACACATTAGTGATTTCCTATGTAAATCATCGGGGTGTTTGCCTTTACAAAATGGCACACCAGATTGTCCAGTGTTGTTGTGTGGGACCGCATGATCAGAACAAGGAAGACCAGCTTTTACTTAACGGGCCTTTATTGGTACCAAAGACAAAATAACTTACAATATAACAAATAAGACAAAAACGAAACAAACAGAAACCAATCCATGAGGCTAACAGAGTAAAACTAACCTCCCACATTAAACAAAGTAACAGCTTATAAAGGGAAAGATGGGCCCATGACAACACAAAATGGGGGAACAAAATAACTTTACATTCTACATAATACTAAACAATTAGATAGATACTACACAATATATAGATATACCAAATCAAGATAAAAGAAAGCAAACTTTAATGAAACACTATAACATGTACAACTTAAGAAAATAATTTATAAAGAGAAAAATGTCTTCCTCTCCTGTGAAATTTCAACACATGGTAGATCCGGACGGAACCAAATTCTTTACTTAAATTCTTTGTTCCTGCCCAGACTCCAATTTCTGTCACCCCAGGATGCCATGTCTGCTTTACATTGTCACTCCTCCCTGGTAAAAAAATACTATTAAGTTTGTATGAAATTAATATAAACAAAAAATCCAAATATTAGTGAGCAAGTACCTATGATTAGTGTGTTTGCATGCATGTACGATGTCTATGATGTGAATTCCTGAGCCCCTGAATCAGGAAGTAGACATCCTGTCAAGGCAGGGGCTGAGTCCTAGAGACTAGAGAGACTCCACACAAAGGTGGTGGAGCTCATTTGATTTGGAAGGAATTCAGCCAAGCAGACGTGGATCTGGATCAGTTCCCCAGAAGGGGTCTACTGCTGGTAGCCCCGTTTTGGCCAGCTTGAGTGTGGTTCTCGAACCTGGTGTCTCTCCTCGATGGCTCTTCATGGGAGATTACAGTCAGGAGGGGCCACTTGTTTTAGGTGGGGGACCAAATTCTTAACCCCCACCCAGAGTTGTGGAATTTGTGGGATTGAACTCAAGAGTCTGTTCTCCCAACTCAAGAGTCTGGAGTCACAAACAAGGTTTTTGAGACCATACTTCATTCTAGAGCTGGATGCCCTGATATGGATAGTGTTCACTTCATGATGCAGGTAAGCAATTAGCTGAACCAGTTAACTGGTAAATTGCTGGAGTTCCTGCAGGCAGCCCTAGCTGCTTACCTTGCAACTTTGGGTAGTTTGCCATTGGGATGAAACCTGTTAGTAACTTATTTCCTCCATGGTACTTTGAGACCAAGGCCTGCAACTCACATGAGTGTACTGGCTTGGGATTTGGCTGTAGTCATGGAAGACCTTCCTATTGCTCCCTTTGTGTCTTTGAGGAAGCTCCAGAACTGAGGAAGTTTCAGACTCTAAAAATTCTCTTTCTCCTTGCTATTAAATCTTTAGAACTTCAAGCCCAATCGGTTTCCACTTTGTTTTTAGACTTCTCACCAGCTATGATGAAAACCTTTCCTAGACCTGGTAATGTTTTTAAGGTCCCCACTAACGTGGATTGATTTATCATTTACAGGCTTTTTGTCCTTCTTTTTGCAGGTCAGACCAGGAGAAGCTGAACTTGCTATGTCTAGTCAGGGCTGTCCTGGGTTTAGTGTCACGACACGATAAACGGGGAGGACTCAAATGCAGGGAAAGTGGGTTTATTAAGAATAACAAAATAAACATAAACACACAAAGAAAAGAACCCATGAGGGGGAAAACATAACATAAACAAGATCCAAACCAGACCGTAAAACAAACCAGGGGCACGGCAGGAAACATGACAGGGACCACGACCGAGGGAAACACATGAACGACCACGAAGGACAGCAAACACAAAGGGCTATATATATGATACAAGAGGAAGGGAAATGATATTCAACAGCTGGCAAAACTCAACTTGTTAACGAAACGAGGTAACAAGGGGGCGGGGTACACGCTGACAGACACGAACACACAGCAAATGCGACGTGTAGCGCCACGTGTTCACAGTGATGACGAAACAGCGCGCAGTTGGTGACAACCAAATGTGCGCGACACAGACGACATGAAATCACTCGAGAGCGCGCACCGAGGCATGCAATCTCACACAAAAAACTGATCAAGGAGCCGTGTTATTTAGATGTTTATGTCTACATAAACAGTTTCCCTGTGGTGTAAATTTGAACAACTTTTCATGTATTTTGGGTCACCTAAGAAAGGGTTCCCAGTATCTATGCAGAGAATGAGCAGATGGATAGTTGAGGCACTCTTGCTTACAAAACTTTCAAAGCTTTATTATCATGGGGTTTCCTTTCAAGATGTTTGTGAATCGACGGGTTAATTCTCTCCACACACGTATCTGGATTTGGGCTCCACACTGGAGTTCCAGGTGCTGACTTTTTAGTTTACTGATTTCACACAGGCAGTTGTAAGTATGGCAGAGTGGGTATTAACATTTCCAAAGTGTAGTAACTTCAGACGCAGTGTCGAGTTCCCTTGAAAGGGAATGTCTCAGGTTATGATTACATTGTCCTGTCATACTTTCTTCATGCCTGTGATCACTTGCTATCAGAAACTAACACCGTTTAATTTAAGTGCGCTTTTCAGCTTCCTGGTCATGACGTCAGGTGCCTATCACATTCTATCACACCATTGGACTAATTTCACACATTCTTCAAGATGTGCTCAGGCAGAATAGTTCCCAAAGTGTTGTAACTTCCTATGCAGCATCTTGTTCTGTTTTCTGGGAACCATGGTTGCAGTCGTTGATTTACAGTTGTTAAATGTATAATATATTTCTTTATTGTATCACAGGATTGCAGAGGAATAGATAGACTCAAAATGTGGTGAACAAACCTAGTGTTTATTACAAAATAAAACTAACATAAAATGAGCAAACAGTCTGTGATCAAAATATGTTGACCCGAGTGATGGCTCCTGAGTGTCCAAAACACACAACAGCAGACACCACGAACGAGGAGCCCACCAAGGGGGAAACCAGAAATAGAAATTATGAACTTGAGGATGAGTTCGAGGGCAGCAAGAGAACTGTCTTGTTGTTAACTCTCTAGGTCCTGGGCACAGGTTAAACAACAGGTAAGAGACCAGGGAACACAGTAAACACAACAAACCCACAATGATATGAACTGATCAACTGACAACACAGGGAAAATGCTGGAAAATAGGGGAGAGGGAAAGAGCAACAGGTGTGGGAGATCAGCCTATGATACGCACAGCGCTGCTTAACTCACATGCTGAAGAAACTGACAGGACAATAAAGACAGGAGGGAAAAACCGGTGGCACACATTGACCCATGACAATTTGCTATCTCAAAAACTTTTCTCTTCATTATCTATTCAATAAAGAAAAACAGATGCTTGAAGATCATACACAAATATGGTGTATAAGCTGTCTAAGCTTTTTGAAAATATCTATTTTGATAATATCTTTGATAATAAATTAAGTAATTATACTACTGTATAACTTTCTTGCGTTCTGCCTGCCTAATGTGCTTTCTCAACAAATGCGGCTTCGTCCCGTCTTTTAATAACCGGGTTCTTCAATCCGCAGCAGCGCTGAGAAGAGCGCGTTTCAGAACAGAAGCAGGGTTTGTGTGTGTGTGTGTGTGTGTGTGTGTGTGTGTGTGTGTGTGTGTGTGTGTGTGTGTTTATCTAAGCCTCATACTCATTGGTCGGTAACCGCTCGTTACCGACCAAAATCAAAATATTTGAGAAAACCAATAAAATCAGAGAAGGCGGGCTTTATGTGCACACAGAAGCGGATGAGGCTTTGGGATGGGGGTGGGACCCATGGCAGCACTCACTGCTTGTTGAGAAGCGTAAGAAGGATATGTGCTTTCACTTCAGATAGTGCCGCTGTGAGAGAAGCGTCACTGACAGAGCGACCACATGGACCGCGATCCACGTGCAACGCAAACTCAGCGCATGCGCAGTGTACTAGGTACCATCATTAGTCACAAGATAACTATGTGAAGTGGCGAATTTGTCCCTCTTTGTGCTCGAGATACTAGGGTTCGGCGACATAAAAGAATCGACATAACCCATAAGAAAATTTTAGGAGAAATAGGGAGTTTGGCGGTTCCACTTCAAAAACGTTGACATAATCGGGTTGGCTAGTTAACCGTGAGTCGAGATAAGTGAACTCCACTGTATTAAATTTCCAGGCTCCAGTTATATCAGGTAGACTATACAAATTAAAGTACATATTCAGAGTATATAGAGAGTATATACATTTAGGGTATAGTATAAATAGGAAAATTGGGATGCAGCATGTGTAATATTATAACCATGACCCGAGGCTACCTGCACAGTTTTGACACAGTGCTATCAAGTGGTCAGGAAATATGAAAAATGGCTCTTTTAACTTAATTAATAACTTGATAACTTCTGAAACAAATTTGGTTTCTTTAGATTTGTCGATCGATACCCAATTTTCCTATATTGGCCATTTTCAATTTTGGCATGCAGAAATGTAGTATGTGTCAGGACCACGCCCTGAAGGTACTCAAAAGGATATAGGGAAGTGCCACCTTATGTTTAAAAGTTTTAATGTCTAAAAATAACTTTTATTAAATTGGCCTATTGTAATGAAATTCCTTGGTTCATGCGAGAACTAGTACCAGTTTTGCCATAGTCGGCCAAAGTTGATTCTCTTGCTACTCTTTGTCTGTCTACTGTTGAGACCCTTTCCCCCTATATTAAAAGTACCCTATGCAATCTTTTCTGTTCAAAATGAACAAAATTTAAATAAAAAGTCAATACATCATTAATCCTTTTTCCAAAACATGTTTTGTCTCACACTGATTCACTGTGGTAAGCCTATTATACGTGTTTATATTTTAAACCAGAAAGAATGTTTTTAGCGGGAAATGGTGTATCTCTATCTGTAAATAGAGATGTATTTTGTCGGATTAGCATAGGTTAGTTGTCACAATGACTGAGCATAGCTGACATAATGGAACATGATAAATCTCACACTCCTGGTGAATAACCTCCTTTAAAAATGCTAAATAGAGTTCACTGGCAAAAAGAGAATGTGACAGTGACAGAGTTTGTAACAAAATGAGAATCAATATTGGATTAGCTTTTTAGAGATAGTTAGCTAGTTAGCTTGAGATCCTTTCCATCTAAAGTGGTTGTATCTCTTAATCCTAGTAGTGAACATTTAGTAGTGAATAAGCAGTAGTAAAAGTATAGTAGTATAAGTAATATTTTTTTTCTCTTTTTTAAGAGAAAGAACGATAGTCAGTCACATAGAGCCAACCAAGCCTGGACAAAAGCCAAACACAATCAAAACAAGGTTCATCCTGTTTGCTGAAAATAATTATTTTTATATTTACCAATTATTTTTATAATTATTTTTATAACATACCAATTATCCACATCAGGTCCCATTTCTGCAACTTTGATAATTCCACTTCAGCAAGAGAATTATGTTTTTCATCCTCCCCCCAAAAATCCCAATCTTTGTCATTATGCTTGGTAAATGAGGCAGTTTCACTTTTCTTTCTCTGTTAAGCTTCAATACCTTATCTTCCAAGTATATTTTAAAATTGTGGGCTCATGTCGACCTCTACTGGACATCTGACACTGTAATCACATCGAAAGCATTATCCACTATTTGTCCTCTTTTAGTCATCTTTATTTATACAGTGCGTTTTACAGTAGAGATTACTTCAAAGCAAGAAAATAATGCAAAAAATATGGTTTTGGCTGTACTGCAGCTCTAGAAGTAAAGGCAATCAATACTATCGATGAATATTAAGTGTTAAATGTCCCCAACTACGCAAACTCCAGCAGGTGACAGAATAGAAAAGAAAAAAAATGCATGATAATGATATAGACAACTTTTCTGGTAAAAAGTCAGATTGAGATTGGGACATTCCAATTCCGTCTGGTTGAATTTCGGATACATAGGATCTGTGCCTTTGTTTGAGGAGGCCTTCACAGGGGAGGGTCTAGTAGAATCATGGTCACTGCAGACACTTCAAGGCTGTGTTAATGTTGAGTTTAGGTGCAGGTCCTTCATCTGATCTGGGTTCAGCCCAGATCCGGGTGATTAAGGTCAACCTCATGATAAACAGAGAGACTAATATCAACGTAGATGGCATTCTTATTATGATGTAACAAGCACATCAGGTGTTATCGGAAGTGTTTCTGGTTCCGGCTCACCTAATAGGCACTCTAACAATCATTTTACAGTATTTGAATTGTAAAAAATACATTATAAAGTGTTATGTGTATGCCAGGTTGAAGAGATGTTTATCGCAATAGACGTGTAGGACCATAATGTGTTAAGAGCTCGCTCAAGTACTGGGGGGGCTACCACAGTAATACCTCGGTTTACGAGCGACTTGGTATACGAGCAAATCGGTGTACGAGCATGGAGGGTCGAATCGGTGTACGAGCATTGTATCGGTGTACGAGAAATTTTTACCGCTCAGCATCGTTGTGCGCATTTTTACTGAAAATATCCTAATGACAACCTCTCATTACACAGTCTCAAGGTTCCAACCCCTTTATTAGCCCTTAACTCATTCTCTCAGCTTCGCTTGGTTTGGCTGCATCATTCACCACAGTGCATACTTTTATAAGTGATTTACAGAGGTTTTTAACTCCTATTCTTAACATTAATTAATTGTGATCGCTATTGTTCACGAAGTGAAGTATACACATACAGTACCTCTAAGCAGTAACTGTCACGGTTCATGAATTCATTGTCTCCTAGTTCTGCCTGTGAGTGTGTTTGTGTGTGTGTGGTCACTGAACACCTGATTCACCTGATATCATCTGCCTATCTCCCCGCTTTCATTTGCGGCTCCCATGAGTTCGTTAGTTCGCTGCTCCTGTGAGTTCATTCGTTCGCGGCTCCCGTGAGTTCTTTCTTTCGCGGCTCCTGTGAGTTTGTTTGTTCGCGGCTTTCGTGAGTTCGTTCGCGGCTCCCGTGAGTTTTTTCTTTTGCGGCTCCCGTGAGTTCGTTCGTTTGCGGCTCCTGTGAATTTGTTCGTTCGCGGCTCTCGTGAGTTCGTTCGTTCACATCTCCCGTGAGTCGTTCGTTCGAGGCTCCCGTGAATTCGTTCTTTCGCGGCTCCCGTGAGTTCGTTCGTTCGCGGCTCCCATGAATTTTTTTCGTTCGCGGCTCCCATGGGTTCCTTCTTTCGCGGCTCCCGTGAGGTCCTTTGTTTGCGGCTCCCGTGAGGGATTATCACTTCATTTGTTTTCTGCACTATTATAATAAATTCACTCATTTGTTCTAATCCTTGCTTTCCCCACTTTCCCCGCTCTTGATTTGAATGTGGCTACAGTTGGAGCACACCTGATCTCTTCTGGAAGCTGGTTCCAGCTGCGGCTGGCGTAACAGCTAAAAGCAGACTCTCCTTGCTTTGAGTGAACCCTGGGTATTACTAAGTGACTTGATCCTGATGATCTTAGTGATCTGTTAGGTTTATATTCTATGAGCATATCTGCAATGTATTGAGGTCCTAGGCCATTGAGTGATTTATAAACAAGTAACAGTACTTTAAAATTAATTCTAAATGTAACTGGAAGCCAGTGCAAGGACCTAAGGACTGGTGTGATGTGTTCATATTTTCTGGTTCTGCTCAGAATCCTGGCAGCAGCGTTCTGTACGAGCTGCAGCTGTCTTATGGTCTTTTTGGCAAGGCCAGTGAGGAGCCCATTACAATAATCCACCCTGCTGGTGATGAAAGCATGAACAAGTTTCTCTAAGTCTTGATTGGAGACAAAGCATCTAATTCTTGCAATATTTTTGAGATGATAATATGCTGATTTAGTTATTGTTTTTACATGGCTACTGAAACTCAGGTCTGACTCCAAAATCACACCAAGATTCCTGACCTGATTTTTTGTTGTTTGACCCCTAGAGTGAAGGTATGCGTTCACTTTGAGAACTTCAAAGGGAAGTTTAACTGAAGGAAGTTTAGGCACATCCAGTTTTTAATTTCATCAATGCATTGACACAGGGTGTCAATGGGGCTGTAATCATTAGGTGATAACGCGAGGTAAATCTGGGTGTCATCTGCATAGCTGTGATTTGCAATTTGGTTCTTTCTCATTATTTGGCTCAGTGGCAGCATATATAAGTTGAACAGGAGGGGTGCAAGTATTGAACCTTGAGGGACTCCGCATGTCATGGATGTCCACTCAGACTTATGGTCACCGATACTCACATAATAACCTCTCCCTTCTAAGTATGACCTGAACCATTTAAGAACCATCTCAGAAAGCCCAACCCAGTTTTCCAGCCTGTCAAGGAGAATGTTGTGATCTATAGTGTCAAACGCAGCACTGAGGTCGAGTAAAACCAGCACTGATAATTTACCTGAATCTGTGTTAAGACGAATATCATTTATTATCTTTATGAGTGCTGTCTCTGTGCTGTGATGTGGTCGGAAACCAGATTGAAAGTTGTCAAAGTATCCATTCAAGCTTAAGAACTTGTTCAGCTGATTGAAAACAACTTTTTCAATGATCTTGCCTATGAAAGGTAGATTTGAGATTGGTCTGTAATTGCTCAATATGATGTTGTCCAGGTTGCTCTTTTTCAGAAGGGGCTTAACAACTGCAGTTTTTAGGGAATTTGGAAAAGTCCCAAAAAGAAGTGAGGCATTTACCACTTCTAGGATATCTGCTTCTAAACAGTTAAACACGCTTTTGAAAAAAGATGTGGGAAGTATGTCAAGGGCGCAGGTTGATGTTTTAAGGTGCTGTACTGTTTCTTCCAAAATTTTACCATCAATTGCTTCGAAAACAGACATAATAGCTACTTTCTGAGATTGTGGTCTGATCTGTTTTACCCCAGTGCAGCTCAAGGATGTGCTGATCGCCTTTCTGATATTATTTATTTTCTCAGAGAAGAAGGAAGCAAACTCACAGCATTTGCTGTCTGAGAGCATTTCACTGGGAATCTGACTTGGGGGATTTGTTAGTCTCTCTACAGTAGCAAAAAGAGTGCGGGTGTTGTTTAAGTTTCTGTTTATAATATTTGAGAAGAAGGTCTGTCTAGCTTTGCCTAGTTCCACATTGAAAGCATGAAGGTTATCTTTATAGATGTTATAGTGGATTTCAAGATTTGTCTTATGCCACATGCGCTCAGCTTTTCTGCATTGTCTTTTCATATTTTGCACTGCTGTTGAATTCCTCCAGGGTGATTTTTGTCTGCCACTCTTCTTCCTGACTTTCACAGTAGCAATGTTATCAATAACATTCTGAACTTTTGAGTTAAAAGAATCAAAAAGAAAATCAACAGAGTCTGCAGATATGCTTGGTGTTAAAAGATATAGCCTTCATAAACAGAGCACTAGTATTCTCATTTAAGCATCGCTTTTTGACCGAGATAGATCTAGCTTCAACAGTCGGAGAGATCAATATATCAAAGAAAATACAGAAATGATCTGATAGAGCTACATCCTTAATGACAATGGATGAGATGTTTAGACCCTTACTGATAATTAAATCTAGTGTATGTCCTCGATTGTGTGTGGGTCTATGTACATGCTGAGTCAGATCAAAAGTATTCAAAACTGTTAGAATTTCTTTTGCCATTTTGGATTCTGCATTTTCTATGTGGATGTTAAAGTCCCCAGTAATAGCAAAACAGTCAAACTCTGAGGAAGTTGCTGATACCAGTTCTGTAAAGTCCTCCACAAAGGCTGGAGAGTATTTTGGAGGCCTGTAAATGACTAAAAGTAGAATGCGAGGAGCACCTTTTAACACAATACCCAAATATTCAAAAGACAAGTAATCACCAAATGACACTTGCTTGCATTGATAGACATCTTTAAATAGAGCGGCTTCACCTCCACCTCTCCTAACAGCTCTGCAGACACTCATAATAGTAAAGTTAGGAGGGGCTGTTTCATTCAGGATTGTTGAACTGCAACTGTCTTCAAGCATTGTTTCATTTAGAAGCATAAAATCTAGATTGTTTGTGGTTATTAAATCATTGACTAGAAGTGATTTATTTTTAAGTGAACGGATGTTTAAAAGTGCTAACTTAACAGTCTTACTTTCTGTCTCTACAGTAATCTTAGTTTGGCGTGTAATATGCAACAGATTAAATGGGTTTGCCAAACGGTTTGAGAAGGCCTTTGGCTTTCTATCACGTAATAAAACTGAAATAGCGAAAGCAACAGGCACACTGGGTTCCCGCTTGTTCTGTAAACATTTGACAAAGTCACTGTTATCATAGCGGGGACCCGACACACATCACTGAGAGCTTTTATCAGTTGTTTTTGGTTCACTTAGAACAGATGGAGGATGGTGAGGGCCCTGGCGTTGTGGTAGCGGTCGAAGAGCTCTCGCAGGAGGGATGGGAGGTCGAGCTGGGCCCACAGTCTTTGGTGGTTGTGGAGCTCGCCTCTTTTTTGTTGATGTCTGGGGGCTCGCAGCAAAAGAGTGGGCGAGTTTGGTTCCAGCATACACCAGTTCCTCCATTTTCTCAGAGAAACACAGCAGAGGGGATGCTGGGGAGAGGGATAGCGTATCCGGTGAGAGAGGCTGTTGCTCTGGTGTTACTGGTGGCTCTAATATGTTGTCCTGGCCCTGGCTGTTTTCCCGAAAGTCGTCCTTGGCTGCTGAAACTTGGAGCAGTTCTAACACGTCACTGTCTATCGGTGAGCTCTCTGGGCAGGGCTCAGTCAGGATTGTGTCCGTGAACAGTGGTTGTTGTGGCTGTGTGGTGTTATCGCTGTCCTCGTGGGATGTGTCAGCCGCATGTCCATTCAGGTGCTGAAATGAAGTCCTGTGGTCAGCTGTACTCTGTCCAGGTGTGTTTGTGCCATTCAGATTAGGTGGATTTGCACACACTGCTGAAGGATGATGGAGGGAGAAGTAGATATTGTCCTTTAGCACTCTTGAGCCCAGTTTGTTTGGGCGCAGGCCATCATGTGTGAACAACTGTCTCTGACTCCAGAACAGATTGAAGTTGTCGATGAAATTCAGTCCCTTTAAGTTGCAGGTTTTTTGCAGCCATGTATTAAGCCCAAGCAAACGTGTAAATCTATTTGTTCCTCTTGCTGGGAGTGGTCCACTGATGAACGACTGAACTTTTAGACTTCTGAGCATTTCAAAAAGTTCATTGAAATCCCTTTTAAGGAGTTCTGACTGCTCCTTCCGAATATCATTCTTTCCCACATGGATGATTAGTCGGTTTGCTGTTTCATATTTCATCAGAATGCTCTTAAGTTCCCTGTTTACATCGGAAACTGTTGCTTGTGGTAGGCAGCATGTAGTTGTATCCCTGCTGCTAATATTTCTGATAATAGAGTCACCCACTATCAGAGTCCTGGGCTCGGCTGCTCTAAGAGCTGAGTGTCGCTGTCTGCTCCACCTTGAGTGGCAGTTAGCATCGGTGTTAGCTGCTGGCTGATTTGATCTGTGTCCGATCATGTTTGGGGATTCCTCAACCACATTCATCATGTCTGGAGATTCCTCACTCACATTCATTAACACTTCAAATCTGTTCTCCAGATGTATTGGCGGTGATAGGGAGCTAGTGTTTGGGGTAGAGGACGCTACAAAATGTGATACTCGTGACAATCTGATGTCTCGAGTGCCTTTTGGTCTCGCTCCCTGTTTGTGCCATCGATTAGTATGTTGATCAATTTCGGCACTCAGTATGGCCTGTTTAGGAGCATTAGATTCATGGGACTCACCGGCTGTGTGCTGGGGACGTCCATGATGAAGCTCTGTTGTGTTCCGTCTGGTTTGGTAGTCCCACAAGTAGCTTTGTTTCAAGAACTGCAATCCTTTGTAGAAGTCTGTGGCAGTTTGTGCAGCAGGTAGATTCTTCAACCAGAGGAGGCATATTATTTAGTGTAGGCAGCTGTGTTTTCCCTTCTCCGGAATGTAAGCTGATGGCTGCCGTCAATGGGAGGCTGGTTGGAAAAAATTCCCCTTTTTTGTTGCAATTCTTCCAGTTAGAAACTTTGTTGGTGCCAATATTTGTCGTTTGAGCACTGTGCTGATTTGCTGAAGTTAAAATTAGGAGATAAAATATAAAAGCAATAGAGCAAAGCGCAGAGCTGTAAGCAAGAGCGTCCGAACAGTAGCGAAGCAGGAAGTAGAAATAAAACTCATTATGGGGAAATTTGTTTTGGTGTACGAGCTCGCTCTTGGAACGAATTAAACTCGTAAACCGAGGTATTACAGTACATGCATCTGCAAAATGTCTGTTAAAGTGCACTTCATCTGCTGTGTACAAAAAGCTGAAAAACATCTTTAAAATGTCAGTTTTACGTAAATTCTAAATCATAAACATTCTCTACATATCTTTTTAACATCTGACAGGAAACGTCCTAAATACGTAATGCAGATGACAAAAAAACTCTAAAATAATAAGTCTTCCATATCTAAGCATGTACATTAAGTAGACATCTCTCAGATCAAGGTATGTACAACCGGTATTTTCTGAAAAAGTGTGTATACTGGACCAATATTCCAGACATTTCCAGACATTGAATGAATACTGGACCAAGGTAACAAAAAACCAAGCCCCTATTCTAATTGGTAAAGAACACCACTTCCAATTTGGGGATAAAGTACTGGTCAAAAGGATCAAACAAACGGGTGAGGCCTTGGAGAAACCAGTTTATTGTGATCCAACTGAGATATTGTATTGGCAATCACTCGCACAACTGTTTTAACTGATCTTTTTCCACAGTGGATCCATGCAAGCAGATTCAAAGGAGCCCGAAGAATGTATGTGATATGAAATAACTAACAAGGTTTTGTTTTACAGTAACGCAGTAATAGCTGACGGTCCTATTTGACAGGAGTCCTCTCTTGTGCTATCCACTAAACTGGATCGGCTGCGGTCTTAGAGACAAAGAGGGGGTTATTGGTGAACAAGCGGAGCCGTGCAGCGCCTTGTGGTTATAATTCGCGACACACTTGTTGGGTGAAGGAGCTGAAAACGCAGCGTTACCCTCCACAGAAAGAAAATTATATCCTTTGGATCATTGTAATCATGCATTATTACATTACTCTTCTGTGTTGCTTTGTGGTTGCTTCTGCTTCTCCCTGAGATAATATTTTTGGCAAGTTCTCTAATGGGACTGCCCACCAGTATACTAACTCCTCCCATATGTATATCAGGAAGTCTTCTCGTCAAAGCCTGATTGTCAGTCTATAATTGTGTGATAATCCAATATACTGCCTTCAGTCCACTGATTTCCATTCGGATGTCCGAAAACCCTTAAAAAACTGAATCATGAGTCAAATAAGGCTAATTCCATGGGTGGCGCCCTTGAATTCAGAGCAATATGCAGACCAAAATATACCTTTCCTTATTGTTTAAGAACCATGTGTATGCACCTATATCAGCCCTCTGACTCTCCTATTTATCCAAGATTTCTTGTTCTAGTAGTGATATCCCAGCTGTGTCGCATATGATCGCTCGTGCCAAGAGTATCCGGGGCCTAAGAATTCTTCGAGATCAGTCCATTCGGCACTAGATACACCCCTGAGGCAGATCCTCTTCAACGTACAAAGCAGAGTGTAGGTGGCTATGTGCCAGGAGAACATCAGGTCTCCACATGATGGCATAGATTGTGGTCCTCCATGATTCCTAATTTTGGGGTCTCGGACCTTTGACGTGAAACAGAAAGCCTACACTATCGCATGGCAAGCTTTGCCAATGACACCACGAAAGCCATGAAGGGTGTAGGACGAGAATTGGCAGCTATACTTGCCATGATGCTTCAAAGTCGAATGGCCCTGGATATGGTACTGGCAGGAAAGGGCAAAGTATGCGCTATAGCTGGAGATCAATGCTACTTGCGTCTCGGCGGAAGATGATAAAAACAGCTCTATCACTGCTGCAGTCTAAAAAATGAAGGAGTGACGCAGAGTTATTTAAGGATAAAGTAAGAAAGGGCAAGGGTAACGATTAGGGGGGGGGGGGGGGGGGGGGGGCTGGGACATCTTCTACGACATACTCAATCCCCTTTAACTCTTTGCTACAATACTAATGCCCATCGTCGTCACCCTGATAAAATGATAAAATGCCTTATGAATTGCTATCACATAGCCATGAGTGCTCAGCGCTGAAATTGACCAAATTTCTCCCATCAATAAGAATATGAGAATGTGGTATGAAATGGGGCAGTATGAAGGATATCACACTATTTCATTGAATAGTGTAAAAGAGGGGATTGAAGGGTTCTCTCTATATCCAAATTATATCTCACAAGCATTGACACGTATTAACTCTTGATATTTGGTGGTGCTTTTCATACGATTCATATCAAGTCAACTTGACCTGTATGAACTTTTATGTGAGAATATTGTTTGCCGAAACGTGGCCTAAAGTGATGTCAGCACGAAATAACCTTGGACCCGCTGGTGGGAGGACAGAAGAAAACCCTATATAAGCTTGTGTATTTTTGTAAGATGTTAAGCAATGCCAGAATAAATCAACCCTGTTTTCATTTATATCGTTGTGTCTGGTCTTGCTTCAAGAGCGCTCTTTTAAACATTTTGGTGGTTAAAATATATCTTCAGGAACAGCAGAGAAACTATAATCTAACAATCCTTACAAGAGTAGACAAGCTTTGGAACAAACTATTATGTCATACAATTTCTAACCAAATAGTTACTGTAAATATTTACTGTAATCTATCATCTTGTCAAAGTTAACATCTTCCACATTGCAAGTCTAGGGGTATGATTCTCGCTTCGGGTGCGAGAGGTCCCGGGTTCAAATCCCGGACGAGCCCCCAATTGTTACGTCCTCCCCAGTCTAGGGTTGGGGAAGGCCCGTAACAAGTATAAACAACTCAATTTGAACGATTCCGTTCCCTCTCCTGTCCCAGCTCCCTCAGTCGAAGTAGTTGAGTTTCATGCTCCTGTTTCTTTAAGGCAAGATCTAACTCTCTTAAACGAACTGCTAACTTCGGATCCAGCTGTGAAATCTTTTTACTACTCACTGAATCTATATCATCCACTGATACAGAACCCTCAAAACCTTCAGCTACCATGAGTCCTGGAAAAAGACCTCTTTCCACTAACCTGTTGTATAGCTCATTTTTAATGACCTGTTTCTTTTCTGACTTAGAAACCGTTACATTAAAAAATTCTGCTATCAAGATCAGATCTTTTTTTCTACACTGTTCAAATTCTTCCAGCGTAGGTGAAAGAGTAAACTTCATCAGATCGAAATCCATCTTCAATAATACAAACTTCCTTCCTCACAAAAGTTCAGAACAGCCAAGCAAAGGTTAGCCAAATAGCCTGAGGATACAACAAGATTACATAAACAGCTAAGCCAATATCGTAGGACATACCAGAAGATCTCGAACGATTTCAAAATATCCCTGAATGACCCCAAAAAATCTCCAAACGATCCAAAACGATCCCGGACGAGCCCCCAATTGTTACGTCCTCCCCAGTCTAGGGTTGGGGAAGGCCCGTAACAAGTATAAACAACTCAATTTGAACGATTCCGTTCCCTCTCCTGTCCCAGCTCAAACACTAAACCACCAAACAAATGCTTTGTTTATAAAGAAAAACTCTTTTATTTCAGAACACAGGGGGGGGGGAAAGATCTTCAGGAGGGGTTAAGGCCAAAATAATAAACATAAGAGATTCTAACTAAAGAGACTTAATCTAACTTACCTACCAAAAGAATTAACTCCAAATAAAACACAATGACCTCTCCTAACTACCTAGCTAACCAAAAACAGGAGAAAACATTCCCAAAGAAAATGGCAACCACCTCCCTACAATCCCCAAAACATATATTAAATTAACATACAAGAAAATAGACTTAAATTCAAAGAGGAACACAAACTTAGCACAAGGCAAACTTAACAATCTTTAGCACAAGGCAAACTTAAACAAAAACAACACAACTGGGGCAGGAGAGCAGGACGGCCACGAAACCGCTCACGCAGCAGAGCTCTGCGACGGGTGTAAAAGTGAGCTCTGTCCACTGGTGCTGTTCCTCTGCTTTTAAGCACTCCAGCTCATCAAGACAATTGCCCACAGCTGAACCGCGTTAGGACCTGCGCAGGGAAAGAGAGAGAGAGAGAGCAAGAGAAAGAGGAGGAGCAAACAACACCCAGTACACACTATACAAGGACTAAATAAATAAAAAAAACATCCTGGGATGTAACAATTTCATTTAATTATCATTAGTCAATCAAACAGCTTTATCTAAACCTTTCTTCTTCGGTCACTGTCTGTCTCTGTCTCTCCTCCTGACTGCATGCTTTGGCTCAGACTTGGCCAAGGCTTTGAACGTACTTCATAAAAAGAATTCCCCGATCGCTCTGCTCCCAAGAGTCCTGGAGATTGTTCGCCGGAACAGGGTCCGTCTCACCTTGATCATTCATCTGTACCAGACAGAGGTGGTCTCCAGACCAACAGCTCAACAGCTCTCCTCTGGAGATTCCAATCAAAAGGGACATGTTGTCAGAGGCAGGGAGCACTTTATGTCTCCCCCTGGAACTCTGTAGATTATGGCTTGACCTCTGAGGGGGCCCAGCTCAAAACTCTGGTTCTTCAACCGTGGTTCCGCATACACCTGAGACATTGATGAAGTATGGCGGGTGTAGGGTGGTTACTTTAAACCAGGCAGGGGCACAATGACACTGCAATGATTCAGGTCTGAGGAGTTGGATATGTAGTGTCAAGGCTGAAGAGATAGTTTCGCCATCTTACTCCAAGGCCTATGAGGAGCTTGTTGAGGTTGTCTCACGACCAAGCATTAAAAGATATGGCTGCCGAGACCAGGGACACTAATCCTAATGAATGGATCTGAGGACTGGTTTGTCACCTTTTACCTGAAGATGCTCATTCTCACATCTCCATCCACGAACATCTGCAGGTTCAACTCTGGGGGAAATCCATACCTGTTTCAGAGGCTTCTTCTTTGGCCTAACTCTGTCCCCCCACATTTTCACCCTTTGATTTGACACAGCACGTTCAAAGAACATCCCTTGATGACTGACTATTGTTCTTGCTCTCTTGAAATGTTGGGGATAAGGCTGAATTTAGAGGAGTGTGTCTCCTCCGGATCAGTGTTGATGCCTCCCTCTCAGCCGTTAAGATAATAATAGGCCAGGCACCTACTGCTAGCACTCTCAGAGCATTGGGTCACAGGGTTGGTAAGTCACTCGGGTTGCTGTACCTGGACCACAGCAGTGGTGGACAGAACTAAATTGGCAACTTCACACTGGCGGTCCTCCTCAACTGCCGCCCCAAGTCGGGTTGCTTTGGGGAGTCTGTAACTGATGCTCCTTATCGACGCATATGCTATCGACGGATGCGTCCCTTACAGTTATGGAGTTGATCCTGAGGGATCACTCCACCCTAGAGTGTCACTACCCAGTACTCTCCCTAATTTCTGTGGTTTGGGGTGATGCTCTCATGCTCAACCCCCTGGCACGGGGCCGGATCTGAGGACTGCCCCCTCTGCTAAGAATGCTATGAATAGCGGTCCTGATACCTAGTGTACTCAACCTCATATAAGGTCCTCCTCAACTGCTGGCCTTGAGTCAGGTTTCTTTGGGGAGTCGCCCCCTCCTAGAGGATTCTAACAGGTTCTAAACTCTTGTACCCATAATTGATGCTCCTTGTCGACACGTTATAGATGGATGCACCCTTATGGTTTGGGAGTGGTGCTGAGGAGTCACTCTCTTATGACACAGCCTCGAGAGGCTGTTTCCCTTTGGAGAGTATCTAGTCGCATAGCTACACCTACCAAGGTTTCTTAAAGGCAGACCTAGGGACCATCAACTTATTGTCCATAATCCGGTAACACTGCGGAGGTTGCCTATCATATGGGAGTAGGCTTCCTCTTGAGGCAGGGGCCGAGGCCCGGGGGAAATTGGGAAACTTCCTGCTGTTCTCTGTGGTATTCCCTTCTTTCTTCCAGACCCTCTATTAGAATGTATACTAGGTTCCGGACATGGCCGAGTCTACGTCCATACCTTTCCCTGATCGCCCTGCTTCCAGGAGTTCTGGAGAGAGTGCATATCTCTTTGCTTGGCCTTCGAGGGGGCCTAGCACGTAGTTTCTGGTCTCTCAACCGGGGTTGCTGAGACCACTCTCCTCTCCACAGCCCTCAACATGAGGAAACTGTAAGCCCCAAAGTCGTGCTGTTCTCCTGCAGGACAGCTTCACTACAGGGTTCTCTCCCCCCACCCGAGAGGTTTACGTGGCTGCCTTACCACGTACCTCCGGGTGACTCTATCTCTTTACTTGTTTCCTTTATGGCTTGAGGCTTCTGACCTCTCCCCCCTTGGTGATCATGGTCAGATTTAAGAACAAGATCATTCCAGTGTGAGCCTTATGTCCACCAGGTCTCCCTATGGCATAGGACTAACCAGCTGTTCTGCTGTCCCTCGAGTGGGCCCTGGCATCTAAACTAATTTGAGCAAGTAGATAGTTTAGACTATCTCTCTGGCTTAGGAGTGAGCTGGAATTCCTTCCCTGTGAGAGTCTGTGCCCATTCCACTAGGAGCAGGGGTATCCCTTGCTTATGTTTGTGCTGCAGCAGGCTGGTCTTTCCCACACACATTCCAGAGGTTTTATCAGCTTGATCTCCATTTCGCTCCAGGGATGAGGGTGTTCTCGTAGTGATCTGCAACACACTGGTGGCCGGGCGTCACTGAGGTGGTGTTGGCATATCTCTTTCTCCTAGCGTCTTGTTCAGCTCGTTTCCCATGAATGTTTTGGGTTATGCATGTAACCTTAGTTCCCTAAAGGGGAACAAGACGCTGCGTCGTTTGCTTCAGCTCCTTGTGCCTCCTGGCTTGCTTCAGACTTCAGAGTTGTTGCTGTAGAGATCAGCATACTCAGCATTGATCATTGATCATTTATCAATTCTTCGTGGCCACAGAAAAATTAATCTTTCTTAGTATGTAGATGTGATTACAATTGTTAAATTGACATTGATTTATAAGCAGACCAGAATCAACCTGACTCAAAAGTTTTCTTAAAATATTCACATGCAGATAATGTATGTGTATGTATATTTTTATAGCATGCCGGTCACTTTATCAAACAAATCGCCATATTGGCTGTTGGTTATCTCGATCCTCGGTTATCTTGACGCTTTTTTTGCAACCCCCGAGGCCGTCAACATAACCGGATTCCACTGTATATATACTGGCACTGATAATCATCACATAGACTTACTGCTTTCCAGTTTAGCAAATCAGTGTTTGGTTTGTGAGTGAATGAATTGATATGTTCATCAACAGCTGTTTGCTCCACTTACTGGTGAGCCAAATAGCAGCAGATAAAGTTCATGCATTAGCAGATTCGACACTCTACTTTTTTTCCTGCAGTTCCCGGATTTGCGAATTTTCACCACAGAATTTGTGGAAGTAGATTTGTAAAGCGAAATAAAATGGACAGAAAATTGCCCGTCGAATACAATAGGTTGCATTTTAAAACAGACAAAGTGAAATCTAAAAAGGTGAATATGGATTGAATTTGTAATAATTAAAAGTGTGAAATAGTTTAAATTCACAGCTTAAATATTCAACCATGTTGAATTTTAGCCCATCCAAATTCAGGGCTTAATGCATTAAAATGCAATTAATTTTTTTAACTAGCTTTTTTTTCAAACACATTTTGGTATTATTTTACTTCCAAACAGGGGCGTCACTAGGCCCTTTTTAGGGGTGCTTCTGCCCAGCCCCCCTAAAAATATATATTTGATTAATAAATTTTTGATCGCTTCAGTCCCCTTTTAAAAAAAACTCATTTGAAACGGCGGCAAGCTGCGTCAAGTTTCGGCTCCTCCCCTTATCTGAGTCTGCTTGGTTTCAGCGCATTTTTCAATCTGCAGGGGCGCCGAGCAGAGTGAACATAGTTTTTTAATCATACCCTTATTGGGGGCTGAGCCCCCCTAAAATCAAAATCCTAGAATCGCCCCTGCTTCCAAATCTTTGCATTTCGTCTGCGCTTTCTACCTACCTTAACTACGTTAACTACTTATGTTAATTGTTACAACCACTAGAGGTCAGCCGCAACAGAAAAAGGACGAGAGTCTCACTACCAATAATTTTATTATTTACTTTATTATATTATATTGTATGTATGTGCATCATGTTATATTGTATTCTAATTATTTGGGGTTTAGCTTCAGGGGCAGACAAAGCCAAAATAAAGAACAGAAATGATTTTCGTTAGAACCTCTACTTTTTCTTTAAAAAACTAATTTCCCTAAAAGAAAACAAGATGAAAAGTATGTCAGGCAGAAGTTTTTTTTTTTTTTCTTGACAGACGTCTCGTTGCTTTCTAGGTGCAGTGGTCGTTAGCTGTACACAGTTAACTACCCTGTAGGTACAGTACAGGAGTTCCTGCAGTGTGATTCACTGTAGTGTGAAAACAGGTGCATTTTCTCAGAGGTAAGGCAGGCAAAAAAAAAAAAAAAAATTCAACAGGCCAAGGTAAATCTATATCTGTTACATAAAACAGAAAGGTTTCCTTTCAAGGGAACTCGCGCTGCATCTAGCGCTGTGTGAACGCCCCTGCGTGAATGCGTCATGAAGCACGTATGTAATCTAGCCAATCGCGTGAGAGGTCCTCAGAGCGGGTGACGTCACGAACTAGGAATCTACAAATGCAATTCTGTGCCTTCAGTAGCGCTGTATGCAATCTGTCTGTCATATTTATTGTTGTTTGTCTACCAACTAAAAGTGAGAGTATATGGAAAGCAAGAGCATGCAAGGCATGTGTTCATCCCTGTCCTCACAATCACGGGTGGGGATACACATGTGCTTGGTGTTGTTGTTTTCATGTGGAGCAACACAGTCAGTGCTCGAGGGCGCTGTCTGTGTCTGTCACGGTTCTGTCTCTGTTTCCAGTGTTATTTGTGTTCTAGTGGACAGAACCGTGGCACTGCTCTCTCTCCTGTGTGTTTGTCTCGTTAGTGTCTGCCCCGCCTCCTTGTTTCCCATTATCATTCCCAGCTGTCTCTCATCACTACCTTCCCTCATGTATCTTATAAATAGCCCTCAGTGTTTGCTGTCCAGCGTCGCGTCGTTGTCTTCCATGCCTGTGTCTCCTGTGTGTAGTGTTCCCGATATTCCGGTTAGTTCATGTCATTTGAGTCTTTTGTTATTCTGTTTAAGTTATTGTTTTCCCCCTCGTGGGTGTTTCTTTTGAGTTTATGTTCCTTTGTTGTCATAATAAATCTCCTTCACCTATGCATTTTGAGTCCTCCCTTTATGTATCGTGACAGAACGACGCGACCATTTAAGGACTCAGCAGGGAAGGAATTTTTTATTTTTGTATTTTTTGCCCGTTTAAATCATGGGAAGGAAGCAGCGGGGAAGGAGAACGGATCTGCCACTAGAGGCATCAACAACTGGACTTACATATGACCGTTATGTCAAGTTCAGGACTCTAACCGCTCTCCGCCAGCAGGGGGTGGATTTACGGCAATTTGCTGTTACCTTCTGCAGAGCCGCGGAGGGTCTTAATCTCAATGACGCGGCTCTTAAGGACCTATTGAACTACTCTCTGGATAAGCCCCTCTGCTGGTGGAGGATGAGGGCGATGGACGGTTTAAGTTTTTGGGGTTTTGTGAAGGCCGTGTCCACCCCATTCACGGGCCTCTCCCCCCTGGAATTCTTGGCAGCGGAGCTTGCCAGAGTGCCCGCCGCCGTCCCAGAGCCCGCAGCCGGCCCGGAGGCCGCCGTCCCAGAGCCCGCAGCCGGCCCGGAGGCCGCCGTCCCAGAGCCCGCAGCCGGCCCGGAGGCCGCCGTCCGCCTTCGCAAGCGGAGGAGGAGGAGAAGGACCTCCTCCGGTCCGTCAGTTCCAGAGGCCCCGCCGGTTCTGCTCGCCCTGCCGGCCCCGCCGGTGCTGCTCGCCCTGCCGGCCCCGCCGGTTCTGCTCGCCCTGCCGGCCCCGCCGGTGCTGCTCGCCCTGCCGGCCCCGCCGGTGCTGCTCGCCGTGCCGGCCCCGCCAGTGCTGCTCGCCCTGCCGGCCCCGCCGGTTCTGCTCGCCCTGCCGGCCCCGCCAGTGCTGCTCGCCCTGCTGGCGCCGCAGTCCGAACTTTGCCTGCCCGAACTTTGCCTGCCCGAACTTTGCCTGCCCGAACTTTGCTGGCCTGATCTGCTGGTCCTGCCGGAGCCTACCTGGCTCGATCTGCCGGCCTTGGCGGAGGGCACCTGGATCTACCCGCCGGTCCCGCCTGACCTGCCGGAGCCTACTTGGCTCAACCCGCCGGTCCCGCCTGATCTTCCGGCTCTGCCTGAGCCACCCTGGCTCGTTCCCCCTGTTCCCCCCTCCCTCGACTCTAGGGATGTTATTTTGGTTTTTCTTTTCCCTGGTTATGTGAACTGTTTTTTCTGGGTTTTGTGGTTTGGACTTTTTGGTATTTGTTTTTTCCCTTGGTTGACCTGTTTTGATTTTCATTGATATTGTCTGTTTGCCCTCCCTCCCGCCCGCCGTTCCTGATTTCCCATATATTTTTTTTTATTTAGTTTTTAGCTCCCTGTCCTGTATGTTTCATGCGGTGTGGTATGGGGTTTTGTTTTATGTAGGAACGCCATGGGGCGTTCCTTTGAGGGGGGGTAGTGTCACGGTTCTGTCTCTGTTTCCAGTGTTATTTGTGTTCTAGTGGACAGAACCGTGGCACTGCTCTCTCTCCTGTGTGTTTGTCTCGTTAGTGTCTGCCCCGCCTCCTTGTTTCCCATTATCATTCCCAGCTGTCTCTCATCACTACCTTCCCTCATGTATCTTATAAATAGCCTCAGTGTTTGCAGTGTCCAGCGTCGCGTCGTTGTCTTCCATGCCTGTGTCTCCTGTGTGTAGTGTTCCCGATATTCCGGTTAGTTCATGTCATTTGAGTCTTTTGTTATTCTGTTTAAGTTATTGTTTTCCCCCTCGTGGGTGTTTCTTTTGAGTTTATGTTCCTTTGTTGTCATAATAATCTCCTTCACCTATGCATCTTGAGTCCTCCCTTTATGTATCGTGACAGTGTCACTATAACAGCTACGCGCTGAAAATGCTCCGCTCGCGCCTGCCGCTCTTTGAGGAGAGCGCTCAGGCTCGCGATCCTCATAGTTCTGGTCTCGCTGCAGCCGAGGCTCAGCGTCAATTCAGAGCCTAGGGATCGCAGATGGATCTGTCGGAGGGGTTTGAGACGGGCACCGCCCTATCTCTGCCGTCACCCGTTTGATCCAGTGCTTTCTCTCAGGTTGGAAGCACGCTATGCGGTTTCTTCCGCCTATGGGGAAGTACCAGCGCTGCAACAATCCAGTTTTAGCAGCAATAGGGACTGGATGTTGTCAGCATCAGCTTTGACGGTCCCGCTTATGCTCAGCGCTGATATGGATCGTTAAAGATGTACACATACATGCATAAAACTACATGTAATAATTAGAATGTGTGTCTGTATATATTGATATATAAACAAGAGGAACTAGATACAGGCGCTGCCTTCTCTCTACCCTTGCTTACTGTCCAGTTTCTCTCTGATTCGGAAGAACACGCTGCAGTTTCTTCCGACACAGGGAGGTGCTGGAGAGCCAGACATGACACACTCAAACTGAGTGCTTCATTCTCCAACACGTTTAAACAATATGAGGGGCTGATTTAGATAGTTTCTCTGCTGCCAGGTTTAAACTGAGTACACTCTGGCCAGCAGAGAACAGGTTTTTCTCAGATATATATATATATATATATATATAGCAAAGAAGAGAAATGAAAACCGGCCTTCCATCTGTCATGAGCTGGCGTGCGATGTGGAGGAAAACGAGGAGAACACGGAGATGAAACAGAAAACACTTTAATCATAACAGAGAACCAAAATGGCACATAGGAGTGCAAACTTGGAGGCACGAGGAAACATCCACACTAGGGCACATGTAACGTCAACAAGAGACAAAGACTAGGGAGAATAGGAGGGTTTAAATAGACAGGATAAGGGACACACCTGGAGACACTAACGAGATGATTAACACAAGACAGGTGTGGAAGGATCTAGAAAGTCCTGAAAGTGAACAAGTGACATAACGATAGACGGAAGTGACAAAGACACAACATGATTGTGACACCATCTGTGCATATGCAATATATATATATATATATATATATATATATATATATATATGTATATATATAATGAATTAATTTATTTTGATGGAACACTTCAAGATCTGTAGTTTGTGTTAGAGACAGAATTTTCTCATCTCTTTTTCCATTACTCAGATCTAATGTCTCTCTCTCTCTCCTCAGGGGGCCGTTCTGCTAACCCTGCCACCTTATGTGCTTCATGGCGCAGTGGTCCCTGGTGAGCCACTCGTCTCAGTGTCTGCCCGGAAACATTGCAGCACCGGGATGCTTGTTCCCTCCGAGGAAGGTCCTAGAGCCATCAGTTCGGTTGTTCCCTGCCGGTTCGCCACTTCAGGTCACCGAGCTGGTTGCTCAGGAAATACCAGAGACTAGTCTCGAGAGACTGGTTCCCTTGGTAGATTTCTCTGGCCCCATCAAGTCCAGGTTCACCAAGTTCACCTCTGCCTACGGTGCCCGTCCTTCCTCGATGCCCCTAGGGGGCCGTCACGCTAACCCTGCCACCTCGTGTGTCTCAGGGCGCAGCGGCCCCCAGTGAACTTGTTCCCAGTGGCCACTCGGAAACGTTGCGGCACCGGGATGCTAGCCCCCACTGAGGAGGGTCCTATAGCCATCAGTTCAGTTGTTCCCTGCCGTTTCACCGTTTTAGGGCACTGGGCAGACCCTAGGTAGTTTTTTTTGGCAGCGTGGGGACTTCTGCCAAATATTTTGAGGATAGTCACTCACTGTGATGCAGTTCCAGAAACTGGGTCTGGTGACAGTAGTGTCCAACGGCCCACCGTTTGGCCTGCTGTACATCAGACCTCTACAGTGGTGGCTCAAGACCAGGGGTTTCCCCGAGGGGCAACCCGTCTCACGTGATCAAGGTTACGTGGCTATGCCTTCGTGCCTTAGACATCTGGGAGAAACCCTGGTTCTGTCCAAATGTCCCGTGTTGGGAGCTCCTTGTTATCGCCGAGTGCTAACGACGGACGCCTCCCTCACTGGATGAGGGAGTGATCCTAGTTGATCGCTCAGCAAAAGGTGTGGTCCCATGAGAGGTTGCTGTCGCTAAGGGCAGTTAACATCCCGGGGACACAATCTGGGAGCACACATCCTGTCGAGACACGGGCTGACCCGGGGACACCACCCTAGGTGGTGTAGCAGATATGGGAGATATTTGGCCAGGCTCGAAGTGGATCTGTTCGCGTCTTGAGAGACCTTGCACTCTCCACTCAGGTTCTCCCTGTGGACTGGATGCTATGTCTTAGGGGTGGCCGAGGCTACCCCTGTATGTTTCAACCCGATCGCTCTTCTCCTGGGAGTTCTGGAAGTTCACCGGGTTGAGGTATCCCTCCTATACGGCTCTGGGAGATTCCAATCAGGAGGGACTTTCTGTCCCAAGCAGGGGGTCTAATACTGCACCCCTGCCCAGAACCGTGGAAAGTGTGGGCTTGGCCTACGAGAGGGCCCAGCTCACAAGGTTCGGTCTCTCACCTGAGGTTGCTCAGACCGTTCTCCACTCCAGAGCTCCCACCATTTTGGGAGCAGACATCCTGTCGAGGCAGGGGCCGAGGCCCAGGGAATAGCACTCCACCTCGGGTGGTTGTTTCAGACAGGTGGATTTGTCTGTGTCTCGAGAGATGTCTCTGTCCACTCTGTCTCTATCTCATCCAGCTCCTCTGGAATGGATGCTTGGGCTCAGACTTCGGCCAAGGCTTCGTCTGTACTTCATAAGAATTCCCTGATCTCTCTGCTCACAGGGGTTCTGGGGATTGTTTGTGTGTGGCTTGGCCTCTGAGGGGGCCCAGCCCATAACTCTGGTCCTTCAACTGAGGATGTCAAGACCATTATCTTCTCCAGAGCTCCCGCCGTGAGGAGACTATACCCTGAAGTAAGCTTCTTTATGTGGTGGTCGGCTGCAGGACCCAGTTAACTGCCCTGATGGTACAGTGCTGGATATCCTGCAATGCCGGCTCACTGCTGGGTTATCTCCATCCACCTTAAAGGTGTATATGTGGCAGCATTCATTGCTTTCCACATCCCTTTGGGTCAACGGCTTGGGGATAAACCCCCTGGCATCCTGTCTCCTCTGTGGCACACGGTGGCAAGGAACTACTCTGCTTGCCCTTTGGGCATTGGACACTTATACAAAAGATTGAACAACTGTTCGTATGTTTAGGCCCTGTAACAAAAAAGGGGGTTCTTGGTGTCCAGGCAGAGACTGAACGAGTGGTTAGCTGAGGCTATCTCACTAGCTTTTGAGTCGGCTGGGCCGCACCCTTATCAATCCAAGCTCTCTCCACTAGGGGTATGGTCAGCATTCAGGCCCTTCTGTCAGGAGTTTATGTTTGTCATGCAGCAGGCTGTTCTCTCCGCACACTTCTTTAGGCTCTACAACTTAGACCTAGACTTCTCTCCTGGGGCCCAGGTGTCTTCACATCTGACACATTTGGTGATCACATCTGACATGCACTTGTTGCTATGGCAGCGTTGGTGTAGCGTTCCCACAGCGCTAGACGCAGCGAGAGTTCCCTTGAAAGGGAACGTCTCGGTTACATATGCAACCTTAGTTACCTGAATAGGGAACGAGACGCTGTGTCCCTTCCCCATACCTCCTACGTGCCTGCCAACAGTATCTACTTTAGGCACTTTTAGCTGCTGGCTGTTTGACAGGGCATGCATTTGTAGATTCCTGGTTCGTGACGTAAACCCGCTCTGGCGTCCTTTCACGCGATTGGCTAGATTACATACATGCTTCATGACGCATTCACGCAGGGGCGTTCCCACAGCGCTAGACGCAGCATCTCGTTCCCAATTCAGGGAACTAAGGTTACATACGTAACCAAGACTTTTTATCTCACCTGAGTTTATCTGACTTTTTTGCTTCACCTGAGATCAATGATAACCATAGTTATGTCAAGAATGTGGGAGCAGAATATGAAATCAATGTGTAATATGCTTACTCTTGCATTGTGATTGGAAGGATAAGATGAAAATGCTCCTCCAAAACATTTGTTTCAGTAATCCTTGTCCATTTTATGAACCCAATCTTTCAAGCCTTCAAAAAAATCTATAACAAAATGAAAAAGATTGGCGATTACGATTGCCAGTGTAAATCTGTGGTACGTACTGTATAACATAGAAAATGTACCAGGCAGTTTTATTAGCAAGGGAGCTTGGGAGATTCATGTTTCTCTGATCTGTCACAAGGTCTGTTCATTTAAAAAAGCCCCCAACGTTCAAACTGAATATGACAGCACAGTCAACATGGCGGCACAGTGATTATGGGAGTCTGTTTTGTTTAATGACGGAATTAGCTTTGACAAAGTAGATCCTGCAGCTGGGTTTAAAAGCATCTGCATCACTCACTCAGATAATTTCTCTTTTTTGATTGAATACATGCAATAGGAGTGAGTTGTTGTTTTTTAAAATGTGCGGGCAAATTAATAAATAGTGTGAATATGTTCCCCATTTCTGCTTTTTTCTCTGCAATATTTGGCGTCTCTTTTTCTCTCAGTCTCTGCTTGCTCTCTACTAATCCCACTCCCCACCCCCCTCTATGCAGTGTGAGGATACGTTTGTTAGTGAAGCGTGGCGACTCTGCAGTGGTGCGGTGCACCTGCAGTTGGATGAGCACTTGACACCAGAAAGCTTTTACACAGAGCTCCCACATGCATTCATACAGGCACACATATGCACTCAAAAGAAAACACACAGAAACGTTTTCCACAGAAACCCAATTGCACACAGCATGTGTTTTGTCCCCCCCTTCTTTGTACAGCCTTGTGTGAGAGTGTGTGCATGTGTCTGTGTGCGTGTGCTGCTGTGATGACATTCAGAGACTGAAATTCAGTTCATTTCTACCTTCTACCTCCTTCTTGTTTTCTCCCTCTCTTTTACTCCATCCTTTCTGTATCTTATCCTGCCTCCTATCCAATCATTGTCTCTTTTCTCAAGATTGCGCTGCCCTATTTATCCTGTTAATCACTGAAATGTTTTCTCCTTCAAAAGCCTATTCCACTTTCGCAGACATCTTCTCAAACATTATTCTCCTTTTCTACCTCCGCCTCATCAAAAGCAACTTGCCTCTCTGCTATTTCTAGTTTTTCCCACTGCATCTCTCTCTCTCTCTTTCTCCCTCCCTCTCTCTGCTTTTTTCTCTCACACCCTCCCTCTTTCCTTTTCATCCTCCTTCGACAGACAGAATGCTGCAGCATCCACTGAGTAAGGTAATGTGTGTGCAAGCAAGAGTAGGGTAATTCTTGCTACCTGCTCTACAGCTAAAAGGATCTGCTCTCCCATCAGTTCTTTGCTATTGGATTTACCAGGAGAATACACAGAGAACAGAAAGGGTTATTCAAAGGCAGCAAAAGACTGACAGGAGGCAAACATGGCCCGGCTGAACTGGTGTCTGGCAGCAGTGATAAGCTGGGGGAAGTTCCTCTTCTCTTGTTTCTTTCCATTGAGAGCATCTAGGAGGGATAAGGTAAGGCTGCATACTGCACTGACTCACTCTGATACATACACACAAACTGGGGTCACCTTTCTCAACTGATTGTGAGTGCTACCAGACAACAGCAACATGCTCATTTTGTTGTTTCAACCTTGCTGTTTCATCCTTCCTCTACCTGCAGTGGGTTTTCAGCCTCTCATTCTTTTGCTGTTTCTATGTTTGTCCAAATTGTTGAGATCAAAAATGTATTACAGTACATTGTGTATAGTCACTTACATTTCATTCTTGTTTAAAAGATAGTGTTGTTAGTGACAAGTGTTAATCTCATATCGAGGTTTGCTGGTGTGATTTAAAAAAAAAAAACTGACAGGTTCCGTCTCCCCACTTTTCTCCACCCCCATTTTATATGTTATTGCCAATGTTTTAGAGATTAAAAGGCACTGCCGCAATTGGTCCCTTAGGTTTATGTTGAGTTAATGGCTGACATTATCAAGTAATGAACAATTTTGTGGGTACATTGTGAACACTTTGTATAAAATTGTTTTGTTTTGTCCATGCAGTAGAGATTTGTGTGGCATTTTAGTTTTACCAACCCCAGAACATGTTAGGAGAGGGTTTAGTGATCTTTGTAGCTTGAGACATCTGGCCTGAAGTTAATGAGAATGGTCAGATTAGGAGTCAATGTTTCATTATTTTGCTCATTTCATGTCTCAGTGGTTTTCTAAGTACTGATGTGTCTGCAAAAAAACAAAAAAAACCTTCTGCCGCAGAACTACTGTTTTTTCCCGTTCCACCCCCCCGTTCCACCCCCCAAATTTCAATCTGTCCCAGCACACATTCCGATCCTTCAGCTTCTGCCAAGATCATAACCCAGTATTATTAATCCAATTTCCCTGTCAGCTATTCACCACTGAATTCTATGCCATCACCGTCATCACCACTGAAGCCCCCTTCTTCAGCTACTGTGCTGAACACTTAAATCTTAGTCATAAATTCAATGGCAATATCCTAGCTAGGAATGTAATAATATATACACAGATTTCATGTAGCTCAATCAGTAGAGCATTGGTGTTTGGGTTTGATCCCAGGGAAAGCAAGAACTGATTCAACGTGTTCCATGAATGCAATGTAAGTCGCTTTGGATAAAAGCATCTGCCAAATGCATAAATATGTATTATTTTTTATGTAATATAAAATGTAAATGTCTATGGATATGGATAGATACATTAATCAAATGACATATACAACGTATAGATGAAATTTAAGTACAAAAACAAATGCGATAAAAGATTTTGCATTCGCTTTGTGTGTGAATTTTTCTGTGCTTTTTAGCATCTTTTTGTGCTT
Source organism: Rhodeus uyekii (assembly GCA_037043235.1). Lineage (NCBI taxonomy): Eukaryota > Metazoa > Chordata > Actinopteri > Cypriniformes > Acheilognathidae > Rhodeus > Rhodeus uyekii. The sequence continues at coordinate 170,855 of JAWRVZ010000366.1, read as the reverse complement.
AAATTGACAAATGCAAAAATCCTAGTAAACACAGTCGTTTATGTTATGTAAAAATAAAGTGGATCTCAGTTATAAATCCAAACGCTGCAGATAGTCCGTGGGCCAGGCTGGTCAAGTAATAAAAAATAACATTCCTAAAGTGCTGTAAGCTGTCAGTCAGTAACTTTTGTGTGCGTACAATGTACAGCAGTCGTGCTTTCAGAGCTGTGCACTTTCAATGACTTGTCTAATTTAAATCTCACACTTTAATCATATTTATAGCTCCTAATTTAATAAAACAAGCTTTGTTACCATGAATGATTACCTCAAAATGTAGATCTGTATAGAGGTGTTATGAACTTTATCAGATTTTAAATACACATCTGCTGTCACAGAAATAAGTCTTTTACTAAAGAGCCCTTTGTCTGAGGTTTTCTTCCTGACCGCTAGGGGTGCTAAGTTAATTAAATGTGCTCCTTAAGTATAGATTAGCTGAACAGTAGCAGTGGAAAGCATGGCTTAAATGCACTGTCCCATGTGCTGGTTGGGAAATGTACCATTTCAAGCACCACCATCCCTCAGGACCTGAAGTGGGAGTTCCACATTAGCTCCATTGTCAAAAAGGGCCAAGCTGAAGAAGTTTAATCTGCCACTGGAGCTGCAGATACTGTTCTACTCTGCAGTCACTGAATCCGTTCTATGCACTTCTATTACTGTTTGGTTCAGCTCCATTACCAAATAAAATCTCAGAAGACTACAATAGATTGTCCGGACTACTGAGTGAATCACTGGTACACCTCTCACACCCAGGCAACTTCCTCTTTGAACTGTTGCCATCTGGTTGGTGCTAGAGCACTGAACACCAGAATGGCTAGACATAGCAATGGTTTTTTCCATCAGGCAATCTATCTCAAGCACAGTTAATGCCCCCACTTTTCAATAAACGTGCAATACACAAAACTATGTATACATTTAATTGATACACTATGCTTCTTATTTACTTGTCCTTGCATTTTTACATAGATTATATATATTTTTACATAGACCTGTACATATGTAACAAACTGTCTATTGTTATATATTGTGTATTTTTGTCAATTATTTTTTGTATTTTGTCATTTCCTATTTACTGTACTTATTCTATTTTCATTCATTTGTGTTCTGTCACTGCTATTTCTGTTTGTGCATTTGGAGCTTCTGTCAAATTCCTTGAATGTGCAAACATACCTGTTGATAAAGCTCTTTCTGATTCTAAGGGTGCTTAGGATTCTGATCAGATACTCCCCCTTCTATATCCTGAATCATCTACTTCTGTGCTGTTCTTTCTTGCCTTACCTACTCCCAAAATATTTTAGGAATATTCACAATCCATCTGACAACTGATCATGAACACTGAAACCACAGTTCAATTCAAAACGCCATCAACTAATTTGATGAGGGACTGGCCATCTGTCTGCCCCCATGAAATTGAACATTCCAAGATCAAAAGTCAGTTCCTCTTGTCTTCATAATTTGTGGAGGGAGAAATCATTTTTTTTAATTTACCAGCAGAAGCAATGAATTCAGTTTTATAAATGTATTTATTATTTCTGTCAATTAAAATTCTTGCATCTACCTTTTGGTATAAAAAAATTGCTTCTTCCCTCTTAAAATTGATGGATCTGCTTAAAGAGAATAAGCAATATGCTGCTTTGTTTACATCAATAAAATTGTTGTAAATGACCAGGAGCATTTATAGCAATTAAATCAAGATTTCAATGGTTTACATCAAGCAGGATTGACTTTGAATCTCAAGAAATGCAACCTTGTACAGATGTTTCACTCATAGGTCATGGTTTATGTGTCTTCCCTAGGAAAGTGTCAAGTCATGTTTTATCTAGGGAAAGTGTCAAGAGTCAAGGCTTGACTTGAGCCGCCGACTCTAGCACACACCCATGTAGCCCGGGCGGAACTCGGGGTATGGAGGCCTCGCCGAAAGCAGGCAAACTCTACTATTAAGAGGAGGCCTTCCAACGCTCCCTGCGCTGCAAAGCTCTGGGGTGAAGGCCGAGCGCAAAGGTCTCACCACACTCGGAACCCACAAGGAGGCCAAGGGGGCTCACACTTGGGAAAGCCAGCCGAGCGGAGCTAACGGGCGTCTACAGAAACAAGCACTATAACTCCTGAACACCACGAGCGGAGGCCTACGACTCTGCTAATAGAGGAGGCCTGACGACACTCTGGGAAGCAAGCAGATGTAGCCTCGGCCACAGCTGCCTCTAAGAAACCCCACGGGTGCCGGGTACACAACGGAGCAGGGCCCCCCCAAAAGGGGATAACTCTAAATGAGTGGAGGCCTACTAGTGCCTATCTAACTGCAGCATGGCCGGCTCAGGGAGCAAGGCTCAACGCTCTCAGTGCGAGAGGAAGCAGAGTGCTATACTACAGAAAATTTGTGAGGGCTTCTGGCTAAGAGCCTGCAACGCCACACAGACGCACCGCAGATTTTACACCACAGGCTTAAGCGAGGGGGCCCAAACAGTGCCACCGACTCAAGCTCTCTCTCTCCAGTAGCCTGGATGGAGCTCGGTGGAATGGCCTACAACTCTCCTCAGAGAGGAGTCCTGACGACGCTCTGGGAAGAATGCAAATGTAGCCTCAACCACATCTGCTGCTATGGAAAACAGGCCAAACAGGGGCACTGGGTGCGTGAGGGAGAACCAAGGTAACAGAAGGCATCCCTCAGGATGTCTGCCAAACCACATGACTACAACCTCTACGGGAGCAAGGCTTCCAAAAAAGGGAATAGCTCTAACGAGCGGAGGCTACTCAGTGCTCGTCAAACTGCAGCATGGCCGGCTCAGATTGGCGGCCTAACAACTCTAATGCAAGAGGAGGCCGAGTGCTATGCTCTGAACATATGTAAGGGCTTCTGGCTAGGAAGAACCCAGAGCCTACCACGCAGGTGCACCGCAGTGCGGGGCCTACCCAAAAAACTATCTTCTACCAGGCAAAGGCTGAACACCACTCGCCATCGCTGGGCGACCTCAGGTGGGCAGAGCTCACTCAACCAGACCCGGCATACCACTCTCGTGACAGGAGAACGCCTGAATAAGTAAACTGGCGGTTCTTCTAATTCCGTCCGAAGAAACAACCCCGCTCCATGAGAGGAGATCGCTCTTAGCAACCGGCTCTAGGGCAGAGGCTTCAGCCCTACAATGCCCCCACACGAAAGGCCGCACCCAGCGAGAGACAGCTAACCAGCGTCTACTCCACTGGAGGCAGCTTTGCAAAGCCATAAGCTGGAGCTGCATAATAATCTGGAGAAAGCATGCAGAGCATGACTTTTCACCTGATCTCCGCACCTCAGTGTGGAGCTCAGGGAGAGAGAGAAGGACTGCACGAGACTGGCATAGAATGACTCGCGGGAACGCTTATTCAGACGGCAGGGCCGATCGAATCCCTCGTGCGAGTCATAACTGCCGGCAGCTCGTCATACGCGGCACAGGTAGGCTGTGAGTGAGCCACATAAACAGCCCCCTGCACGGCTAGTTTTTTGCTCAGCCGCAATGGGGAGAGAGAGAAAGAGAACGCGTTCCCCCGCAAAAGCTCGCTCGCGTCAGCGACCAACAGCCGAGATAAAAAACACTCTCATTAGTTCGCTGGCAAGCACCATCTGCTCGCAATTCACCCGTAAAATGGGACAACGCGAGCGCAGCCTCTGAAAGTGAAGCGCTCGCTACGCACACAAACAACCTCCTCGAAGGCTGGTGTGCACACTCCTCACCTAAGCGCTTCAAATCCATCATAACACACATCTCGCATGTATCATCAGCTGCCCAAAACGCTGACACAGATGAATACAATGAACATGGTTTTCCTTGCTGACCAACGTGGCAGACAATCGCTTAGACAAGCTGTCTCCCTGAAGACATAAAGAGGATGACTTATTGTTTGGGTGCTCCTTTATACCTGCAGCCGCACCCGTGGTGACGTCATAGGCAGCTGCCAGCCATTGTCAAGTTCATTGGCGTGATTAGATAATTTGCTTCAGACACCTGTCACACCGAGCATGTTTCCCCAAAGCGACCCCTAGGAGACGCAGCATAGAGTTCCCTTTCGAAAGGGAACATTGAATAGTTGGGATGTATGATAAACACTGAGCACGTACGTCTCGAGTTTAGTGTCAGTCAACGCACGAAAATATGTTTGAATTCAGCACTTGATCACGTGATGCACTGAATGTTCTAATCATACTGGTGTGATCGTATGCTCCAGGGACCAGTCAAGACTGATCACACTGGTGGTTAATAGGAATGCGGTGCGTGCATTGGTACATTTCATCAGGATGAGAAGAAATATAAAGCTGAGTATCATCAGCATGACAGTGAAAGCTAATGCCATGCTTCCTAATAATTGCACCCAAAGGAAGCATGTACAGGGTTAAAGCAAAAGTCTTAGTACTGAACCTTGAGGAACTCCATACTGAACCCGTCGATATGACATTTCTTCATTTACTGCTACAAACTGATAACGGTCAGATAAGTATGATTTGAACCATGGTAGCAATTTCACTAATGCCAACATAATTTCCGAGTATATTCAGAAGGATTTTTGTGGTCGATTGTATCAAATGCAGCACTAAGATCCAGTAACACTAACAGAGAGATACAACCACGATAGGATGATAAGAGCAAATCATTTGTAACTCTAAATAGGGCAGTTTCAGTACTATGATACGTTCTAAATCATGACTGGAAATCTACGTAGATACCATTTCTTTCTAGAAAGGAACAGAGATGTGAAGATATTCCTTTTTCTAGAATCTTTGACAGAAAAGGTAGATTCACTATCGGCCTGTAATTAACTAATTCTGTAGGATAAAGTTGTGTTTTTTTAAGTGGTTTAATTACAGCCAGGTTAAAGGTTTTTGGTACGTATCCTAAAGACAAAGATTAATTAATGCTATTAAGAAGAGGATCTATGACCTCTGGAAGCATCTCTTTAGTAGATTAGCTGGTATCGGGTCTAGCATACATGTTGTTGATTTTGATGATTTAACGGGTTTAGACAATTCTTCCTCCCCGATAGAGTGGAAAGAGTGGAATTTTTCTTCAGGGACAGTTACAATGCCATCTCACAGTCACCCAGTTGCCCTGCTACACAGGCTCTACAATCAGAACCAAACAATGTACATGGTTCACTAAGCTAGTCGCATCCAAAGCAGTATCTAAAAACTTTGCATTCTTACTATCCTCTAAATAGTTTGGTTAAAGTTTGGATATGTCACTAATTCTGAAATTTTCTCTGTCAGCCTGACTCTCTCCCTGCATTTATCACATGTGAAACCGTGTGGCGGATTCCCCTCAGGAAGAATCTGCTGTCTCTAGAGAGCAGCAAGATATGGCAGCCCAGCCATGAGCTGTTGAGCCTTCACGCGTGGTTGCTTCAATGACCTTTACGCTCTGAAATGGGCAGTGTTTTTGAAATCGTGCATCAAAAACAACATCAACCTGGTGAGCTGTCCCTTTCAGGTTGGAGTCTGCCATCTACATTTAAGGTCTATGTGGCTGCTATCGCCTTGTTTTGTTCCCCGTATGATGGGCAATCGATCGGGAGATATACATTGATGTCATATTTCTCATGGGTTTGAAGAGATTACACTCTCCATGCCCTCCGTAGGTTCCACCCTAGGATTTGCCGCTGGTTCTGAGAGCTCTCTGTCTGTCACTGTTCGAGCCCTTGGAGTCTATTGCGGTTTAGGAGCTCTCTCTAAGAAATGTGTTTCTTCTTGCACTTGCTTCAGCCAAGTGCACTGGAGACTTGCAGGACTGGTTCTCTGTGGGCAAAGATTGTATTCACTCTGGGCCTGGAGACTACAGTGTTATTTATTTACCAAAATTACTTTCTGTCCCCTTTAAAGTCCCCTTTCTGTCCCCGTTTCTCTACCCGCTTTGTCTTAGGCTGTCTGCCTCGTCATGACTTTAGATTTATTTGATTACTGCAGATTTATTTGAACCATTCCGCTACTTTCCGAAAATCAGACCAACTTTTTGGGTCTTATGGTAGCTGTACTATGGTATGTGCTGTCTCTAAACAGAGACTCCCGCACTGAATAGTGGATGCTATTTCTTTAGCTTATGCAATCCAGTTGCAAACGTCAGAACTCACTCGACGAATTTGATGACTTCATCATGGGCCTGGTCCAGATATATGTCAATGCGGAAAATTTGTTTTGCTGCTGGCTGGTCTTCTCAGAACACCTTCGCTAGGTTTTAATAGCTGGATGTTTCATCTTTGGCTTTCCAAATGCTTTCTAAATGCTTATGGTGAGTAATTTAATTAATTATTCCTGTAATATTGGTATTATCTCAAGATGTAGTTGTTACTGCCTTTTGCTATTGACACTGTGGTTCTTGTGCATGACTTTGTGCTCATGTGCTCTCTGTCACCACTTTGCTGTTGACACTGTGGCTTTGTATATTAGTTGTGCTAATGTGCTCAATGTATGGCTGTGTGTCCTGTACTCAGCTATTTTTCAGATTTGATATGCAAACTTTGGTTGGATTCAGCTACTGATTTCATTGGTTTGTATATATGCCTATAAGCAGTGAGCACACCTAGTGACAAGGATTATAGAAAGGGAGGACAGGTATAGAAAGGGAGAGTGCAGGGTAGTACCAGGTATTTTGTCAAGCAGCATAGAGACTGCGCCAGACTCGGGTGACGATGAACGGAGTGAGGATGATTAGAAAACTGTAGGGAGGGAGGAGCCACAACCAGAGCTGGAGGGTAGAGGCACAACCAGAGAGCCTGAAACTTGTGGTGGAGCCAGAGGGACGACTGACTGAGCCTGAGCCAGAGGGATGAGGTAGCCCAGAGGAGTCCTAGGGCTGGACAATTTCACCATCAAACATGCAGGTGTTGAACCGTAATCTGACTCTTCTGACCAACTGACTCTCCCCTCATGTGCATTCATTAATAATAGCTTATCAATCAATATTTTTTTCCGCACAGCAAACATCCAGAATGTGCAAACACTCACCCATCATGTGAAAAAATCAACAGTTTTCCTGGTGTCATGTTAAAATAGACGCACATGGCATTGTGCAACATCTGGAAGATACATAAAGAAACCTGGAAAATGCATGAAGGAACTGAATTGTATTTTCCAAGTTCCTTTATGCATCTTCCAGGTCTTTTAAACTCCTTTGTACGTGAAAGTGTGTGTCTATGTGTGTGTGCATCTGTGTCTAATCTCCTCAGCTGTTTTTGCTGCTTTGTCTTTGTCAGTTATGAACGTTTCTAGGTTCATGTTGCGTGATGAGTGTGGATGTTCCTTCTTTCCACTAAGAAGTGCCAGTTTCTGTTGTATTTCAGGTATTTTGGTTTTCGTGTTTCCTTGAATAAAGCTCTTGCGTTAGGAGCTCTTGCATTTATTCTCCGAGTCCTGCTTCTGCTTCTTAATGTTTCACAAGCTTCCTTTTCGGTTTTTTCGCTGGATATAACAAGCACTGAACCGTAAAGCCCGTGTGAATGTGAGTCTCGCCAGGAAGGGTTGCTCTTTGCGAGCTGTGAGTAAGGGACCGTGGGAAAAGTGCATGTTCTTTTAATTTTCTGCTTTAATTTTTTAAGTGTGTGTAGACATGAGACCAGTGGCATTCATTAAACAGTGGACACAGTGGACAACGTTCAAACCTGTCTTTTCAAAAAGGGAATTGCATGTCCAAAGTTACCTTTCTTTTACCAATAGCTTTCTATAGAAGAAAATTTAACTTTTCCCACGGTCCCTTACTCACAGCTCGGCAAAGAGAAGAGCTTTCCAGGTGCTTTCTCACATTCAGACGGGTTTTATGTCTCCTTGCTCATTATATCGATCGAAAACAACGAAAAAGAAGCTTGTGAAGCATTAAGACTGCATCCATAAGTATACGTTGTTAAGATTTTTTTTTTTGAGTGAGTCGTTTTATAGTTATTGCCATTTTATGCTTAATGTGTGATGAATATCAAAAACAAAACTAACTTTACTTCACTTGCGCGTTCTGGGTGTTTGCTGTGTAAAAACAATATCGACTGATAAGGGAATATGCTCCAGGAAGCGCTGAGCGACAGGGAGTCAGATTTCAGCTCAATCTCTCAACAAGCACCATGGTGGAGGTAAGCATATGGTATTATGTAATGTTTTGTGATTGGTTTATCACTGCCAGCGTCCTACTGTCCCTGTGTCAGTGTGAAATTGTCCGACAGTCAATCGAGCTGAGCGCTTATCAAAATCACACAAAAACAATGGTATAGATTTTTAGAACCCAGTACACAGACAAGGCGCACCGGACTATAAGGTGCACGGACGATTTTTATTTTTTTATTCATTTTTTTTTTATTCATTTATTTTTTTTTTTTTGAAAAAAAAGAAAGAATTTTAAGCATTCTGGGTGCGCCTTATAGTGCGGAAAAATACGGTAGTGAAAAACTGGCATTTGCTGGGATTATAATAATGCTTAGTCTTAACAGTAGTCAATTATTCTGAGTGAGAACAAGTCTGCTCTTTAGTTAATATACCTCTTTTTACAGAGACAATAGTTTTTAATCCTGTTCACCTTTTTAAAATGGCCATATGCTTCAGTAATGGGTTGCTGGGAATGCAGGCAAGCTAATCCGGGGAAGCCATAGGAAAGGAAAGAGAGTAGTAAAAGACAGAGAGTAGAGGGGCAATGAAAAATTTAAGTAAAGTTAGCAGAGACATATTTAAGCAGGCATGCAGAAAAGATGGATGAAAGTGAGGCCTGGCAGAGAAGGGAGGAGGGAAAAAGAAAACTGAGCTAAATATTAAGGGTGGGCTGTGTTGTTGAAACAGAACTGCAATTGAATAAGATATAAAAATAAAAGAAAGGGGGTGGGGGAGCAGAGAGAATATGGAATAACTGTGTGAAGGAAAAGGAGAACACTTTCCTTGCCTTTGCAAGATCATGGATCTCCCTAAACCACCAATGTATGTTGAACAGAATACATGGTATTTCTGTACATTTTTAATCGGATTCAGGGGAATTTTGACCTCTTCAGAATGCTATTTATTTATGGGGTTGCCATTAGCACAGGAATGGAACCTGCTTGCATTGTCATCTTCCTAATAACATGACTGGCCAACATTAATAAATAAATAAACATTTGTGGTCCATAGCAACAGCTTCAAATTTCTATCAAAGGGGTCAGAGTATTTCAAAACACATTCCAGCATATGCTTATGTTGGTATGAGGAAACATAATTTTGTAAACATATTAAATACAAGTATTTGTAAAACAAGTATTTGTAAATGTACAGACCAGATGTAGCCTACAGATGCACAGGAAAGACTTGATTATACTGACAATATAGCACGGATGTAATAAAAATAAAAATATTAAGGACACCTTTTCAAAAAGAACAAAATTTAAGAACTACTGTACATTAGGTGTTGTTTTTCCACTGGAACATTTACTTGCATAGACATTGCACAGTTGCTGTCATCTACAAATTTTAGAGTGTAATTATGGGACATTATACAAAGCATTTAATCCACAAAACCCTTTCAAGGTATAACAGACCTCTATGGTTACGTTGACTCGCGCATTTCTTTTATACTTTTGTTACTATTTATGAATTATGGATTGAGATGGTAGCTCTCTTTAAGATATTTTTGTTCTGTTCTGCTTGTGTATAATTTAATCTGGTGGTTGCTGTTTACAGAGCACAAAGTGCTCTCAGTCCAGGTTGCTCTTAATGCCTAGGGCACTGCAGGGTCGCAGGGCAAGAAAAGATACCCATTCTTTCCAACAACTCAACCAGTCACTGCTAATTATCATACTCTTAGTGAGTGTCCCTTAGGAGCTGGTGAAAGAAATTTTTATTTTATTTATTTTTTATTGTTAGAGCTCCAAGCAACCATTTTATTCATATTATATTATATGATCATCATATTTAGTCCATTTCTGGACTAAGCGTCAGAAGTATGTTATATTGCTTGTTAGCTTTCTTCTTCTTTGTATTATTTCTAATAGTTTAGTTAATGAAAAATGAAAATTCTGTATTAATTTAATCACTTCTGTTCATCTTCATGGGAAATAAACAAATGGAAATACAAAGGGAAATAAACAAATAAAAAAAAAAAAAAACATTATCCACATACATGTCTTCTGGATATATGGTCACTTTCTTTGATGAACAGTTTTAATTTACTGTATAACACAGAATTTGGCAAAAAAAAGCTGCTTAAAGTATGCACAGCTAGCGTCGTCGAGCTCTGCCATTGGATGCTACGTTCCCAAACTGATAACGCACAAGATGTGTGTATTCATTCCACGATCATCGTGTGCAGGGAGTGACACAACGTCTGAAGATTTCTTCTTCTTTTTTTATAAATGGTCTTTTTAAACTAGCTTGGGAGATATGAATTACACTTCTTTCACTCTAGCACTTGCTGAGGACACTAAAGCTTCTGTTCCCTGTCAAGGGAACTCAACACTGCGTCAAACGCATATGGGAACGCCTTAGCGTGATTGTCTCTTGAAGCGTAATGAAATCCAGGAGTGCGAGTGCATGTCGCCGAGGGTGATGTCATGAGCCAGGAGTATATAGAGCACGCTGTAACCCGGAAGCGGTAGCTTTAGTGTCTTCAACAGCGCTCAAAGCTAACGTGTGTGTAGTGCTTTGCTGGCCGTAAGTTTGATTTTCTTTGATCACTTACCTGTTTTGATGGCGGACACACAGTCTTTCCGGCGTTGTGTCACTCCCTGCCCACGTTTCATCACGGGCAGCAATACACACGCTCTCTGAATTACATGTTTGGGCGAGAACCATGCACGCACGCTCACTCGAGGGCTCTGAGTGTGCAGAGTGTTTGCGGCAGCCGCTGCGCACTCTCCGCTTACGCCTGGCAGTTTTCGAGGGAACTGCTCAGGCTTGCGGTCCTCGTGGGTCTGGCCCTGCTGCAGCTGAGAAGCGCACTCACATTTGGAAGTGCACCACGTGGTGATTACTTCTGACCTGGGTGAGGAAGCGTTGCTGAACCTCTCCAGTTCTGAGGAGCTTGAGGTGGATGTAGTCAGCATCGATGTGGATGAGGTTGAATCGCCATCAACCTCACCCGCATTTGAGGAGTTGCTCGAGGTCGTCACTCGGGCAACGGTGAGGCTCGGTCTCGAGTGGCCAGCCGAGCCAAGGGACGCTCGCCCTAAACATAGGCTGGACGAGCGTTACCTACCTGCCCGGGTGCAGCCTCAGCGTCGGGGTTTGCCGTTCTTCCCGGACCTCCACACCGAGGTGTCGAGGTCTTGGAAACGGCCCGCCTCCCACAGAGTGCATAGCAGTGCTTCCGCTAACTATGCTACTCTTGTGGGGGCTAAAGAATGGCGTCTTTCAGCCTCACAGGGGTCCCCTTGCTGGTCTTCCTCGAGTGGTAGTTCAGTGCCCTGCAAGCGCGGTAGTTGGCCCGGTAACTCGAGGGGACCGGGTCACGCTCTCCGCAGGCAGCCCCTTCCAGTCGCATTCCATGCGGGACGAGCTGGACAGGTTGCCCCCTCTGAGGAGGGTCCTAGAGCATTTGCTCCGGCAGCTCTCTGGCTTCGGCCAGGGCCCCGGAGTAAAAAAATATATCTGTCCAGAGGTCAGTCTCAAGAGGCTGACACCCCTAGTAGATTTCATGGCAGTGTGGCTACGTCTGCCAGGTATCTCTCAGTGGGTCCTGCGACCGTATCAGAAGGATAGGCTATTCGCTATTCACCGGGCTCATCCACCTGGTTTTTCGGGGGTTCTGCCAACTGTGGTGGACCCCGAGCAGGCTCTGGTCATGGAACAGGCAACATCAACTCACTGCTGAGGAAAGAGGCCATAGAGTAATGTCCCTTTCTCAGCCAGAGATTCAGGCTTTTACAGCCGGTACTTCATCGTTCCAAAGAAGGATGGAGGCTTAAGTCCTATTTTAGATCTTCGCGTGCTGAACGAATCTGTCAGGCGACTGAAATTCAGAATGCTAACTCTGAAAAAAGATTGTAGCACAAATCAGGTCCGAGGACTGGTTTGTTACGATAGATCTCAAGGGCGCATATTTCCACGTCTCCATCCTTCCACAGCATCGGAAGTTCCTCAGATTCACCTTTGGGGGCAAGGCTTATCAGTACCGAGTTCTTCCATTCGGCCTGGCTTTGTCTCCACGCATTTTCACCAAGTGCGTGGATGCAGCTCTAGCTTCGCTCCGGTCTCGAGGGATTCGGATCTTAAATTACATCGATGACAGGTTCATTCTGGCCCAGTCTCAAGAGATGGCGGTGCAATATCGAGATGTCGTTCTTGCACACATGAAGGAGCTCGGGCTAACCACTACTTTCCTCGGCATTGTATGGGACTCTGTGTCGATGTCAGCACAGCTTTCCCCCGTGCGCATCACCTCAATCCTATCTTCAGTCAGCGACATAAAGCTAGGCCAGTTGGTTACTGTCAGAAACTTCCAGAGACTTCTGGGTCTCATGGCAGCAGCCTTCTGTGTAATACCACTGGGCCTGCTCCACATGAGACGTCTGCATTGGTGGCTCAAGACCAGGGGGTTTTAACAAAGGGGAAATCCTTCCCACCTGATCATGATTTCAAGGCGCTGCCTGCGAGCCTTGCATCAGTGGAAGAGTCCCTGATGTCTTGCCCAAGGACCTGTACTGGGACCAATCTGTCACCGCGTGATGCTGTCGACAGATGCCTCCCGCTCAAGTTGGGGCATGGTCTTGAGTGACCGCTCAGGGTCTGTGGAGCTGTTCCCTCTCCCTTCATATAAATGCGCTGGAAATGTTGGCTGTCTGGAAGGCACTTCAGGCCTTTTTCCCAGACTTTTGGGGACACCACGTGCTAGTTCAATCGGACAACATGTCGGTGGTCTCCTACATAAACCATCAAGGGGGTGTCCGCTCTCATCAACCAGCTGGGTGGATCCTTCTCTAGGCCCGGAACAAACTTCGCTCTCTCCGAGCAGTGTCCGGGATCCCAGAACACGGGAGCAGACTTCCTGTCGAGGCAGGGGCCGAGGCCCAGGGAATGGATGCTCCACACCGAGGTGGTGTAGCAGATTTGGGAGAAGTTTCCCACAAGGCGACCCATTGTCCCACAAGGCGACCCATTGCCCTCTGTGGTATTCTCTCTTTCCCCCAGCCCCTCTAGGGCTGGATGCGATGCAACAGAAGTGGCCGAGGCTATCCCTGTATGCCTTCCCCCCCGGAAGCCCTGCTCCTGGGGGTTCTAGAGAAAGTTCGGCAGGACAGGGTCCGTCTCACCTTAATTGCCCCGCGGTGGCCGGGCAGGGTGTGGTTCTCGGACTTAGTGTCCCTCCTAGTTGGCACTCCTTGGGAGATTCCCATCAGAGTGGACCTTCTGGGCAGGATCCTTCATCATCGCCCAGAACAGTGGAATCTGTGGGTCTGGCCTCTGAGGGGGCCCGACTCATAGACTCAGGTCTCTCGACTGAGGTCGTTGAGACCATTCTCCACTCTAGAGCCCCATCCACGAGGAAGCTCTACGATCGGAAGTGGAAAACCTTCACTTCCTGGTGCAGCAACAAACATTTAGACCCAATGACCTGCCAAGTTGGTATCGTTCTGGAGTATCTACAAGAAAGATTCGCTGCTGGGCTGTCCCCCTCCATGCTTAAGGTGTACATGGCTGCCATTGCGGTTTCCTTTGTGGCACTTTGAGGCTAAGGCTTGCTCTCGGGTGGCGCCTTTCCCTGGTACTCCAGGTTCTGTCCCAGGCACCCTTTGAGCCACTCGAGGACATCTCTGAGAAATTCCTCACCCTTAAAACGGTGTTCCTTTTAGCCATCTCCTCCTTTAAGAGGGTTGGTGACCTTCAGGCCCTCTCAGTGGCCCCCTCCTGTCTGGAGTTTGCTCCTGGCTTGGCGAAAGCTTTCCTCTTTCCCAGACCAGGATGCATCCCTAAAGTGCTTTCGAGCCCTGCTCGTCACACTATACTGCAGGCCTTATGTCCTCCACCCTTTGTCAATCATGGCCAGGAGTCCAAGAACAAGGTTTGTCCAGTGCGGTTCTACTGGGTCTTATTAGAATCAGAATCAGAAAGAGCTTTATTGCTAAGTGTGCTTGCACACACAAGGAATTTGTCTTGGTATTGAAGCTTCCAGTGCACATATACAACACATGTGTTTACATAGCAAATAACAATAGCAATACATAACATACACAGTACATGTGGTCACATGCTGGGATTTTTTGTATGGAGTGGGAGAGGGGATAGATAAGGACAGGATGTCAGCCATAACATCCGCCTGCATTGTTTTACTTTCCCTGCGCTCTGCCCAGCATTTTATCTCTTAGCTCCTGCGGGAGGTTGAGCTTCCTCAGCTGACAAAGGAAGTACAGTCTCTGCTGAGCCTTTTTTTACAATGGAGTCAATGTGATTGTTCCACTTCAGGTCCTGAGAGATGGTGGTGCCCAGGAACCTGAGTGACTCCACTGCTGCCACTGTGCTGTTCATGATGGTGAGTGGAGGTAGAGCAGGGCTGTTCCTCCTGAAGTCCACTATCATCTCCACCGTTTTGAGCGTGTTGAGCTCAAGGTTGTTATAACTGCACCAGACAGCCAGTTGTTCAACCTCCAGTCTGTAAGCAGACTCGTCACCGTTTCGGATGAGGCCGATGGCGGTGGTGTCGTCTGCAAATTTCAGAAGCTTCACAGAAGGGTCTTTAGAAGTGCAGTCATTGGTGTACAGGGAGAAGAGCAGTGGGGAGAGAACACACCCCTGGGGGGCACCAATGCTGGTAGTGAGAGTCCTGGATGTGAGTTTCCCCAGTCTCACTCGCTGTTGCCGGTCTGTCAGGAAGCTGGTGATCCACTGACAGATTGAGGATTTAGTTTAGTTTGAGGTCAGTTTAGCTGTAAGAAGATCAGGCATGATGGTGTTGAAGGCCGAACTGAAGTCCACAAATAAGATCCTTGCATAAGTCCCAGGTCTGTCGAGATGTTGCAGGATATAATGCAGTCCCATGTTGACCGCATCATCCACAGTCCAGTGATGTCCTTCAGATGGGCCAGAACCAGTCTTTCAAATGACTTCATGACCACAGATGTGAGAGCGACAGGTCTGTAGTCATTAAGTCCAGTGATTTTGTTTTTTTTTGGGACAGGAATGATGGTGGAGCGTTTGAAGCAACGGGGAACTTCACACTGCTCCAATGATCTATTGAAGATCCGCGTGAAGACTGGAGCCAGTTGGTCAGCGCAGGCTTTCAAACAAGCAGATGAGATGCCGTCTGGGCCTGAAGCTTTCCTTATCTTCTGTCTTTTGAAGATTTTGGTTACCTGCTCCACACAGACATTAAGCACTGGTTGGGTGGTGGAGGGGGGGAGAGGGGGTGCAGGAGGTGTTGGAGGACGTGTGAAGTGTAGTTCAGAGTGGTTTTGAGGTGTGAGATTGGGTTTCTCAAATCTGCAGTAAAAGGTATTTAGCTCATCTGCCAGATGTTGATTCTCAGCAGGTCGGTGGGATGGTGGCTTATAGTTGGTGTTATTCTTCAGGCCTGACCAGACAGCAGCAGAGTTGTTGGAAGAGAACTGGTTTCTCAGCTTTTCAGAATAACTTCTTTTTGCTGCCCTCATCTCCTTTGTCAGTCTGTTCCTGGTCTGTTTGTACAAAACCCCATCCCCCCTTCTGTAAGCATCCTCTTTGTTATGACGAAGCTGTTTGAGTTTCCCAGTAAACCATGGTTTATCATTAGGAAATGATAAGAATGTCCTGGTAGGAATGTGTGTATCCTCACAGAAACTGATGTATGATGTTACATTATCTGTTAGCCCATCCAGATCAGGGATAACAGCTTCGAAAACATTCCATTCCGTGCATTCAAAACAGGCTTTGAGATTCTGCTCTGCTTCATTAGTCCATCTTTTAACGGTCTTTTTTGCAGGTTTAGCTGATTTCAGTTTCTGCCTGTAGGATGGTATAAGATGAACCACACAGTGATCAGAAAGCCCCAAAGCTGCCCGTGGGACGGAGTGATATGCATTCTTTATTGTGGTGTAGCAGTGGTCAAGAATATTATTGTCTCTGGTGGGACATGTAATGTGCTGTCTGTATTTTGGCAGTTCACGGGAGAGATTTGCTTTGTTAAAATCCCCAAGAATGATTAAAAGAGAATCTGGATACTTTTGCTCAGTCTCAGCTATTTGTTCAGCCAGCTGTTGTAATTCCGTGCTGACAGAAGCGTCTGGAGGAATGTAAACATTAACAAGAATAAACGAGGAAAACTCACGCGGTGAATAGAAAGGTTTACAGTTTATGAAGTGAGTCTCTAGGTTAGGAGAGCATATCTTCTTCAGCATTGTTATATCTGAACACCAACTTTCGTTGATGTAGAAACACAAACCTCCACCTCTTGTTTTCCCGGTTAGCTCTGTGATGCGATCTGCTCGGAACAGCTGGAAGCCCGGCAGAGATAGTCCATTGTCCGGTGTGTTTATATTTAGCCAGGTCTCAGTGAAGCACAGTACAGCAGAGTTGAAAAAGTCCATATTAATCTGGGTGAGGAGAAGCAGTTCATCCATTTTATTAGGAAGAGAACGGAGATTAGCAAGATGAATACTGGGGAGAGGAGTTCGGAAGCCCCGTGAGCGGAGTTTGACCAGTGCCCCAGCTCGTTTCCCACGCTTGCGTCTGGCTTGGTTTAAAGAGACAGTCGCGACTCCAACAAGGATATCAAATAAAACGTCTGAATAATCAAAAACCACAGAAATATTGTCTGGTGTGTGTTCCCTAATGTCCAGTAGTTCATTTTTGGTGAAAACAATCGGAAAAGAATGACTAAAAGGTTATACCAAAGATTATACCAAGTAGACCTTAACCCCGCTGTGGGAACATTGGCCCTTTCGTAGTGAGCTACGTTAGCTTGGCCTACTCTGTACGCTGAGGCGGCGTGGGTATTCCTCGTTCCCATATGCGTCCGACGCAGTGTTGAGTTCCCTTGACAGCGAACGTCTCAGGTTACTTACGTAACCCTAGTTGCCTTAGAGCGAACGAGACACTGCGTCTCATAGCCTCAGCTCCTACGCATGCCGGCTTTTTTCAGACACTGGTCAAGCTGCCGCTTCCGGGTCACGGCATGCTCTATATACACCTGGCTCATGACGTCACCCTTGGCGACGTGCACTCGCACACCTGGATTTTATTGCTCTTCAAGAGACAATCACGCTAAGGCGTTCCCATATGCGTTCGACACAGTGCCTCGTTCTTTCTAAGGGAACTAGGGTTACGTAAGTAACCTGAGACATTTCCGGGTTCATGGCACAGCTTTATACTCCTGGTTCATGACGTCATCCTCTGTGATGTGCATTCACACATATTAGATCTATTGTGCTATTGGTCCTATTGTGTAAAATAAGATTTAATTTAACATGCTTTTAAATATTTTTCAATGGTTAAATACTTTAATGATAATCTGTTTTCCTATAAAAGCAATTTATTCAGCATAGTGAAGCTTCTCCTTCATTAAAATCATTTTAAAAAGTCCTCTGTTCTCTATCCCTGCTCTAAGACTTGACTGATGATCCAAATGCATTTAATAAAGGGTAATCCAAAAAAAAGTAATTATTCTAGAGAGGTCCACCTTCCTAGGCGTTGTCTGCGATTCGGTGTCAATTGGACATCACTGGCAAATCAGCAGTTAAAAGTGTAAAGTTTAGCAACCCATTCTGCACAATCAAGGTCACGAGGCTGTGCCTACGCATCTTAGTTAAATGTAAAAAACCCTAGTTCTTATGACAAGGGTCTATATTGGAAGTTCCCTGCCATCGCAAGATGCTGTCAAAATATTCCTCCCTCACAGGATGGAGAGCTGTCCTGGGCGATCGCTCAGCACAAGGTCTGTGGAGGGGACACCAGTTTTATTGTCATATAAACCTTCTAGAAATGATGGCTGTCCTCCTGGCTCTTAGAGCATTTCTGCCTGACCTCAGGGGCCATCATGTTCTTGTCACGTCAGACAACACAACTGGGGTAGCCTACATAAATCACTGGGGGGGTGGCATCCCACATCCTCACATGGCTCACATCCACTTTCAAACTGGCGCACCAGATTGTCCTTTAAACCCAAAGGACACTACTCATTTCTAGACCTGAGAAATGGAGACTCCATCGAGCACCACTGTCCACTCTGGTTCTCCCTCATGCATCCAGCTCCTCTCGGACTGGATGCCATGGTCCGACGTGGCTGAGGCTACATCTGAATACTTTTTCCCTGAATGCTCTGCTCCCGGGAGTTCTGGAAAGAGTTCTCTGGGACAAGGTCTGTCTCACCTTCATCGCGTCACACTGGGTGGCAGAGTGTGGTTTGTGGATCTAGTGTCCCTCCTTGTCCGAACTCCATGGGCAATTCCGATCAGGAGGGATCACCTGTCCTTGGGGGCTCAAAAACTCATATAATCTGGTCTCATTCAAGGTTGTTGAGACTATTCTCCCCTCCTGAAGTGGAAACTCTTCACTTTTTGGTGCAGGAGTCACCAGCTAGACCCAGTTAGTTACCTGTAAGATTGGCTCCGTGCTGGAGTTCCTGTAAAAATTAATCAATGCAGAGTTATGCCCCCTCTACCCTAAATATGTATGTGGCTGCTTTAGCTGTTTACCACATACCTCTGGGTGGCATGTCATTGGGGAGAGACCCACTTTGTTGCACGTTTCCTCTGTGGCACCCTGAGCCTAAGCACTGCAGTAGGCAATGAGGTGCCAGCTGGGGCTCTGTCCCTGGTGCTTCAGGGCTTATCCCAGGTCACCTTGGAGCCCATTGAGGAGGTGCAAGTCAAGTTCCTAATTTTAAAATCTTTGCTTCTCCTCTATGTAACCTGCTCTGTATCAAGAATAGGATATATTCAAGCCTCATTGGTTGCACCCTCCTACTCGGAATTCACCCCTGGCATGGTTCCTTGGATATGTGCCTAAAGTACCAAACTAATGTGGCACACCATATCACACTGCAGACCTTCTGTCCTCCCACTTTTCATAACCAGCAAAGTAATCTGATGTTTCCAATGCAGGCACTGGACACTTACAAACAGAGAGCTGCCCTGTGGTGCAAAGCAGATCAGCTGTTTGTCTGCTTCAGGGCTCCCAATGTGTGCTCAGCCTCAAAACAGAGAAAAAGCAAGAGGAAAATTGAGACTATTTCTCTTACTTATGAGTCAGTCCGATTGCCTTCCCCTATGGTGCCCCTCTGGGCCCAATCAACTAGGAGTTTGGTGGCCTCTAAAGCCCTCACGGCAGGAGTACAGTAGTACCTCAAGATACGAAAGGCTCAATTTAAGAAAAATCCAAGTTACGAAAGCAAAGACGAAAATTTTTACTGCTCTACATACGAAAAGTTTTCAAGATACGAAAGGTTTCTGAAAGTCCGAGATTCGCCCCATAACAATTTTGATACTCGCGCCGCACGCCGCCATCTTAGTTTTAGTAGACTCGCCACTTTCGGAGATAGCCTCACTCGAAAGTAAGCTTCGACATTTTACGTTATTTCATTGTTTATAGGTCAATTTAGCTTTATTATGAAATTTAATGGGGTGTTTTTGGAGGGCTTGGAACGTGTAAAATGTGTTCCAAGATACGAAAAACTCATTATACGGAGGCCGCCTCGGAACAGATTAATTTCGTATCTCGAGGTACCACTGTATTTGTTTTTATAAGTTTGTGATGCACCTCCCTGGACACCTTTCGCTCGGTTCTACCAGCTAGACTTAAATACCATTACAGGAACCCGAGTGCTAATGTAGTGCTCTACGTTTCACTTGCCAGACCCACATTATTGCGACAGCGTGAGCATTCCCTTTGCTTTTTTTATGCAGCGTCAAAATCCCCTCTTCAGGAAACCAAGGTTATATTCAGGACCAAGACGTTCTGTCTTCACAAGGTTTAGTTGAAGCTGGTGGTCCTTCATCCAGCAAGAAATTTCTGTCACACAGGCCGAGATGCAAGTAGCTACCAACAGATCATCTGGTTGGATCATTTGAGTAGAGTGTAGAGTTTTGTGTCGGCAGCATATCAGTGATAGGAAAATCCATGTTTCTGAATGAAGGATCCTAGTGATGACATGTAGATGGAGTAGAGAAAGGGTTCAAGCACTGAGGCACCCCAGAAACTAGATGTTGCAACTTAGACACCTTACTCATCGCCTAAAGGGTCTACCTGAGAATTCAGACTTGAACCATTGGAGTGGCGTTCCTGAGATGCCCTGAAAGCAGGGCAGTCTTAATTGGCCACTTTTGAAACCAGACTGGTTGTTGTCCAGGAGATTGTTCTATGTAAAAAAAAGGTAGAGACTTGGTTGAAAACAACTCGTTAAAGAGTTTTGGCACTTGTCTTTAGTCTGTAATTTTCTAGATGTGCTGGATGTAGGTGGGCTTCTTAAGCAGTGGGGTTACCCGAATCTGCTTCACTGCTGTGAGAAATATACCAGTGTGAAGAGAGGTGTTGATGAGTGTGTTTCAGTTCAGCTGAAGAAGAATGGCTTGAAGGAGATGAATGGGTATAGGTATAAGTGGACAGGGCATAGGATGATTGGAAAAGATGAGTTTGGAAACTTCTGCCTCCGAGCGTGGAGATGAAGATGGGAAAATGTGTGTGTCAGCTGTTAAGATGTGCTTGTCAATTTGGGGTGTGGAAAATTGGA
The DNA here is from genome assembly GCA_037043235.1 of Rhodeus uyekii. Lineage (NCBI taxonomy): Eukaryota > Metazoa > Chordata > Actinopteri > Cypriniformes > Acheilognathidae > Rhodeus > Rhodeus uyekii. The sequence continues at coordinate 150,222 of JAWRVZ010000366.1, read as the reverse complement.
TGCTGATGGTTGCTGTTTTATTTATGAAGAATGTGGAAAATGTATCAGCTGTTGGATGGACAGGGTGGTTAAGAAGAGGTGCAAGAGTCAGAAGAATTGATAATTTTGTTGTGGTAGTAAGTCATTTTTAGCAGAAAAGGAAGAGAGGGGGGATTGATTCAAACCAAGGTCAGTGGGATCTTTATATTTGTTCCACTTCCTCTCTGCAGACGAGTTTAGAAGAATACTTGTGTAGAATACGAGATAACCAGCAGACAGAGGTGGTACCTACATAAAAGCGGACATGAATTTGTCTAAGCAAAGAGTATCAGATTCACTGTCAGTATCTAGTGATGAGAGCTGATTAGGGGATGGATGTGTGGATGAGTCCAGTGATGTTGCTAGTGAGTGTTGTGTGTTGCAAACAATACAAAAACTATCCATTGCACAATCAATCTTTTAGCGTATATTTTGTTGATGTGTGAACAAGACATATCTAAACTTTAGAAATCCTTTATATGTGGATCCTACACACTGCTCCTCCCATCTGATAATCTCAATAAGCTTAGAATGTTTTGACTTTTTATATGAAACACAAAGCTTCAGATTTCAAAGTTTGTCAATTTTTATCACCCAATAAAAAAATTGCTTTGGCGCTCTATGGCATGAGCAATCGCATGTACGGATCAACTTTCCCACCATACAACTACAGTGGAATACGGTTATGTCGATGGCCTCGGGGGTTGCAAAAAGCGTCGAGATAACCGTTTAGCGAGATAACCAACAGCCAATATTGCGATTTATTTGATGAAGCGATCGGCATGCTGTAAAAATGTACATACACTGTATATGTTTGCTAACAACAAAAGGCATATGTGCACCAACTAACAGCAGAGATGTACCAGTATACAATAAAAAACACCTTTGATTCTCGATACAAACCTTTAATTATATTCTCCAACATTGTAAACACAATTTCGCTCACAGCGTGAACAGTCATAACATATTTGTGAGGTCATCACACTGTACTAGATTGTATACTTGCGTTCTGCCTGTCTAATGTGCTTTCTCAACAAATTCGGCTTCGTCCCGTCTTTTAATAACCTCGGCTCTTCAATCCGCAGCGGCACTGAGCAGACAGCATGTCAGAACAGAAGCAGGGATGTGTTTGTGTTTGTGTGTGTGTGTGTGTTCTCACAAGCCTCATTGGCCAAAAAGTCGATAAATGTCGCTGTGTTCGTGAGGTCATCACGCTGTACTAGATTGTATACTTTCTTGCGTTCTGCCTGCCTAATGTGCTTTCTCAACAAGTATGCCCGAGTATCAGCCAACAGTGGCTTCTCGCACGTGCATTTGCACATGGAGGAGTGAACATTTTCTGCTCTTCCTGCATCTGGGAGGACCGGCCACCTGTGAGTGCTTTGGGATGGGGATACGGCAGCACTCGCTGCTCCTTGAGAAGAATAAGAACGATATGTGCTTTCACTTTAGAGAATCTCCAAAAGTCTCCAATAACTCCAGATAAAGTCGTTAGATTTGTTGCTAGTCGCTTTTTTGAAAAATTTTGGCAGAGTGGTCTGAAAACTCGCTAAATATAGCGACAAAGGTCATGCACAGTGAACTCTCATTCACAAGATAAATATTATGAAGTGGTGAATTTGTCCCTCTTTTGAGCTCGAGAAATTAGATTTCGGCGACGTAAAAGAATTGACATTACCCACAAGAAAATGCTTAGAAAAATAGGGAGTTTGGCGGTTCCACTTCAAAAACATCGACATAATAGGATTGGCAAGTTAACCGTGAGTCGAGATAAGTGAACTCCACTGTAGTTACATCACTAAAAAAACAGGAATGAACATCAGAAGATATGCTGAAAGAAGAAGTTACTTAAATGTATCATGTCTTATATATCACGGCTCAATCAGTTTAAGACTTTTCAGGGGATGACAAATAATTGCCTAACTATACCTTATTAAAACACCTTGTGTGATTCATTTAAATGCTCTCCTCCTATTGATGTTATGTTTGAAAGGCAAACGCCTACAAAATTCTCCTGACAAGATGGTGCCGCGGATGGTTGCCTCGGTGTTGAGCTCTTCAGTGATTGTTTTGTTTTTGTTTGTTAAACTCATGTTGTGTTGTATATGTGCACTGGAAGCTTCAGCACCAGGACAAATTCCTTGTGTGTGCAAGCACACTTGGCAATAAAGCTCTTTCTGATTCTGATTCTGATTCTGATTCTGATTCTGAAAAGCATATGCAGTAAGGTCAGCTGCAAAAATATCCTTGTCCACACATTTTCTTGTTTTCTATAGTAAATCCTGACAGTAGTTTTTTGACAACATAAGAGGGTTTGTACTAGTACAAGCTGTTAGTAAATCTGGCTTATAATTTGGCAATTAAAACATTTAAATTGTTAAAAGTTATTAAAACAATTCTTCAATTGCATATGTTTTGGAGGTGTCCTATGACTACTTGACCAGTTTGATACCCGTTTAATCATGTTATTCATACATGTTTGGTTTCTTTCTTTCCATGACATTTTCATTTTTTGACATTATTTTCATTCTTTATTTCTTCTTCTTTTCATTATGATTGATGCAAAGTCTTGGTGCATATACAAATACATGCCTCTCATCAAGGCCACTGTTAAACCCATATCTTTCCCATTCTGAGTGAATGTTGTCCTTAAATGGCCTAATTGTTAAGTAAATAGATTTGTTTTTGTAAATGTCCAATAAGTATCCACACTTCTCTGGCTTTCAACAGCCAAGGTCACCAATGCCAGGATTTGCAGTCCTAAGTTTAATGGTATTGTCGCCATTAAGATATAGTGAGGTACTGCAGCTGAAAATACTGAGGATCACACTTTTCATTACCTTGATAAAATGGCTTTGCGGTGTAGTTTGTCGTGTGTTTGTGTGTGTAAGTGTAATGTTGACTTCCTTTCTGTCATTTTAACAATAAAGAAATATTGCCTGTCATTCCTTAACATTAGCGTTGCAATTTTTTGTGAGGCTTAAAAATATCACTGCCACAAAAGAGAGATAATGTCTCAATTTAATTACACTGATGAACCTTTTTCAGCTAATTGAATGTATTGAACGTACTCTCTCTCTCTCTCTCTCTCTCTCTCTCTCTCTCTCTCTCTCTATCTCTAAATTAATTTCAGCTCATTTCAAATTATCTTTATTATCTTTATTATCATGACTTGTACAGTATTGCCAAAGCTTTGGACATTACATGAAAAGTAATAAATAAATAGATAAATACAGTAATATATTTTTATAAACAAAAAAATGATTGACAATGTAACAAAGTTTTGGCAAGTTTTTACATATTTTGCTGCTGTAAGTGATCAAGCTATAGTTTTTGCCCAAAATATGACTTAATGTTTCTGTATATGATAATAGCATAAAATATGATGTTATTTGTGGCTATCTGTAAAGTAGGCTGATTGGATGGAATGATAATAATCACAGTGGAGCAGGTAGTTCAAGACTACCTTTTTAAAATAAGACTAACAAGTTTTATATTATATTTATATTTTATATATGTTAATATATTTTTCCAAAATGTTGGGGTACTCACCACTGACCAAAAAGAAGGAAAAATGAGAGCTCAATACTCTCATCACAGCTCCATACTAGTTGACACGTTGTGGTGGGTTTACCATAAAAAGATCTCATCATGGCCACTGTGAAAGAATGAGAAGGACACAGTCGTCCTCCACATCCTTGCGCTTTAGGAATGTGGATTTATGAAAAGGATTCCATGAGTCTCTGCATCTCCTATTTGGGTGCTAGACAAACTATTCAACCCGAAGGGGTGCCCCTGCAAAGTTATTGGCTAAAACCTTAGAAAAGGAGACTCCTCGTGCCAATCAGTGGGAAGTCAGACCCATGCCACTCTAGGTTCAACCCACGGATAGTCTGCTTGCTTATTGGGAGATGGAGAGTGTGTCACCTGTCTTTCTTCCACAATTTGAAGATCCGTTAGCAAGAGAGGAAGATGACGATGACAAGGTGTTATTGTCCGTCGAGTGTACAGGATGAGATTTACTTTCCCCTGTATATATCGACATAGGTGTACTCAAGGTCTGCTGCAGGGCTAGGATGTCAATCGACTGGTCATACCAACCAGCACGAAAAGGGGCTGAAAGAGATCTGTAATATGCAATGAGACTTCTGTCATATCTCCCTCCAGCCAGGTAGTTTGTCCTAGACAATCTGGCCTGTGTAGGCTCAAGGGCTTGATGTTCAGGAAATGGAGGATTTAGGCAAATCCCCCACCCGCTGTGGAAACAAACCATTTGCACCCCAGGCCAGGGGGCAGTTCCAGCTTCACTGCCAGGGAAAACGGAGCACATTGCTTCATCTGTTTTTATAGAAAAGAGAGAAAGTGGAGTTTCTGGATGCCTTTATTGATCCAAAGGCCATCTTTGGCCCAACAGCAATGTGATTCTTGTGATTGTGAAACCCCACCCATCTTGTTCCCTCGTTTCCCTTAATTGATCCCAGCTGTTTCTGCTCCTTACCTTTCCTCATACGTTCCCTATTTAATCCTAGTGTGTTTGCTGTCCTGTGTCATGTAGTTGTCATTTGTTGGATGTCTTCACAGGGTTTCTGTTCCTTGTGTACTTTTGAGTTTGTTTGTTTGGTAAGATTTATGATCATGTTTAGGGGAGCACGGGGCACAAAGTAACGCGGGGTAAATAGTAACACAGACTTTTTAGATAGTTGCACGGGCTTAAATGTGACGTGCTTTTCACCACACTGTTTGCACATGTATTCTGGCCATCTTTCGAGAAATTTCAGCGAAGTTTGGATGAGAACCACAGGAAAAACTCTTTTAGCAGCATGTAAATATTTTTGTTATTGTATTTTTATTGTATTTTTCAAAGAATGTGTGAAAGTATGTTAGTCCAATCTTATATTGTTATGATTACCATCTTGAAAGATGTGAAAATCACAGTGACTGCTAGCCAGTCCTGAAGTAAACACGACAACGAGCCCCGCTCACGGGATAAGAAGTAACATTTTACTCCATGCGCTTGATGATACTGCAGATAAACGGCAGGTCCGACGAACATGAAAATAGTGCTCATTTATAGGAGAGGCTTGTATGTTGGTTGTATAAAAATATGGTTTGTCTAACCCTATTACTTTGTTCATTATTTGGCAAAAACCAAAAAGTGTTACGTTGTGCCCCGTGCTCCCCTATGTTATGTTTGTCCCTCGTGGGTTCTTTTGTTTTGTGAGTTTTGTTCTTTTGTTTTGTGAATTTGTCTTTGATATAAATAAATAAATCCTCAGTCACCCTGCATGCATCCTGAGTCCTCCCGTACTTCAATCTTGACACCGACAAATAAAAAATGAATATGTCTCCTGCACAAATCCTAGTTCATGCCTCCGTTTTAATGACTATAGACAGAGGGTACCGACTTAAATTTTCAGAAAAATACAGTCAAAATGATTTTGCTCAGAATTTTTTTTTTCAGAATGTCAGTCAAGGAAACCCACCTCTATGGATCTCCAGGACATATATTTCACATAGATATTTTTCCTTTTCAGAGGAAATGTATGTGGTTCACTTATCAAGGTTAAGCATACGGATATATGAAAATTATCTTTGGCTTTTCTTTAGCTCTGAAGGTATTCCAAGGGGCCCTGACTTCAAGAAGGAATGTAGGGGTCAGAGTTTCATCTTATCTAGGTGGTCTGCGCATCATGGTGGGGTATATTCCACCCCTCCCCTCAGAAGCTGGCTCTGTGGCCCTGCCCCATGAGAGGTTGAATTTGATTGCATTCAGGTTACTTTCAAAAGTGATTGAAACAATTCAGAGACCGGGATCTACCTTGAAACGTTCTTATACAATCTTAAATTAATGGTTTTAGAAGGATGGTGCACAGAACATTGTTAATTTCTTGTGTTTGGTTTCGAACGCCCTATGATTTCAATTGAAAAACTTCTGAATAAAGGCAGAGGCTTGTCTACAGTTAAGGTTTATATGTCAGCCATATCGACATGTCATATTGAGCTTGACTCAGGTACATCCTGTAACAAAGCTGCTGGTCCCGCATTGGAATTTTTCCATGGTCTAATGGCCTAAAGCCCATTGGTAACATTGTCTTGAAGCTGCTCTCCCTACAGAGAGAGCAAACTACATGCTTTATCAATTCACTCCTCATATGTTGTTCACATCAAATAGTCAAAAAGTAACTTTTAGAACAAACCTTCCGTTTGTGCCTAAAGTGTGTGAAGTTCAATCACTGGACCAGCTAGCTTTTCATCCACCTCCCGTTTCACCTAAAGAGGATAGGATACACTGTTTATGTCCTGTTCTTACTCTGTGTACATATGTACAGAGAACCTACACAGTTCATATTAATAACAACCTGTTTGTCTTGTGGGCTGACTCTTACAAGGGATCTATCTCCCGTCAATGACTTTCCCACTTGGTGGAGGAGGCTATCGTGTTATGTTACATTAATGTAAATATAGAGCCCCCAGTAGGACTACAAGCTCATTATACGAGTTATGTTCTAAATTCTAGGCTCAATTTAGAGGCATTTATATCCAAGAAAATTGCACAGCAGCCAGCTGGTATTTTCCACACACATTTGTTCGATTCTATAGACTCAATGTAACAAAACTCTCTCTGGCCACTCAGTCCTGGGGGTGAGTGGTCAAGTTGTATTACGCAATTTTCATTAAGAGACGAATTCCTTATACAGTATTTTTGTTTTCACCTCTGTCTGGAGCATTGATTCAGATAATAACCCATTCATTGGTCTGCATCATCAGCAAATTAACAATACAGGACTTGTGAGATACAGAACAAATGTTTGAAAGCAAATTTTAGGTTACTGACGCAACCTCAGTTCTCTAATAACATGAAGTGAGGTACCTCACAACATTGCCCTCCTTGCCAAGGCACGGAGAACAGATATGTGGAGAAAGACAAAACAGCATCTAGATTGGACTTTTTATATTGAATTGTATTTTTTTTATGGAATTTTACTATTGAACTGAATTTTAATCCCAGATAGGTGTGTTTGTGCATGTTAGATGACTTTGTTTTCCACTCTGAAGGTGTCTTTATTTTCCCGACACTTGGGTCTGTTTTGATAAATAATTATATATGTGTTTTCAGTAGGTTAATTTAAATCTATCTCTTTCTCTCTCTCTCTGTCTCTCTCTGCTACTTTAGCCGGAAGACTTTGAAGCTGTCCACTCCCACACCTTCAAGGCTAAGACATTCAAAAAGGCAAAGAGTTGTGCCGTATGCAAGCAGGCTTTGACGAAGGAGGGTCTGGTCTGCAAAGGTCAGTACTGGCATTAGAGCTGACACTTTAAGGAAATTAATATGTTGGTAACATACTAGGATTGAGCACCAGACTGTCCTTGATAGCTCAACAAAAGATGTGTTCATTGAGTGTGGTTACCGAATTTGTGTGTTTAATCTAAAATATTTATTATAAAAATGTAAAAGAACAGAGCATCTATATATATATCTATATTATTAATACATTTAAATCATCTGTGCACAAACTGTCAGTCAAACATCTATACGAAACGTATTTTGGCAGCAGCATGGCTGTTAAATTTGGGCTGCTGTTTTACCCTACCTGGGATCTAGTGGCAAAAAGGCTTTTCTGAACAGCAGATATACAAGATTAAAGTGGGGCAGCTAACTTGGCAAAAACACCACAGAGCTGGATCAACTAGCCATCCATTAACTCTTTTGTTTCTTCCACCATCACACTGCACTTGCCCGTTTCCCATTTTTTGTCTACTAATTGATAACATTTGTGATACAGTGAAGGTTATTTCTCTCTTTCCATCAAAACCTATCAATTAAACAGACAATATTAACAATTACTTTTTGTGAACTCCTTTTAGTTTTCTCATCTCTTGGATGATTGATTGCTTCTTTGAAACCACTTTCCACTTTTAAAAAGAAAAATTTAAACACAGAAGGCTCATTATGTTTTTGTTAAAGGCAACAAGTGATGGGAAAAAATGACAATTTGGTTGTGTTTAAGATAAGGCTAAAGCTCTATCAAGGTTTGTTCTGGACCCTCTTCAGTGGTGGAGGAAGATCTCAGTCATCCACTCACACAATACAAAGTACCAATACACAATACACACAATACAAAGTATGTGAACTGTGAGCCCAGTACAGACAATACATCAAATATAACTACAAAGAATCTGTTGCTAATACATTTACAGATTTTTTTTATATAAAATGGTATGTCACTAATCTATGTCACAGGGGAACTGATTTGAAAAGCTAGTAATAAAATGAATAACAGTGTAACCAATTACATAGAACAAGTAGCAGGTCTATTATTTTGCATAGATCATTTGTTTGCCCATTGCTATGGTTATCACTGTCAATCCGGTTCAATCGTGCACTTGTTAGCAACATGAAAAATATATATTATATGTAGAAAGCAAGAAAAGTTTGCTACAATTATAATCAATGAAGCTGCCAATTACTTCCGTTCAATTTAAGGTACACAAACATTGAGTGTACACTCATTATTATCAATTTAGCTGTCTACTTTGTTGGTTACAGTAAAAGGATTTGCAAGCATACTTAAATTGCACTGAACCAAAACAGTCATTTTGAGCGGTGTTGAGTGGATTCTGACTAATTTGAACACATCTAATTGGCCATTGCATTCGTACGTAAGTTTGATGCTGCAAAAACACATTGTAAAAATAAACCTTTGATGCTCTTCACAAAGCTCTTATGTTGCATGCCTATGGGGCTAGAATTGTTACATTATTCCAAATAAAGATTGTGATTTACAAATAAATAAAAAGATATTCTCTAAAATTGATCAAATTCACAAATAAATAGATTAAGATTTCACAAAAATTAACTAGTCACAAACTTGCATAATGAGATTTGCAAATAAAAACAAATTCTCAAACACAACTCTGTGAAGCATTAATTTATGAATTGCTTTGTGCATTTGTTGATTGCTGTACACAATTATGAATTGCTTCTTGTGCATGTGTAGATTCCCCCGCACTCATTTGTGGATTTTGAAACACTTCTAGCTTCAAGACATGCACACAAATAAATGGACTCTACCCACAATCCATGTAAGCCAGTCAGATATCAGCCACATCACAATGAATAATAGTAGCACATTGTTGCTACGTCCAATAACATTAGGCTTTACACTCGGGGTGGGAAAAGATTAGTTTTGCATCCCTGAAAGAAACTATATTCTATGGGTGTTTTGTTCAAAGTGAGCTGAAGTGATGTTTGTGTGGTTAAAATATCTTATTTTCGAAAGATTATTGGTGTTTAAGGTTTCTTTATATTTCCATTAGGATCAGTGCATCAAGAAAACTTATAAACAATTATATTATAAACAAAAAGTTATAATAAACAAATTATAATAATTTCCAATTCCCAAGCATCATTATCAGTAAAACCCTCACTACAAGTTGCACTGTATCAAAATAATAATAATTATATATTAATCAATGAAACTGTCTACAGCCCATTCTTCTGAAGTACTAAAAACGATTGAGCTAATTTACACAATGGACTAATTAATTAATGGCAATACTGAAAAATTCTTGCAATACTGAAAAATAAATCTTAGCAATTATTTTGGATGTGGTAACTAACATTTACAATCAACATTCATTAACATAACACATATTATTTGGGTGCATTATATGATGTCACATGTTTAAAAAGAACCCACCTAAATCTTATCTCCAAACAAAGGGAATAATAATAATTGTGTTTAATGTTTAAAATACACTACTCAAAAAAAGAAAATTAAGAGAGCACTTAATCGTCAAAGTCTAACAATTAAACGTTAGGGATATAAATCTGTCCATTTAGGAAGCATAAGGGATTGTGAATCAGTTTCACCTGCTTTTGTGCAAATGAAAGAGGCATCAGCAAGACAACCGACATAAAAGGAATGGTTTTCCAGGTGGTGGCCGTGGCCATAGACAATTGTTTTCTTGTAATTCTTTCTGATTGATTTGTCTTTAGTTTAGTTTTGTTTAGGACCCTTGTCACTGTCGTTAACACAAGGTAACCTAATAGGGCTGCCTGGGATTTCTGATTGGATTTTCTGATTTCCCATTTGCCAGAGAACATCATAATTAGCAAGTCTGCCACTAGCCGTTCTCTTCATGGATGAGAGCAGGTTCACGCTGAGCACTTGTGATAGATGCGAAAGGGTCTGGAGAGGCCGTGGGAAACTTTATGCAGCATTGGGTCAGTAATGGTGGTAGGTTAGTAATGGTATGGGGAGGAATATCCCTGTAAGGTTTCATAGACCTCCACATGCTAGCCAGTGGTTCCCTTACTGCTGTTAGATTCCAGGATGAAATCCTAAGAGCTATTGTCAGGTCTTATGCCATGGGTTGTAGTGGGCCCTGGGTTCCTCCTGGTCCATGATAATGCTTGGTCGCATGCAGCTAAAGTAGAGATGAGCAACTTTGATAGAGATGAGGGCTAACATTTCTTCTGCTTCATACCAATGGGCCAGATTAATCCACATTCATTTACACCATCTTACTTCATTTCAGGTGATTTATAATTTTTGTCTTTGTTTTTTAAAATAGTATTAACTGCAAAACTTGTGCAACTATACTAACAAAAAAGAAAACTTTGTTGTTAGTTAACATGCCATTTTACCTCAGCAAACAAATGTAAATATCTAAGTTGCATTGTCTGAAAATGTGCAATAAACTAATATACGGATGTCCTATTTATGACTACAAGTGTAGATAACATTCTCATTTCAACCTAAGAGAACAGTTAAAAAGTGTTTTACAGTTGTTTCCAGTTGTTTTACCATAATCCATATCCACATAATACCATGAATAAACATACTTTACATAATTAAGTACATAATTCGCCATTATTTTGAATCCAATCCTCATTTGTGCTGATTTTCGTTTCCATTGATTGTCAAATAATTTTTTTTCTTAAAAAAATATAGAATGTATATAAATAAAGATTTTCAAATTGATTATTTCATTAATTGTGATCCAATGTGTGATTCAAGTGTTCCCTTAATTCTTTTGAGCAGTGTATTATTTAGAATGCTGTATAGAATGTTAGATCCACAGAGCTGCTCATATGTGAAATTAAAACTGCTTGACTGAAGAAGTGGGAAACCCATTACACAAACTCACCTGTTTATCATGAAGTTGAATCCAGTTATTCATTAGTCAGATACATAATGATACTTTTCTGTTCTATACTGAATGACGTGATGCTTCCATGATGCGTTGTTCCCATGACAGAGATTTAAAGTACTGTTTCTTTGGCATGTTCAAAGGCTTATAAAATATAATACTATGGCTTTGTAACAAACTGGCTGTGTAACAAACAAGAGAAAACAAGATGTACAGGTTCCAACTGAAACTTATCTTATTCTTCAAAATGCAAAACAAAACACTTTAAATACAAACACTCTCGTGCAAAACCTGGAGAAACTTAGAAGGGACATGGAGATACTCAGGATGACTCAGGAGGAGAAACGGCATACCACACACGGAGAAATATCAACAAGACAGAGTCACAAAGGCAACGTCAACAACAAGGACCAGGAAACACAAGAGGGTATAAATACACAAGGAAATGGGAAACACCTGACAGCACTGACGAGGTAAGTGATTGACATGACAGGTGCAGAAAGGGCAAGGGAGAAGATAGGAATTGCACAGGAATTGCACAGGAATTGCACAAATGCGGATGAAGGGCGGGGACCTGGTGGAGATGCAGGGATCCAGGGTGGTGCTGGGAGTTCCGGGGGCCAAGGTGGCGTAGCCTTCCATGAAGTTGCTGGAGGCGCAGGGATTCAGGGTGGTGCTGGGAGTTCTAGCAATTGAGGTGGCGCAGCCTTCCATGGTGTCACCAGAAGCGCATGGAGACAGGGTGGTGTCAGGAGTTCAGTGAGCCGGAGTGCTGTAGCCTTTAACGTCAGCATCTGAAGTGTAGGGATCCAAGATGGTGCCGGGAGTTCTGTGTACTCTTCTGTGTTCTGTGTGTTCGGACTCTGGGTTGAGTTCAACATTCTCGGGGCTCTGGGCAGAGTTCAACATGCTCGGGCTATAGGCAGAGTTCAACATGCTCGTACTCAGGCTCTGGGCAGGGCTCAACATGCTCTGGCATTGGGCAGGGCTGAACATGCTCAGGCTCTGGCCAGGCATCCTAGCCGGCAGCGGGCTCTGGGACAGCCTCCTGGATGGCAGCGGGCTCTGGGATGGCCTCCTGGATGGCAGCGGGCTCTGGGACGGCGTCCAGGTAAGGAGAGATTAAGGACACCCTTTTCTCTTCCCTCAGCTTACGATGGCGATGAGACAGTAAAGCAGCCATGGACTCTGGAATGGCCTCCTGGCCGGCAGTGGGCTCTGTGCTGGGTGCGCTTGGTGTGCTGGAGAGCAGCGACTCACTCTCGGAGCTCAGGAGCAACGACCTGGCTGATAATGGGTGCTGGAGTGGGCTGGGAAACAGAAAAGCAGTTAATGCTGGTGTGGTGCCTGAAAGTGTGGTGGCCACAAAACAGAACAAGGCGTGAACCGGCAGAAGTCCCTGTTGTTCATTTGAATGATGTTCAAAAGCTGCTGCTCGTATTCCATCTTGCCACGGAAAAGTAATTTGGGGCAACAAACCTGGTTGAACGTGTGCGATGCGAAGAGAAAACAAGGAGTAGGCCTACTAATTTTATTGGACAATTTCAGGGACACACTGCTCTTGCTGTAAATCGAATCATGATTGTATGGAGCGAGAACTTGTTATGATTGGTCAAAGCAAATGTCTTGACCAGGACACTTCAGTTTAATTTGAGCGAGGACCTCTCCTGGTTAAAGAAAAATAAATGGCTATTATCTGATTGACTTAAGTAAGTGTTCCCTTTCAAGGGAACTTGCGCTGCGTTGAGCGCTTTGGGGAAATACTTGCGCGCTGTATGTAACAGTATGCACACAATATGTAAACTTCCGTCACGTGTGTGAGTGACGGTCGCGGCTTGGTGACGTCACGAACCAGGTCATTAAAGAGCGCAGGTATCCCGGAAGCGGCAGTTTTTGTTGTGTGTATATATATATATGTATATATACCCCTTGGCGTAAGTCAGACCAGTTGTTTGTTTGCTTTGGGACCCCCAAGGGGGCCCCAGCATCCAAACCCACTTTAAGCAGGTGGATAGTTGAGGCTATCACCCTGGCTTACGAGTCGGCCGGATCCCCCTCGCCTCTGAGGGTTTGTGCCCACTCTACTAGGAGCATGGCTGCCTTTAAGGCCCTTATATCAGGTGTGTCTTTCTATGATGTTTGTCATGCGGCGGGTTGGTCTTCCCCGCATACCTTTCTGAGGTTTTACCAGCTTGACCTAAACTCCGCTCCGGGAACACGGGTCCTCTCGTAGTGAGCTACGAGACACTCGTCGGCCTTCGTCACTGAGGTGGCGTTGGTATATCGTTCCCCAAACCGCTCGACGCAGCGCGAGTTCCCTTGAAAGGGAACGTCTCAGGTTACGTATGTAACCATAGTTCCCTGAGAGGGAACGAGACGCTGCGTCTTTGGCCTCAGCTCCTTGCGCCTTCCGGGCTTGCTCAGACACCTCTAAGCTGCCGCTTCCGGGTTACCGGCACTCTTTTATGACCTGGTTCGTGACGTCACCGAGCCGCGACCGTCACTCACACACGCGACGGAAGTTTACATATTGTGCTTCACGAGACAGCGCGCGAGTATTTACCCAAAGCGCTCGACGCAGCGTCTCGTTCCCTCTCAGGGAACTATGGTTACATACGTAACCCGAAACATTTTTTTGCCGATTTTTCTTGACACTAGAAACGTGTCAGATCTACAAATGCACAAGAAGCGATGCACAAATGAAAGCCAGGCAGAGTTGTCTTTGTTGCAAAAGCACATTTGAAAAAACATTTATTAACATTTATTTGGGAATCTCAATCTGTTTTTTTGGAATTAAAATAAACTCAATCACAACCTGTATGTTTTTAAATGCTCTATACAGGCAGTCAGCTAATTTTATTTGGAATAAATAGATAGATCTGGCCCATATAAACAGCTGAAGCGTGGCCCAGATTAGATTGTTTGCCAGTACAAATCAGGTCTATTTCTTTTCATCCAGAAATAATTCAAAACAGTGCCATAATTCTATAGTGATATTTGCCATTGTGAGCCACATTATAAAAACAAATGTGTCCATATGTGTACCTTTTATGTCGTTCTTGTGTGATTGAGTTCTGTAAAATTGTTGTTAAAAGTTACTTTGGATGAAAACGGTTGCTAAATAAATAAATGTAAGTGTAAACATGTGTCATAGTTAAACAGGCAGGACACAGACGTAAGCAGTACAGATTTATTTAAATAAGCAGGCAGCACAAACCGTTGCTAGCAGGCTAGTCCGGTGACAGGCAGGCGATGTAACACAACACAGGAGAGCACACTTGGGACAGGAGGGCACAGAAGGAGAAAATAGTAAGAGTCCTTGTCTAGGAGAATCTTGACCAGAGTCGTGGCACGTTAGACGAGACCAGATGCTGAGTGCAGGGTGAGGACTGGTGATATAGTGTTTGGTGATTGCAGGCAGGTGTTCAGAATTCTGGTGATTGTGAGCATGTGAATGAGTCTGTGGCAGTGGGCGTGGCTGACTCCGTGACAACATGTAAATGTAAAGGGCTGACGACCTTCACATGGCCTTAATTTTCAAGGGATCTGTGTAAGATAGGACTCAAGCACAGAATGAGTTTCACAGGTTAATAACAATACCGACAAGATGGCACAGGTTGAGGTTAATGCAGTCCAATAGTGGGCAGGGAATGAAGTACAATGGCAGTCAAGCTGAGAGAGTGACTGCTGGGACCAGCACAAGGTAGAAACAGGCTAACCCTGCAGTAGATGTGCAGCATGAGGCCAATAGATGCAGCAAGAGCCAGAGCCAGAGCCACACTGCACACATGGATATACTCATGGTCTTGCTGTTTGATAGGGAGGGAAGGGTCTTGATTTTTGATAGGCTGGACTAGAATAAATTAGAGAATCAAACAAAAGACACCACAACATGAGAGAAAGAAATACAATAATAAAGCAATAACTAATAAATACTAGAAATCACAAGTTCACACTTACAAATTATTCAGGTGCAGTAAATAGTATGCATATTTGGCAGATTCTGAGGAGAGGGCTCCAAGCTTGAGATTTAGCCCAAACCCAGAGCACTGCCCCCGTATTCCTGGCTGTGAAAGGAACAATCAAGTGTGAGGAGTCAGGGTGGTGGAGGGATTCTGGAAATTGTCAAGAAATGTTGGTGAATCGAATATGTCTATATATAATGATTTTAAAAATGTGGACAAAAATATCAGACAATTTTTCAGTGATAACCCTACACGTACAATGCCTTGTCAATGCTTGGGTGTTAGGTCACTTAAGTTGAATCCACCAGTAAAGGGTCGTTGAGAGGAGTATCAGGCCTTAAAACCAGGTCCATGTGGTGCAATCATCAAGACTTGCTCCTTGTCCTCCCTCACCTTGCACAGTGTCTGTGCAAGCTGGAAGAAACACATATTTGAATAGGGTCCAGGGATAGCTTTGTGCCAACAGATCTGTGCTGACTGGTGCCTTGGTCAGGGAGTGAAAGAGTGGGCAGTGGCAGGACTACTGGAAAACAAATCTGTGCATCCCCTATTTGACTCCAGATCAACTGAACCACCTAATATCCACCACCATTCTCCCATGAGTGTGACCTGTTATCTGACCTGAGCTCTCTTCAGAATCTAAATGGCTTGGAGCGACATGAGCCACTTTGATGGTGGGCGAAATGTGATATGCGACATTTTGGTGCCTTGGACCAACTTTTGCTTCTCCTGAAGCAACAGTTGAAACAGCAGGGCGAGTGGCACTGTCAGCAAATCTAGGTAACTGGTATGCCTCAAGGTCCCATCCAAGAGGCAAAAACTGCATGCCCGTTACACACTCATTTTGGAAAGGTATCTGCTGTAACAACAACATGCCAGGACACTGTTCAGCGAACCCAAAAGGCAGAGGTGCCTTATACCAGGTCCCTGTGCTCACTTAAGAGGACAGAAAACGTTTTGTTGTGAAGAGGCAAAAGTACTAAAAAAGTGCTCACAATACAAAGTTTCAGACATTGCATGGAGTAATATAAGCCAGGAAAATGGAGGACTAAAGGAAAGTGAAAGTGAAAAATAATATTTCTGTCATATTAATTGTTACGGTACAAGTAAGGGTGGACTCAAGATGCAGGGTAAAGGATAGTTTATTAAAGAAAATGAATATACAAAAGGAAAGCACCCACGAGGGGGAAAATGGTAACTTAAACACAATAACGAAACACTCAAGGAACACGAACAATCCGGGAGATCGGGGAGCACTACACACAGGAACACTGACATGGAAAGACAATGAAACCCATTGTCATTCGTGACATGGAAGCAGAGAGGAGTAGCGTGCGATGATTGTGAAAAATGGTTTCATGTAGAATGTATGCACATGTCAACCCCTGTGTATATGTCACTTCAGAATATATCATGGCACTGTACGAACTGTGGCATGCCACAATTTTCATCCAGTCTATTTGAATCTACCATCTTGAGCTCGAACAACAGCTTTTCAACACTGGACAACAGCAATACCAGTGAAGGAATAGTACTAAGTCCTGGGCCACCAAAGTCATGCTCTTCACCGATTGTATCCTCAAGACCAACTTCAAAACCTGCAACATCTTTAAAAGTCATTGTCATCAACTTTCAAAGTATCAAAAACAAGAAGGAGGAAGTAGCAAACCTAATTGAACAATCTGATCCCAGCATCATCATGGGCACTGAAACTTGGCTTACACCATCAATTTATAGTGCAGAGATCTTTCCATCAAACTATGAAGTTTTGCGAAAAGACAGAAAAGATGGCTACGGAGGTGTACTATTAGCAATCAAGAAGGACCTCATCATTGACACCGTTGATATCAATACATTAACAGAGGCAGTATTTGCAAAACTACAAATGGGAAAGAATGTCTCGCTATTTATTGGAACACTCTATAGACCACCCTCCAGCGACATAGAGTACATGAATCAGCTATGCGACACGATTGAACATCTTTACCAAAACAACAAAAATGCAGTTTTCTGGATAGGAGGTGATTTGAATCTCCCTGATATCAACTGGGAATCACTCTCCATAGAGAAAAACCAGGTAAAATCAGCAATCAACATGCGTTTTCTTGACCTCATTCAGAACTGTGGTTTTGAACAATCTGTAAAGTTCCCATCGTGTCTTGATAATATTTTGGATCTATTCCTTACAAACCGCCCTACGCTCATTAACAGATGTTCACCTATACCAGGCCTATCGGACCACGACGCAGTGTTCATCAACTCTGACGCAATGGTGAAAAGGGGAAAACCAGTTAAAAGAAAGATATATCTTTGGAAAAAAGCAGACGAAGACAAACTTATATCTGAGGCTAAGAATTTTCAGAAACGTTTTCTAGATAAATATACAATAACATCACCAGTGGAGGAAATGTGGTCGTCCATCAGTACCAACCTGAGCAATATTTTAGAATCGTCTGTTCCATCCAAAATGACTAGCAGTAGATTCAACCAACCCTGGATCAACAGAGAGATAAAATCCCTGTCGAGACGGAAGAAAAGATGCTTTAACAAGGCACGAGCTACCAACAGCAAAAAGGACAAAAATAGATACAAAGAATTGAAGACTGCAACAAGTTCAGCATGCAAGAAGGCCTACAATGAATACATCACTAACATAATTTCTCCAGATTGTACATCGAACCCTAAACGATTCTGGGGCTTTATCAAAAGTAAAAACAATGACAGCACTGGAGTAGCACCTCTAAAATCAATAGATGGTTTTACATACACAGACTCAATGAATAAGGCCAACATATTGAATCACCAATTTTCCTCAGTGTTCAACTCGAATGAACCAGACAACATCAAAGCAATGATGAACAACTCCAGAAATGAGCCAAATCACCATTACAGAAGCGGGAGTCCTGAAATTACTCCAAGGTCTCAAGATACACAAAGCTACTGGGCCGGATGGACTGTCAGCCAGGCTGCTGAAGCGCATAGGTGTGCACATTGCAACAACCTTCACAGTCTTCTTCCAAGCATCCATTGACCAAGGAGTATTACCACAGGAATGGAAAAAGGCAGATGTAGTACCTATCTTTAAGAAAGGAGCTAAGAACCGACCGGAAAATTACAGACCTGTCTCACTAACATCAATTACTGGCAAAATGTTGGAACATATTATCACAAGCAACATAATGAAGCACATGGAACAACACAATATTTTAACAGAAGCACAGCATGGCTTCAGAAAACATCGCTCATGTGAGTCACAGTTAGTCATCACCATCCAAGACTTGGCAAAATCTATTGACGACAGGCGCCAGACAGATCTGATAGGCATTTGACAAGGTGCCCCACAAGAGACTGATGTATAAACTGGAACATTATGGAGTACGTGGCAGTTTGCACAAGTGGATCAGCGACTTCCTACACCAAAGAACCCAGCAAGTTGTACTGGATGGCAGTAAATCAAGTGTTGCCCCAGTGCAGTCTGGAGTTCCTCAAGGAAGTGTGCTTGGTCCTACTTTGTTCTTGATGTACATCAATGACCTGCCAGACTACCTGCAAAATAACTCATCAGTTCGACTCTTTGCAGATGACTGTGTGCTTTACCGTAACATCAGTAAAGAAGAAGATGCGGTCACACTCCAAGAAGACATGGAAGCCCTCCAAGCATGGGAGAAAGACTGGCTCATGTAGTTTCATCCCCACAAATGCCAGGTTCTACACATCACAAACAAGACAAAGCCATTAAAACACCTCTATAACATCCATGGTCACATCTTGGAGGTAGTCGAGTCTGCAAAGTATTTGGGAGTCAACATTCACCACAAACTCAGCTGGAACACCCACATCAACCAAGTAACAAAGAAAGCCAACAATACCAGGGCCTTCTTACAGAGGAACATTCAACAATGCCCACGGAAAACTAAAGAACTATGCTACAAGACTCTGATAAGGCCACAAATGGAGTATGCCAGCATAATCTGGGACCCACATACAGCAGCTTACACCAACAACCTGGAAATGGTGCAGCGCAGGTGTGCCAGATTTGTGATGGGAGATTTCAACCGCATGAGCAGCGTCAGCGCCATGCTTCACCATCTTCGGTGGCCGACACTTCAACGACGTCGAGCGGGAAAACAAGGCGATTATGATGTACCGGATAGTAAACAACCTTGTGGCAATACCAACAACATGGCTAATACCAACAGCTGTAACTACCCGAGGTCACCACCAGAAGTTTCTAGTACCATTCGCCAGGACTCAAGTGTATCAACACTCATTCTTCCCAGATGGAATTCGGATCTGGAATGGTCTGCCACCCTCCACCATAGCATGCAGCTCCCTAAACACTTTCAAGGAGGAGCTGGAAAAAAACACACTTAGATAAGCCCGCCACCACCCTGTTTTTTTTTTTTTGTATGATGGTTATTTATTCGGCACCTGTAAATGGAGAGTTTGTGCACGTCATCACACAGTTCGATAATACGCCTTCTGGCGGTATGAACTTTAAAGAAAGAAGAAGAAGAAGAAGAGAGTTGACACTTTCACATTCTTTTTTGTCATAAAACCATGGTAGCCAGATGCCTGGTTCTATTATTTTGGGGGTTTATCACAGGAACCTCAGTACCTTGCTTTGTGGTTGGTGAGAGCTTTGGTCAGTCATTAGTGCCTCATGAGGCAAGGGAAGTGAGGTTTACTTGCACAGTTCTTTACTAGCTGGCCTATGTGACACTTGCACTTGTACTGCCTATCCTTGAATTCTGGGAACAGCCTTAATAAATGAAGAACAGTAAGAATTATTCTCTGTTACAGCTGTTACAGAACTTCCAGCCAAGATGTACTGTATTTAAAGCTAAACTATGTAACTTTTAGAGATTAAGCTTAAATCAACAAGTTACTTATGGAGGAACATTGTTTTGGTAATTACATGAGTTGCCCATGGTTTCAGATGACTACCTAGCAATGTGTACATTACTAGAGATACAATTAAAAGTCAGATATCAAAAAATACATTTTATGAGCAGGTAAGTAACTTAAATGCAGTTGTTTAGATTTGTTGAAATATATGTATATAAATGTTACAAGTTCCCTTTGTGTTTATTTTTTATTGTTCACTGAAGCACAATCGAACAAAACTGCGTGAAGCACGTGATGACGTCTCGACGTCATGAGCCAGGTGTACAAAGGCACGCTAAACCCGGAACCGGCAGCTTTAGTGTCTTCACAAGCGCTAGAGCAAAACGTGTGTTGCAAGACTGCAGGGAAAATCTAGTTTAAAAGAAAAGGGAAAGAATGGCGCAGCAGAATGAGTTCAGACCTTGTGAAAAAAAAAGAGAGAGAGTCAAAAAGAGTGACATATGTGCACGCTGGCTCCAGTTGGAGCCAGGCAGCACAATTTTTTAGGCGGCCGTTGCGGTTCCGTGGGGATAAAAAAAAATAATAATAAAGCAGCAGGTCGCCCCTCTGAGGAAGGTCCTAGAGCAAAATGCAGTATTAATCAGAGCAGAAGTTAAAAGCATTCTTTACAGTTTCTCTGGCCAAAAGGAGGGATAATAATGTGTTTCAACGGTCCGGTTCCGTGGGGCTGAGCGTTCTTACCTCTTCGTGCCTAGGGTGATTGTTGTCATAGTGCTGTGGTAGAGCAGACACTGTGTTTACCTTTCCTGCGGGAGACCGGAGTTTGGGTCCCGGTAGGTTGAACTTTTCAGCTCCAGGAGGTGGGAGTTTCTGTTTTTCGTCTTGACTGTAGTAGCAAGTTGAAGCGTCAAAGAAAGATTTGAAACCATTCAAAACATGAAAGAAAGAAAATATGCTGCCTGGTGTCCTGAGGTACCCAGGGAGATTTATGCATATAAAAAACATTTATATATACAAATATATATCTTCTTCTGTGGAGGACCACCTCTCTGTTCGTTCTGAGTCATCTGGGTCCCTTGGCAGCACAGCCTTCTGTGCACATGAACTCGTCTCTTCCTTTGGAGAAGAGTCCCCGCTAGCGTCGGGGGTTACGGGCCATTTTTGGGCAAAAACAAACAAACAAACAATAAATTTAAAAAAGGATGCCTTGCCAGCTTGGCTCGGTCTCATGTGTGCCCATTTCTGAGTGGGCCTGACCTATTACTCCTTCTAGGGACTTCAAGTAAACAATTGGTCGCTGTTTAGGGTGTTCTCGTTCTCCCCTGGGGGGAGGGACACCTCCCTGCGTTCTTCTTTGGTTTGTCTGGGCTATCAAGGGCTTCGTCTGTCCAGATTTCTCTGTTTATGATATTAAGGCTGCTCTATGGCTGTTGCCTTCTACGCTGAAGTTTTTGGTGGGCCTCCATGAGGCCACCACTTGCGTCTCGGGGCGAGTCCTCTCTTGGGGTGATCCGGGCTCCGGTCACTTCTTTCCTCTGTCTCGTTAAGTAGTAGGCCTTATTCTTTGTAGGAGGTCAGGCTTTTGACCGAGGTTGCTAGTTCCTGTCTCTTTTCCTGGAGGGGGCGCACCAGCAGGACGGGTTCTCTCGACGCTTGTTTGGCAAGGTTAGTCGAGACTCCCTTGCGGGTGAAGGTGCTGGCTCTCCCTGGGGCCAGTTCTTTCCCTTGGGGCACGTTTTGGGCGGCATACTGCGTTCGCTGAAGCGGCGTTGGTATATCGTTCCCCTAGCGCTTTGGACGCAGCTCGAGTTCCCTAGAAAGGGAACTTCTCAGGTTACGTATGTAACCATAGTTCCCAGAGAGGGAACAAGAGCTGCGTCTCTCAGCCTCAGCAAACTGGGCATGCCGGCTTGTTCAGACACTTGGCAAGCTGCCGGTTCCGGGTTTGGCATGCCTTTGTACACCTGGCTCATGACGTCATGACGTCGAGACGTCATCACGTGCTTCACACGGTCTTGTTTGATTGTGCTTCAGTGAACAATAAACACTAGGCGTTCCCCTAGCGCTTTGGACGCAGCTCTCGTTCCCTCTCAGGGAACTATGGTTACATACGTAACCTGAGACGTTTTGCAACACTGACTTTAGACACAAATGTTTGCTATACATATCAGATGTAAAATTATATAAACTATTATAACTTGGCTAGGCTATTTCTAAGCAAATAGATCAGACCAGTTACTGGTTTAGAGATTGACACTGATACTAACAGAAACATTGTTTTGTGAGTCAATAGCCAAGCAAAAGTGATTGTTTGCAAACTATGTTGATTTGTTATATGTTACGGCTGCTATTGTGTTACCTTCTTGCTTGCAAAATCTTTTCTGGGTAAAGCAAAAAATGTTTTGAAAGGTAGTTTTATGATGCACTTTCTCATTATTTATTTATTTCTTATTTTTTTATTTTTAACAAGAAATGTTACATAGTGTAGCTTTAAGGAAACTGCATACTCCAAACAAAACTGTGAGTTCTGTCTTGTCTAACTGTGAGACATTTCTTTCTACCTGACTTGTTTATGACATTAAGCCCTGCATTTTTGTGTGAAAGAACCCATAAGAGGCAACATACAATCTGCTCTCTTTGTGGGTCATAGTGAATGAAAGTTTCTGCTGACTGAATAATTTCTTTTGACTGTTCAAATGCATCTTCTTGTTTAACACTCCATTTACACTTTTGGCAGAACCTTCAACTCTGCAACCATCTTATTTGTGTCCTTGAACATTGCCTGAGCATTCACTCTCATGAATATGCTTCTCGCTTCAGTTATACCTCTGCTCTTTGCAATAATTGACTTGCTTGCGGTCAGCTTGTAATTCCCACATACTCTCACTGAATTTCCAGGCTTTAGCATGGTTGGTGAGCTAATCATTGTCTCTATCATTATATATTTATAATGATAGGGTTGTGTTGCGAGCAACTTACAGTATGTTCCTTACTTCATCTGTGTCACAGTCTCATGTTCGACTTCCAGGTCCTGTTTGAGTCCTCATATCACCTGTTATGTTAATCACCTACCTCATCTAGTCTTACAGGTGTTCGTAATGTGTGTTCTTGTTAAATACCATTCTGTTTCCCCGTGTGATCGTGGATTGTTGTAACTGTTTGGACGTTGCTTCTGTGTGGATGTTCTGTGGTCCCAGTTTCCCCGTTTTTGCACATGCGTGCCGTTTTTGGTTCTTATAAAGTCTTTTGTTTATGTTCTGGATGAATAAACCTGAGTTTGATGCAGTGCTACTTCTCCTCGTTCCTCTGCATCGCACACCGAAACAATCCACACAGAAACAATCCACCAGAAACAATCCACCAGGTTTGTCGCCTTTAAAGACTGTTCAAAGAGAAGGGAATGGATTATGAATGGCAACTTTTGACGATCGCCCAAGGCCACCGGGATTTCCCTTCATTTGCTTGGGACTTCGCGTTCATTGCCGTCCGAGCTCCATTGGGCAACGAACTCGTTAAGACACAGAAACCGAGTCCCGAGAGTTAACCAAGTCCCGAGAGTGAACCGAGTCCCGAGAGTGAAGTCCTCCGATTGGGCTAAGTCCCCCAACTCTTCCAGAACCCTGGGACCTTCCAGAACCTCCAGAACCCTGGGATCTTCCAGACCCTCTTCCAGACCCTCTTGCCCTGCCGGCATCTCCGGTGCTCCTCGCCCTTCCGGCGCCTCTGGTGCCCCTCACCCAAGGATCACCTGGGCCTCCTGATGGTCCGCCAGGGTCCCTCAAGAATTTTTTTTTGGGGGAATAAGTGTGACTCTGAGAGTGGGTGGGGCAAACCTTGGACACTTCCCTTATCCTGGCTCCTTGTTCCCCTGGCACCACCCTGGTCCTCCGTTGTCCCGGCACCACCCTGGAGACCTCCCTGACTGTGACTGTGTACCCCGGTCTCCAGGGTACCCACCCTCCCACCCATGTTTTGTTGCCATGTCCATCCTGTCCTCCACCTGTTCCCCCTCCTTTCCCTCCCTAGGCGTACTATCATGGCGTGAGGTCACACCTTTTGGGAGGGGGCGTTATGTGTTCCTCGTTCCTCCGCATCGCATACCGCACCCCCAGCCGTAACAATCTGCAAGTCTCTTTTCTGTTTCCTATGTTTGTGATGTGCTGTTTGGACTTTTCCTTGTTGTTCACTGTTACCCACTTCAAACTTTGCAGCCTTCATTTTTCACTTGTATACCTTTAACATATGTCTTTACCTTTCATGGGAAAACGCTAGGGGAATACCTTGGCATGTAGTCTCCTGAAGCACTGTGAAATCAATCACATGATGATAAAAGGATGCGGAAAACCGGAAGCAGCAGCTTTGAGTGTCTTCAGCAAAGCTCTGTGTCGGTTGTGTGAAGGTGGTTGATCTGTGTATGTATGTGTGAAAAAAAAAATCTTTCCCTAGGTAGTTTAAAAAGACAAGGAACTTCCACACCTTTATATTAATGGCAAACCAACAAGTTTTAGAGTCTCTGCTTCCCTTGCCCTCACTAGAGCTAGCCTCTTATGGTAGACTTGTTTGGAGGACAGTGCACTTGGTCAGCGTTGTACGCTGCGTCACTCTGCACCCAAAACAAAAATCTAAAGGCGGTTTCTAAAAAAAAATTGTCGCCCAGGTTTGCATTCTCAGGGCTTGGATATCACTGTTGCCGAGGCTCGGCGGTGATCTTTGTTCCAGGGTTTGCATGATATAAAAACATTTGGAAGTTTGAGATGGGCTCTGCCTTATCTCAGCCCTTACCTGGCAGATCTATTCCTATGCCTGGATCTGGAGGCACTCTCAAGGGTGTTTTTTTCCGACCAAGTAGGGGCACACTGACACTTCAACGATCCAGCTCTGAGGAGTTGGAGGTGTTAATGTCGAGGCTGGATAGGAACTTTCACCATCTTCCTCCCAGGCCTATGAGAAGCTTGTCGAGGTTGTGAATCATGCTGTCTCATGACTAAGCATTAATAAACAAATAAATGTGATGGCTGAGACCACAAATGCTAATCCTAATAAATGCATTTGAATGAACATGTCCTGCACTATTCCATCCCAGTGTCAGAGGTAAATCACCGGCGTTGCCTACCAAGCCATGCAGGTCACTTTACTCTGGTGGGCAGAGCATGTTCCACTCCAAACTGGCAGTGGTAGGCTTAGGCACCCTATACTTCAGGCTTTACAAGCGGGGTTGCTCTGGGACCTTCACTAGGACAAGGGCTATCTCTCCAGGCTGCTAGGGAGTCGGCCTCTTTAAGAAGTTGGCTACTCCACAAATTTGGCTCTGGCAGCTACAGAGAGGATTTTTAAAAAATAAAAAGACCCTGTTTTCCCTTTGTCACCTCCGTGCCTTTTCGGAGACTTGGTCTGAGGATCTGTCATTGAGAGGTTTCAGGAGGCTTTGTACGGCAAGTGGCGTTCAGCCGCAGCCTCACAGCTCCTCTCCTAAGACCACTCAAGTGGGGTGTCTCCACCCCGTTACCCTCTCAAAAGAACTGGGGGGTCAGTTCTCTCAGGCTCAGCCTCTAGGATGGATCTGAGGACCGTCATCACCACTAAGCAGGCTAAGAGCATGAGAATCTGACGCTAGTGCACCATACCTCACTTAGGCGATATTCCCCAACTTCCGCTCCTGTGTCAGGGGAGTCACCCCCTCCGAGGAGGGTCCTAGAGCATTTAACCCAGGCGTTCACCAAAAAACCGGGCCCTGTGGTGGATGTTCTTTCTTTCTCAAGAGGCTGGTTCCCTATGTAGAGTTTTTGGCCACATGGTCGAGTCTGCCAAATATCTCTCGTTGGGTCCTGCGAACAGTATCTACAGGACACGCCATTCAGTTCAGGACTCCTCCGCCCCATATCTCGGGGGTTCTACCCACAGTGGTAGGCCCCCATACTCAGCTGAGCCAAGGGGCCATGGAACATGCACCCCTCTCGGTCAGAGGGTCCGGCTGTACAGCCGTCTCTTCTTCGTTCCAAGTGGATTAGGTTGCTGAGGCTACGTCCGTACCTTTCCACAATCACTCTGCTCCCGGGGGTTCTTGAGAGAGTTCGTATCTCTGTGCTTGGCCTCCGAGAGGGAGTGAGCTGCTACACATCTGTGCCTGGCGTCACTGAGGTGGCGTTGACATATCGTTCCCCTTGCATTTTCGACGCAGCTCGAGTTCCCATGAAAGGAAATGTCTTCGGTTACGTATGTTTTCGACACAGCGTCTTGTTCCCCCTTAGGGAACTAGGGTTACATATGTAACCCAAGACGTTTTTTATGACGCATTTGTCATTTTATTTTTTCTTAATGATTGATAGCCTCTCCTCACCCCAACATCCTGCTTTACGTTGATACCTTCTTTTCTTATAGCTCGGGACTGTTTACAGCACCATTTGTGCACTTTCATGCTGCTCGGGATATCTGCATGTTGGTTGTGCAAATCCTTCATATTATTGTTGGCTGCCTCTATTGTTCTGTTTCTTGCACTAACCTGTGCTCAATGTGGTCACTGGTTATACCACAAACCAGACTCTTTCTCTGTGTATTTCTGTAGATTTTTTTCATAATTGCAGTTTCCTTAGCATCTTTAATCTGCATCTGAATTCTAAGAAACAAAATTGACTTCTGTCTTGCTACATCACTGATAATTATTTGACTTGCTGTTGAATGGCATGTCACTGCCTACGATGCTAGCCATTTTCTTCCCCTTGTTTAATATCTTGATATTTCTTCAGTCTTTCCTGTTTTTTCAATGAAAGTATTTATTTAATGATTTGAGACTCTAGGGTTGAGTCAGGGTGTTTACTGAGATGGTATCCCTTGCAAAAACAAACCCTTTCTGACAAATCCCTTTCTGACAAAGTCCTTTCTGACAAACCCCTGTGGCAAACTTATGGTGAAAATATTTTTCTTCTTCTTCTTCTTCTTTTTCATGCAAATTAGCTTTTTGGCGAACAGTTTGCAGCAACTTTGTGGCAGAGAGTTGTAGCAAGTCTGTGATGAACATAGTTCAGAGATTAAAGGGTATTTTATGCCAGGTTTGGATACATAAAACAAATATCTCTTGACATATGCTAATACAATGCAAATCTCAACAACAACAGAAAAAACTGCAATAGTTCTTAAAAATGTATTTTCAATATAAGAAAACATAATTAATTTTATAATGATAAGCTCTCATTCAATGGATAATTAATAATATAGATGAACAGTTAATATGACATTTTATGAGTATTTTTATAACTATTATTATAACCACAGCCATTAAATTAAGTAAATTCATTCATTACTTGTTTTTTATCCACATATACTATTAAGCATGACTACTCCCCTACAGGTACGAGTTCACTTCTTTATTGAAATCTGCATCTTTCATTTTCAGATGATCTGAAAATGAACTGAAAAAGAGAGTGAAACTAAACTGTATCATGGGGTGACTGAACAGTAAGCATGTGTTATTCATTTCATTGCTCAGACTTTATTAATTTTAACTTAAATGCTGTTGATGTCTTGCCATACAGATCACATGATTCTTAAAGTCCCTCCATGAGTTTGTGAATGGTGAAGCCTGGGCCTTCATGCTGGAACCTCAAGAGTTGTTACAAGCCATGTTTTTAAGACTGCCAATGACTTCAGTATCAGGGGCAGGCTTCATTCTCTCTCAGGATCAACTGGTAAATAAATGAGTTTCTAAACAATCTATATATACAGCTGATACAGAATGTGAGCATGAATATCATCTAATCACATCTAACATCATCAGCAGGCAGCATATTTACAGTGACTAAAATTAAAGTAAGGGAAAACAAGAGGGACAGATTAAAAATTACAAGTGTGAGATAGATAGATAGATAGATAGATAGATAGATAGATAGATAGATTAACTGATTTGATATTAGATTGATAGATTTGATAGATGGATTAGTTTCTTAACAATTTGCTGTTTAGAATTAAAAAAATCATTTACATGATTCATGTAGATCTGAAGAACTGTCACATTAGCAGAACTTCAGTCATATCTATTGACATAAATTTCATGCTATTTTCATATTTTTGTCATTTATATAATTTGATATGAAGTTAAAGTGCCTCACCTTAGAGAAACTCTGCTTTTAGGTTGCTGCAGATTTGCCGCAAATTACCCATAAGTCAGCCGCAAATATATGTTTTTGCAAGGGACATGCTATTTTCAATATAAATAGTGTTGCAGTGTAAGTGGTGGTAAATACAGTTTGCACCAAAAATACATAGCAACAAATAGCATATTGTTTGCATTAAATACAAATAGTGGCATGCTATTCACATGAAGTGCAAACAGAATTAACAAGATATGACATGAGATAGTGAAATTAGCCTTGAATATTTGCACCTGTTTTTTTGTACACCAATCAGATTATGTTTACAAAGCACTTTTGCAGTGTGACTTGGTACAGTAAAAGTAAAAGATTGTATTTTGAAATTTGAATCCAATAATTCTATGATCACATTTAATGCATTTTTTTCTTTCCTTTTCCTGCAGTGTGCAAGTTGTCCTGCCATAAGAAATGTGAGGTAAAGGTAAATCATGGATATATTTTTCATATTTTTCTTTATTTTATTTCTTTAAAAGAAAATATGCATATAAAAACTTTAACTGAGGATTTAGGAATGTAAAGTGTGAAAAGTCAGATTATAAATATCCAGGATTAATTGTTAAATACCATTTAAAGTATAAGCAGAGAAAAACATTGTGAAAAGTTGAAAGTTGATTGTGAAAAGGCCTATAGTAACTGTCAGCTGTGATGTATGATATGATTTATATTTTATTTTCAGAGAACTCTAAATTTTTCATGTATTACAGTATTTATGTTTACAACAATCAACATCCAATAAACACTGACTGACATAGACTTGATCCATACAATGCAATTTACAATCACACATTATACATTACATTACATTTAATTTTACAGTACACCTTACACTCACATATCAGCAACCTCTCTTTTTTTACTCTTGATTTTTTTATTAAGTGTCTTATTTAACTCTAGAATAGCCTGATGGACAAAATGCTTCAGCCTCACTCTGTTTAATCTTGGAACCCCTTTCGGTTTGAGAACAATGAAAATATCTGTGTGAAGTCAAAGTGTTTGAGGCCCTACTACAGTGTATTGGTAAAAGTAGATTGTTTGTATTACAAACTCATAGGCTACTTGTCTTGGTACTCATCACACATTTTATTTTAAGTCATTGACAACAGTTTCATGTACTTCATAAGTCTCATGCATTTAGTATGTCTTTGTCATTAATTAACTGCTAATATAATACTTAATGTTAATGTGCAGTTATTGCTCTTTTTTCAATAAATTGATTATAGTGAAGCAGACTTGGATCTGATAAATTTTTTTACAGTGGAATCCGGTTATGTCGACGTCCTCGGGGGTTGCAAAAAAGCATCGGGATAACCGAGGATCAAGATAACCAACAGCCAATATGGTGATTTATTTGATGAAGCGATCGGCATACTATAAAAATGTACATACACTTTATATGTTTGCTAACGGCAAAAGGCATATGTGCACCAACTAACAGCAGAGATTTACCAGTATACAATAAAAACCACTTTCGATTCTCGATACAAACCTTTAATTATATTCTCCAACATTGCAAACACAATGATCGCTCACAGCGTAAACAGTCACAACACACGTGTAAACACATGCGCTAAGACAAATAGGGAGTTTGGCGGTTCCATTTCAAAAACGTTGACAGAATAGGGTTGGTGAGTTAACCGAGGTCGAGATAAGTGAACTCCACTGTAGTTTGAAGTGAGAAGACTTTGTATAAGGTATTTGGAAGTCATCCGGAAACAGATAAACTGAAACCAATCCAGATGCTATTAAGTTTAGAAAACCCATGTAATGAACTTACATTCATTTCATTCTATACCTACATTCATTTTATATTTCAGGTTCATTAGGATGCAGTAGAAGACAAAGGAGGGATTTAAGAATTGTAACACTTTTTAAATGAACCTTTCCACAATGACAGACCAAAGTAACTATGTAACTATTCAACCCATGCATTACATTTGAAGTAATAAAATAGTTTGTTACATGAGTAACAGATTGAAATCTAAGCTGAAATTGTTATACTGTTTGCTGCACGTCAAATATTATTCTCCATTCAGCATATTTGATCTGGGCTAAGATTGGTCACGACACAGACAAGATCCATCAATGACACTGAACCTTATTAAATCTCATAACACACAGTCATTAATCAGCAAAAGGGAAAACTAACAGTGAATAACTTAAATTGTGTTCCTCTCTCTTCTCTACTATTGCTTTCTGTCTCTCAATCAGTCGTCTAAAAAGTAAAAAAAAAAGAAAAGCTAATTATTACACAGATCTCTGAAAAGTTTGATTCTGATTGGTCAGTCAATCTGAGGTCAATTATTCTCAGATAATGAACATAGTCAATAGCAATACTGTATAGCCACTCGTCTGGGTATTTTAGGAGGGGCACTTTCTTTCATGTCTCCTGTATAACACAGAAAACAGACATTTACATTTATGCATTTGGCAGACACTTTTATCCAAAGCGACTTACATTGCATTCAAGGAATACATTGAATAAGTTCTTGCTTTCCCTGGGATCAAACCCATGACCTTGGTCTTGTAAACATCAATGCTCTACTGATTGAGCTACAGTAAAGCTGTATGAATATTATGAATAGTATTCAAATGAATAGTAAAAACCTAATACAATATTTAAACTCAAATCAATATTTTGTCTAATTATGTATGTATGTGATATCACTCCAGAACGGTGGTCAAGGATGTCTCTGGATAGCGAGTTGCATGGTTAGTGTGGACAATCTCCTCCCAGGAGTAGTGGAACAGTAGATTTTTTTTGCATTTAGATGATTCTCTCTGGTAAAGACAGCTATTAAACCCCATCTACATATTCTCATGCTATTCTTCTGCCACGATCACTTTATTAGCTAAATATCTCACCACTTACTGGTGTGTTCAGTTCACACTCAATCACCACTCATTTTATGTCCTATAACAGTCCAGACTACATCAAAATAATTCACTTGGCAGAATGTCTTAAAGTTTTCCATTTTCACAAAAAAATCTAAACATTTAGAATGATCTAGAAAATGATTCTGAACGATTCAGAATGAAGGTAAATTTGTAAACATGCATGTTATACTCATCATTACCACAAAATGTAGCAAATTTCCCACACACCAAAAATGACTTGTCAATGACTTGTCCTGTGTGGCTTTTCCTTTCTTTAAAGACTAACTATAGAATTCTGCAGGGATTACATTTTAGTAGACCAAAACCCAGAAATCGAGTTAGCATTCTTGCACTTCCCTTAGAGAGAACCCTTGAGAATGAAAAAATTGAACAAGGAACAGGAGAACATAATCAAACACTATGGAAACCAATGCAGCATAGGCAAGCATAGGAAATGAGAAGGCAAACCAATGAGTAAACTAAGCAAACGATACAACAGATTGAAACAAGACACAAAATCACACTCTTGAGAACTGTTCTAGGTCAAACTTTCAGGGAAAATGTTTTTTTAAATGAAGACTGGAAGTGTTGTGGGAAGCTTAGTGATGGTGACACTTGTAGCCTATGTTAGCTTTCACTTTTGCAGTTTTCAAAATTCATAAAAGTTGTATGTGAAGATTATCATGATGTATCCTTTAAGTTCATAAACTTGTGTTGGTCAAGGAACTTATTTTCTGCATTAGTCCAAAATCCAATGGAATTTTTTATTTGGTTTGTGCAGGTGATGCTAAATTCAAGCTGTTGTTCCAAACTTCGGTAGAATTTTGCTTAAATTATTAAATTATGCTTCATGTAAAAGCAGCAGTAATTTGAAAACCTCTACTTTAAGAAAAATTTTGATTTTGTGTATTTAGCTTTTGCATATATAAATGAACCTTTTCCCTGTGCCCCTTGACTGCTACCACCTATTTTTATCCGAAGATGATGAAATATATGCTTTTGTCATCTCAGTTGGGCCTACTGCTTGAGTAAAATTTTAGTTAACAGAATCTGAAGATTGATCAACACTGTTGACCTATTTATGTCACTTTAAGCATGAATAAAAAAAAAAAAATGTATGTGAACCCTTTGGATTTACATGGATTCCTGCCTGAATATGTCATCAAATTTGATTGATCTAATGGAGTGCTTTCCAAACCAGTCCTGGAGGCCCTAGATCTGTACCGGAAACACGACTGGTACTGTGCATGTGCGAAAATGCATCTACATCCTGTCTGAAGGATGCAGAAACAATTTACAGCAGATGTTATGGATCGAGTCAACAGTCACTGTGTTACAGTAGCAGTAGATGAGGAGACGAGGAGGTACAACGAACTTGTGCAAAAATCGAAGAACATAAACCTATACGAAACTATAACCAAAAACATATATAGAGCATATATACAGGGAATTAGAACATGGAAAACCTTACCTTACAGCAGCAATGCAAGACAAAGACTGAAGGCAAACACAAGGTATATTTACAAAAGGCGGAAAAAGGACACATGTGACAAGACTAACAAGGTGACTGATTTACACAATAGGTGAGAAGAAACACAAAGGAGAACATGGCAGGAAAACAGGAACTAGACAAAAGACACGACTGACGTGTAGCACATTGTCACTACTCGATTCGAACTGGAAATAGTTCTTTACTTTTCTCTTAATATAAATACACTTTTTGGTAAAATATATCAAGGTTAATATGTGGCATAAATTAAGTTGTTAACACAAAATAGATGGAAAAATTCAATCAAATTAAAGTACAATGGAGTTCACTTATCCCGACTCACGGTTAACTCGCCAATCCTATTATGTCGACGTTTTTGAAGTGGAACCACCAAACTCATTTAAACATACATTTTTATAGTATGCTGATCGCTTCATCAAATAAATCGGCATATTGGCTTTTGGTTATCTCGATCATCGGTTATCTAACCCCCAAGGCCGTCAACATAACCGTATTCCACTGTATATAGTTTACAATTGTTATACCTCATTTTGGAAAGACAGTTGTGTATAGAAGACTGTGTGTATTAATTTAGGTTTAATATTTCCTTTTCTAAAGGTATATTTGACTGATTTTAGTATACATTTTTTATAACGCCATTTGAAGTTTTTTTTGTATTGCCCTTTTTCTGTTTCTTTTTGGACTGACTTTAAAAAAAAAAAATTAAACACATATTACACATATCACACCACGTGAAATAACTATGAATAGCGCACATGCACAGTAAAAATCATGACAATGATGTAGTTGTCGTAAAAATTACAGGAAGTGTTAGCAGTTTTGCGTATGCAGAGAATAAAACTTGCACAGTTTCCAGTACGGATCAAATAGTCACAGGCCCCACAGGCCTTTTGTTTGTCTCCCCAGTCTCACCTGAGCCAATGCATTAGCTTTTCATAGAGACTGCAACATCTTAATTAGTTGTGACCATTATGGAGATATCTAAAATGTGTAGAAATATGATTAAGAAATTGATATTTTTTTTATTATAAATTATCATCATTATTTTACAGATTTCCTGTAGCTCAATCAGTAGAGCATTGGTGCTTACAATGCTAAGATCATGTGTTCGATTTCCAGCAAAAGTCAAGTCAAGTCACCTTTACTTATATAGCGCTTTTTACAATACAGATTGTTTCTAAGCAGCTTTACAGTGGTCACATGAAAACATTATAAACAAAGTTTGTTTGGCTGAACGCCAGCCTTAAAAGAGCAGGTGAATTAATATAATTGATGAATATTAAGTGTTAAGTTTTGATTATTGATCGATTTGATTGATTGATAGTTTGATTATTATATTGATAATTCAAGTCTAATATTAAGTCTAATTTGGTCTGATTGGAGATGGGTTCATGATCTACAAAGGGGAGGGTTTGGTAGAGTCACGGTCTCCGCAGACACTTCAGGGCAGTTCTGTGCTCGTGTCCAGGTGCAGGTCCTTCATCTGATCTGGATACGGCCCGGATCCGGCTGACCATGGTAACCTCGGAATAAACAGAGACCAACATCAGCGTAGATGCCATTCTTCTTCTGATGTATAAAGTACATCAGATGTTATGGGAATGTTCCCAGTTCCGGCTGACCTAAATTATGCAGCCTAAAGCAATAACTAATTTGAATATCAATGTGTTCCTTGAATGTGTCACGCTTTCACGGGATTCGTGTGCGACGCGGAGAAGGCACAGAGACAGGATGCCAAACAGAAAACACTTTATTTAGAACTACAAACAAAACGGCACGCGATGGTGCAAAAACTCAGGACACAGGATAACGCTGGCGAAAAGCATCCACACACAACTTACCATAAGGAACATAACATTGCAGGTTCAACAACTGACAAAGACCAGGACACACAAGAGGGTATTAATAGAGACAGACATGGGAAACACCTGGAGACACTGACGAGGTAATTGAAACTAGAAAGGTGTGGAAGGTTCTAGAAAGCCCTGGAAGTGAACAGGAAGTTATATCAAGATAGACAGGGAGTAACAAAAGGAAGTGACCCCATGACCTCAGTGACGGGGAAGTGACAAAGACACAGAAAGACAGGACCAAGTGTGACAGAATGAAATGTAATTAGTTTTGGAAGCGTCTGCCAAATGCTTACATGTTATATACATAATACCACAAATGAGAACCTGATATTGACAATGTGTTTTATTATAATTCTTTGTTATTTATTGCAAATAAAAGTTTTCGTGAGCAAACAATCTTTTTTCTGGAGAAAATACTGTAGTGATACAGTGTATTTACTTTCCTTGCTAGATTCATTGAGATAGGAGCCTCCTGTAATAATGATAGAGAATAGTATGCAAAGAAAAATATTTTAAGATAGAAGATTAAGCAAGGATAATAAAAAGATAGTAAAAGGGCATTGACAGTAGCACACAGCAGAATATAATCATGTACAGAGAAATACAGAGCACATATCTTAAGAATGGTAATATTCAGAGAACAAATGGGATTTGAGTAGTGATTTGAATTTGAGTAACTGGCAGAGGGATTTGAAAGAAAGCGGTAGATTAGATTGGAAACTGGTAACCAGTGGAGATCTAACAGAATAGGGGTGATATGGGCAGATCTCTTGGTGTGGTTAAGTATTCTTGCTGCAGCTGAATATATATGTTTTGAATATGAATAGAAGGTTGCAGGTAAATCAATAAAAAAGGGCATGGAATAAAATCCATGAAAGCATGGATAGCCTTTTTATCATCTTTAACACTGATAGAGGGACAGAGCTTGGCAATGTGACGCAAGAGAAAGATTGCAGATTTGATGGTTTAGAGTTGATATGAGCCTCAAAAGTGAAAGAGGAATCAAAAATAACACAAAAATGTGTAACAGTATCAGCTGTATTACCTGCAAAATCAGTAGTAATAAGTTCAATCTTGTCCATGTTTAGTTTCAGAAAATTGGAGTTGAGCCCTTCTTTATTCCCTTCACACACGTGGAGATTTTTTTTTATCTATTGGATATTATTAGCGTAAATATGATAATTAAAACCATGTCGATGTAAATCTGACTGAGATCTAAAATCCTGCATTGAAATGTAAAAATTTTCTAAAACTAGAAAAGATCAACACCGGAAATATCAACATCCGAGAGGTGAGAAATAAGTAAATCATGGCAGACAGGATCAAAGGTGGAGCTAAGGGAATCACTACCATGCTGATTTAGTGCCTTATTGCAAGGCTAAGAGTGGAATATTGTGTTCATACAACAGATCAATAGCACTAGAGTGTAAATAAATAAGAAACAACAACAGTGTGAGTGTTGATAGTTTAATAGATTAACCTAATATTCCGTTACTAATTCTAAAATATCACTTTTATAACTAGCAACAAGGGAACGCTGAGATGTTTCATTGAAACTTAATGTATTTTATTACATGGCTCTGAGGAATATTTGATTTTGACTGGTCAATCGTGCCATCCAGCAGTGTTATCTCCCGATTACAACCAGTAAAAACTGATGACACAGGCTGATAACACAGGCTTATTCATGTATCTGTCACTGAAGCCTGCTCTTTATGCTTGCTAGGAGTGTTTTTTTTCTCTGTTTTTTTTTCTTCTTTTTTTTTCTTGTGCAAGTTTTGCATTTGGTGAACTAATAAAGTATTAAAACTCAAATCAGTATTTTGTGTATATTTAATTATGTCACCTGGTATCGCAGAGTCATCTCTCTTGTTTCAGAGATTGACTAACCATTACCTACATCTAGCTGATATTGTTCAGGTCAATATTAGATTTATAATCACAAAATCAGTTTGAATTTCTGCTAAGGAAAGCAATATCTTTATATTTTTAATAGTTAAGGGGATTTGCAATGACAGCGCTAGTCAATGCATTTGTAAGTTCATCTTATAAGGTGATGTTTAAAGTAAAAACAGTATTGTTTATAACATGTCTCAATCCCTTTCAATAGAAAAGTCTTTGACTCACAAAGACGATCTTTGCTGCCATCTAAAGGCTCAATAATGTATCTTTCACTGACAGACCCTTTGTCAATACTAAATACGGCTATGTTATTGAAATAATATTTCAACAAATAATATTAGCCACTATAAAAGTATAGCAAGTTTTTATAATAGGAAATAAACACAAACAAACATTTAAGTCAAAATGATAAAAGTTGCGCTAGTTATAGTATAGGATTTCAGTTTTTCACCCTTAGCCAAATCGATTTGCTTTGAAAAAAGTAATGGATTTTTTTATTTATTTTTTACCAAATATTGCCTATTTGATATAGCAAAAATTAATAATATGTTTAAATGCTAATCATGTATACGGCACCAGAAACTTCCGAAAGGACTTGCTGAAAGACTTGCTGTTCTCTGGTACATGAGAGGTGAAATGAGAGCTTTCCTGTAGCTCAACCAGTAGAGTGTTGGTATTTACAACACCAAGGTCACAGGTTTGATTCCCAGGGAAAGCAAGAACAGATTAGAGTGTAAAAGTGTTCTTTGAATGCAATGGTTGGTTTGAATAAAAATGTGTGCCAAATCCAGAAATGTAATGTAAATGTAGCTTAATGGCTTGCAGTTCACAACTTCTAAAATGGTCAAATAGGCTCTATATTTCTAGATAGGTTACATATTTGAGGTCTAAATAACTACATACATAGAAACCTCTTAAAATTACATTCTCTGACAAAACAAAAGTTTTGCTTGTCCTCCATGACACTCGTGAAATATGCTACATGTGGAGTCATACAAATACCAACAGTTCCCATGGTAAGACTAGTAGAATATGCATGGCTGGAAAAGGCTCTCAACCAATCAGATTTGAGGGCCAGAACAAACTGTTGTATACAATTATATATTTTATACTATTAGTTATTCATATTATTTTTTCTGTTTAATTGTGATGTTTGGATGTAGCCCAATACATTCAGTGCATCCAAAACATGCTACTCATCCAATAACAGGCGCGACTTTGTGTTTCTGAACAGTTTATTTTATAACAGTAATAGTTTTTGCTTCACCATTCTGTCAGATAAGGTATAGCAAAAATGGTTTAACACATAGCTGCAGTATTCAGTCTCAAGTATCTTTTTTTCTCTCTCTGTCTTCTTTTTTTATCCGTAGGTAGTCACAGCCTGTGAATCTACAACTAACCACAATCAGGTAGGATATTTATTCAGCAATGATTGATTGATTTTTTTATTTTTTTATTACACCAAACATTGCATAATGGTGATGGAAATGCATACAGGATTATTTGGGGGGGATTCTTTACCAATGACCAATAACCAAGAAACATGTAAATTACTTTTCTGAGATTACAACGGAAGTCCATCTGGAAAATCTCAAAGTATTAAAGAAAAACTGTTGAAATTTGGCAAGTTTTCTAGATGTCTTGTTTTCCATGTGTATCACAAATTTGAACAATGCGGTAATAGCCATTAAGGATCACACCTAAAAAATCAAAAACAAATGGCTCATATCTACTTAAACATATATATATATATATATATATATTTTGAAAATGTTTTTGCAATTATATTTGTGGAAATTTAAGTGGATTTTGTGTCTGTGTGTGTTTCTGTTATCATCTTTAACCAGGGATCCACAAAGTCTCCCAATTTGGACTCAAAACGAAGGCCATCCAGGTATACATACTAATAGACACTGACATCATATTCTGGATTTTTGTTGAGTAATACGTTATACGTTTTCAGTGCATCACATGGTTAGTAGAGTTTGTCATTTGTGATTGCCATTGATCTGCATTATCTGAATTTATTTGATTTATATAAATTTGATTAATTCACAATTATTTCAGCTGATGCTTACTATTGCAAAGACTTCAGATGATGCCAACTTTGGATCAACATAAAATCTATCAAATATTTTCCTTAAAATTGTACATTATATTTATATTTTAATCATTATGAGCACAGGTTGTGATTGCTGCCTAACAAATTGGCTGTGACTATAAGCACAAAACATATTAAGTTATGGCTGTGTATTACTGTCATATTGATATTATTTTGACACACTCATCTCTGACTGATTACAGACAACTTCATAAATTATTACATTGAAACAACGCTTCATTACATGTGGGGATACGTATGATCTTCTTTGTGTTGTTTGTTTGGGAGCAGAAAATCCAGAGACAACATTTAAGGGTTCTGGCCATGTACATTGTGAACAGCTTCCATTACGGACGCTCCACTCCAGCCTGGCTCTATCGCTGCCCTCACATGCTAGATTCAGTGCCTCATCTCAGGATTTGGAATCCCGTGTTGTGCTTACCTAATTGTCCTTGTTGCCCATGGTGCCAGACTTCTGAGGACAGTCCCCTCTTGGGGAAAGTGTTCAACAGCTCATTATACAGTGCTCACTTCCCACCGGAGGTAAAAACTGTTCTAAAAAAGGGCACGTAGAATGTTTACCTCTCCCAGACAGAGAAACTTTTTTTTACAGGCGGTATTTTATTGTTTAAAAGAATGATGGGGTGTTGCATCCCATTTTGGATCTGCAAAATTTGCACCATTCAGTCATGCAAAAGTTCAAAGTGTTACCCTTGAGTCAGATCACATCACGGATCAGATCCAAGTGTTGGGAGCTCCTTGTTGTTGCAAGATGCAAAGACGGATGCTTTCCTTATGGGGAGGAGAGCGATTTTAGATGGTTGCTCAACTCAAGGTCTGGGGAGGTCTGGAATTAATGGTTGTCTTTTGTGCTCTCACAATTTTCCTCACAGATCGTGGGGGCTAGCATTTACTCCTCCACTCAGACAACACAGCAGTGGTCGCCTACATAAATAACCATGGGTGTGTTTGCGCTCACGTCCACTCTGCACATTGGTGCACCAAATCATCACATGGTCCCAGGGAAAGCTGCTTTCACTCAGGGCAGGTTAAATTTCTCCAAAACCTGGGAGCAACCATTCAATCAAGGCAGTGTCACGGTTCATGGGTTCACTGATCCCTTCTATCTATGTTTGTGTGGTTGTGTTGGAGGCTTGGTCACTGATTGCCACTTCATTATCCTCACCAGCTGCACCTGAATACCTTCTCCTATTTAACCATCTCTCTCACTCACCTGTTTGCCAGATTGTTTTGGGACGCACTGTGTGCAGGAAGGGTCCGCCTTCCTCCTGTTCATTTGGACCTTCTGTTTGGAGCATCGCTGCTGTGGCTTTCCTCATTGCCTCCCTGCATCCCTTCCCCGTGGTCCTGCCTGTTTATTTCCTCTCCTGAATGGATCTGGTGCCTCTTGAGACTTTTTGTGTTTCCTTTTGTCTGAACACCCTGTTTACTGCTTTATGGTTTCCTGTCAGACAAATAAACTATTTTACTTGCATTTGGATGTTCCTTTCTTCACCTACTGCCTATAACAGGCAGGGGCTAAGGTCTTGGGAATGGAGGGGGTGGAGCAGATATGAAGGTTATTCAGCCAGGCTCAAGTGGATTTGTTTGCATCTTGGTCTCTTCTTGGACTGGATGCTATGTTTAAGACAAATCTTAAAGTACATCTGTATTCTTTTGCCCTGATTGCTCTGAAAGAGTCCTGGAAAGAGTTTGTCAGGATATGTCAGTTGGTCCTGGATAACTGCCTTGTTAGTACATTGCTGGAGTTCCTGAAAGAGCAATTCACTGCAGGGCTATACCTGGCCACTTTAAAGGTGTATGTGGTGGTTATTGCTGCTCACCAGTTCCTTCTTAAAGTGTTGTTCTTCCTTTATCACTTCTCTCAAAAAATAGGGGACTTTCTATCGTTTGCTCCTTCATGCTTGGAATTTTCACCTGGTATGGTGAAAGCATTTCTTAACCCTAGGCCAGGTTATATTCCCGAGATCCCCACAACTGCGGCTAGATCTATTTTTCTGCAGGCTTTCTGTCCTCTGCCACTCCAGAATCTAGATCAGGAAAATAATAATCTGCTGTACCCAGTTAGGACATTGGATACTTTTTGGAACAACTGTAAGGAACTGTAAGCAAGGGCACCCCAGCATAAAAGCAGAGGATGAGCAAGTGGATAGTCGAGGATATTTCTCTTGCTTATGAGTCGACTGGATTATCTTCTATTTCAATCTGAGCCCATACTACTAGAAGTATGGCTGCCTGTAAAGGTCTTCTGTCAGGAGCATAGCTTCAATATGTTTGTGATGCGGTAGGCTGGTCCTCACCGCACACATTGCTGAGGTTTTACAACTTGGATTTCAGCTCTAAGCCGGGGGCCAGGGTGTTCTCGTCTTAGTGCTTTTTGTTAACAATTTCACACTATACAGACACTGGTCATTTTTGCAGCGCGGGTATAAATGTTCTGACATTGTAAATTGATGCAGCGCAATTTCCCTCAAAAGGGATGACCTGAAGAGGAAACAAGATGCTGAGTTGCCTTTCTATACTTCCTGTGTGCTTAGAGACTTACTTCAGCCATAGAAGCTTGCATTTGGGCTAAACTGTTTGGGAATGCTTTATAGTTTCTTGGTTCATGATTTCACACATGCTTCACTACTCATTCCCACAGCATCAGTCAATGCAGCATCTCGTTCCCTTTTCAGGGAACCAAGGTTATAGTCGTAACCCAGTCATTTTACGGTCCAAAAAATATTAAAATAAAAAATATATAACTCGGTATGGTGCTGATGATCAAATTAAACATATTAATTTGTATATTATATCACTGAACAGCAAGTTTTTTTCTTCACACACAAAAAACATACCCAATGACATAAAATAGGTTATCTGCGTCTTTTATTCAGTGTCAAGTATTTGTTATTTCTCTTTCCTCTAAGGAGCCTGAGTCTGATGCAAACAATGGAAGAAAGTAATGAAGTGGACCTGGTCTACATCACAGAACGCATTATTGCTCTGTCCTTCCCTGGTGGAACAGAGGAGCATAAATATAGTGTACACTTGAGGGAGGTGACCAACATGCTCCGTTCTAAACACCAGCAGCATTATCTAGTAAGGAACCTTGAAGCAACTGACAGTGGGTGGGGGTAGAAATGTACTTAAATCTTACTGTTGCTATAATTTCAATTTAACTTTCACATGCATCTTATAAACTGTGCATGATGATTTTTTACACTAACATTATGTCCTTGCTCCGTCCATGCAGTAAATGCATGTTCTTGAATGAGCCGGGGTTTCTTGTACAGCATATTTATTTCTCAAGTCATGTTGATGGTATGACTCCTTTCAGGGTTAGCTAAAATTACAATTTAAAATCAGTCAGCACTATACAAATGTATCTTCATATTTTAAGTAAAGCTACATATTACAAGTAGGATACTTTCTATGACCAAAGGTTGAACGTTGTTTGGACCCCAAAACTTTTTCTTAAAAATATGTCTTATGTTTCTCTGAACAAGAGAATACACAGGTTTGGAAGGATGTTGGAGGATGTTCTTGAGCAATTATAAACTTTGAGCAGTTAATGTTTTGTTTCCAATTTCAGCTGCTCAATCTCAGTGAAAGAAGGCAAGACATTACCAAGCAGAACCCAAGGGTGAGTTAATTCATATTTATTTACAGTATTTACATTTTTATTTTTATTTATTTGATTTTTATTTATTTGATTTTTATTTATTTAATTATTTATTTTACAGTTCCTGTCAGCTTGTGGTCTTAGAGTATAATTTGATGTGTGCATTTATAACAGGTGCTGGATTTTGGTTGGCCTGATCATCATGCTCCTGCTCTAGACAAAATTTGCAGTATCTGTAAAGCCATGGACACCTGGCTTAATGCAGACCCTCACAATGTAGTGGTACTGCACAACAAGGTGATTATCATATCACGTCGGTTCTTAGGCACCCAATCTCCACCACCCTCGCTTTGCATGAATGACCAGACTGACGTACAGTTGTTAATTAGTATGCTGTTAATTTGAACTTTTATATCTTTTTGAATGAAATATAAATTTACAAAATGAAGATGATGTTTTCATGAACTGGAATTTCATATTTATATGGTGCTGGTTGTTAGATGTAGTCATCTGCTCACAACTGGACTTACAGAAGGATTCTTGTTTTATCATCTCAGTAATCACAGAACCTGATTTCACCAAGTGCAACATGTTCCTGTTTCATCATCTTTGTTGATCAAGTAATGACATTCCAGTCAACCAATGCTTCTACTTTATTGTTGTTCAGTTTTATCATTTCCCTTTGTTTACAGGGATAGCTTATGGGTAGGGTTAAGTTTAGGGATAGTTATATGGTTATATATGACTTGAATGTTGTTTGAGGATCAACAAAATATGTTGACCCGGCAGCGCATCTATCTCGCCAAAATCAGGACATGTTGGACTTTCTGCAATCTAATTAAGGTATATAATTTTGACCAGAGGTGACATAACGCTTTTGCGTCATTTCCTGAACTGCAGTCATGGTGTTGTTAACAATCAATAGATATCTAAAGTTATATTTCCCTTCCGTAAGGGAACTCAACACTACATCCCCTAGGGGTCACTGTGGGGAATACCTCCGTTATGACAGGTGTCTGAAGCATTAATCATGACATGACAATCATGACAATGAACTTGACATTGGCCGGCATCCACCTATGTCACAAAAGGTGCACTACAGGTATAAAAGAGGCACCTGAACAGTACGTAATCCTGTTTCATATAATCAGGAGAAATCTTTGTTTAAACGTTGTCTGCCATGATGGCTAGCAAGGAAAAAC
Organism: Rhodeus uyekii; assembly: GCA_037043235.1. Taxonomy (NCBI): domain Eukaryota; kingdom Metazoa; phylum Chordata; class Actinopteri; order Cypriniformes; family Acheilognathidae; genus Rhodeus; species Rhodeus uyekii. The sequence goes on along the minus strand of JAWRVZ010000366.1, from coordinate 107,020 downwards.
ATTTTTGTTGTATTCATTCATGTTCTGACAGCCAATGATACACGGCTGAGAGAAAAGCAGATTTCACTCATGAAAGGGGCAGCCTCACAGAGAGAAGTGCCCTCAATGCACACCAAGAAGTGGTTTGCGAGATGTGAGATATTTATTGCTGAGCCCTGATACCCCATCTGTCTCCAGCCGGATCCATGATGTGCTAGGTAGTCTTAGAAATCTAACGCTACCGTACTGATGACCGGCGGATAGGCAAGTCCACACAGTTTCGGGTGTGTGTATCTCTTGAATTGTAGTGCTCTTAGGAACCCGACTAAGCTTGGTCATGGTGACAAGTCTTCTTGTCACCACTCCGCTCTGCTAGATTTTCTTGAGCTAATTTAAAAAACAATTCTAGTTCACTGAGCTTTCTATGTTTAGACCTTCTCTTACTTTATTATGTAAATTAAGTTATCCTTGTCATCAGAGCTCAGTAAGTTAACCTCATGTCCAAGGTAACTCCGCCCTGGCACTATCTAGGTTTAGACATCCCGGCCCCCTGGAGGTGCCCATGGCATTACTTAGTCCAGCGGCGAGCCTCAGCTCCCCCCACCTCTCTCCTGGTGCATTGCAGAGCCGAGACCTCCGCCCTTGAGCCGGTAGCTAGATCAAACTCCTCTCACAGAGCTTCGAATGGAATTAGAAGAACCACCCAGTAAAGCTTCTTAAGTCAGGAGTTATAACAGTGGCAAGAGTGGTTTGGGCACTGAGCGAGCTCCACGGGACATGAGCTACCCTGAGCTGCGGCTGAGGCATGACTCCCAACGACTCCCTCTTTCCTCACAAGTGGCCTAAAGTACAAGTGGGCCCACCCTGCTCCCCTGAGCTTCACTCGGTCAGCTAGGGTGCAGTAGCTCTCTGAGGAGAGCCCACTGTAGATGCTCCTGAGTGTTCATGAGTCGTATTGTCTCCTGAGCTCATAGAGTTTTCTAGTTGTAGAAAAAAGGGTATGGGTAGAGTGGCTCTCCTCTCTTGAGAGTTAAACCTAGCACAGGTAGAGCTTCCACTCCCCAGGGCACACGTTCTTACGAGTCATTTGGCTTGGTCTAGCCTCCTCACATCTGCCTGGGGTCTAAGAGGGCTTTTCCTACTAATCGCTCTCCGACTAATACTAAAGCTATTAGTATTAGTCTACGACTAAGCCTCCTCGCCGTGGCGTAGTAGGCCTCCTCTCAATACAAGAGTCTTATTTACTGAGGCCTCTGCTTCACATAGCTCTGCTTGGTGACCCTGGCGAGCAGTAGGTAAAGTAAAAAGGTTATTGCCTCCTTTTGTCATCTGATGTGTAAGGGTATCATCAGACCTCTATGAGGAGGTCAGGCCTCTGTCCTGAGAGCTCCCTCTGCGCTCTTGAAGTACAGACATTTTTTTTCAATTCTTACTAAACTAACGACATTCCCAATACTTTAAACACACTTATAAGTAATTACGTTAAGGAAGTTATCACTAAATAAAATAGAATGCAACATGTTTCGCAGTCAGACGCTAACTGACACCAACACCTCTTGAGCTGGAGGACTCCTGTACTCCTTTGGACTCTAGCTCAAGCGTGGTTAGGCCTTGGCCCCAGTGCCTTGATGCATTCGTTCTCTAGTAGCCCCTACTAGGTTACTGCGGGTTGCGGGGACAGTTCCCTTGGCTGGTCATTGACTGCTGGCTTTTGCCTATTAAGTGCAGTAACACCCTTCAGCATTGCGGCACTGGTATTCTGTTCCTCAAAGCAACCCCTAGAGTTAACTATTGTAACCATAGTTCCCAGGGAATGACATGCTGCATTTCTTTGCCATGCTTCACACCTTCCTGCAGGTGTTTCCTTCAGATATGAAGTGGATGACGTATTGTTCAGGTGCCTCTTTTATACCTGTGGCGACGTCATAGGTGGCTGCCGGCCAATCTCAAGTTCATTGTCATGATTGGATTAAAGCTTCAGACACTTATCATACCAGAGTTGTTTGACCCCTAGGGAACACAGCATCTCGTTCTATGGTCTCAGGGAACTATGGTTACAATAGTAACCTGAGACGCTTTTTACACCTCTCTTTGTAGAGAAAATTTGGTGACACATCTTGTTGCTATGTTTGCATCAATGGAAATAATACATTTTCCTTCAGTTTCCCATGTTCAAAATTGGTACTAAACCACTTTAAGCACCTACACATATTTCCGATGGTTAACAACTTATATACAGTGATGTCATCATCATATTAACAGATTCACATTGGCTTTAACACCACACCAAAGAGACAGACAATAGTAGCCATGTCTGTTTTGTGCATTCTTTTCCACAATTTTGGCATCAGTTAGTTGTGTTGACATTGCATTATTCAGTATTTACGCAAATGGCATGCATGACTCATCTGATTGACTCAATATCCAGAGGTCCCATAAGTCAAGATCGCATATTTGTTATTCTCCTTTATAATATGGCAAAATTTCTTGCAGGGAAACTGGGGGAGAACTGGTGTGGTGGTTGGTGCCTATATGCACTACAGTAGTATATCTGCCAGGTAGGACATATTTGTTTGAAACATTTGTGTGTTAGATACATAAGAGAGGGTTATACATGTGTAGAGTGTTTATGTTTTGTGTTCATATTTTCAGTGCTGACCAGGCATTGGACAGGTTTGCCATGAAGCGTTTTTTTGAAGATAAAGCCATGCCTGTGGGCCAACCTTCCCAGAGAAGGTCAGCATTGACTGAAACCCGTATCACATATGCCTAATTTAACTCTGCACCACAATATATATGGTGATTTGTTCTGTGTTTTTTTTTTTATCATGGAATCAAACATTTTGCCTGTAGAACAACACTGCGAGAAATAGGTCATTGTGCTATAGATGTCTGTAAATCACATCTTTTCTTATTTATATCTAAACTAGATCCATACACTTGCAGTTTTGGGGCTGAACCAGTAGGTGCTACCAAAGTACATTTGGAAACTTGAATTTGGAACATGAAATTATGTCCTTGATAAGTGTAACAGAGGGACTCACAGGCAGAGATCCACGTGCGTATCTTTATTAAGAGTAGTCGCAAAACAGGCAGGGTTCACAAAAGGCGGGCATTCAGGATCAGAATCGTGGTACAGGCGGTGGTCAAGACAGGCAGCAGACAATCTTAAGCGTTATTCCAGGTACAGGTCAGGGCAGGCAGAGGAGGATCAGAAACAGGCAAAACTGGTAACGGGCAGACACAGACAGGAATGATAAACACTTGGAATGACTGCAATAGCAAATCGAGACTTCGCCGTGAACTGTGGGGAAACCGGGTTAAAATAGTCTTTGTGAATGTGAAACAGGTGGAATGACAAACAGTCCTGATGGGGCTCAGCTGGTGTGTGATCAGTCCAGTGTACTGCATGATGGGAAATGTAGTGTGTAGTGTCAGTTTATGTGTGAGCTCCCTCTGGTGGCCAGGGAGGGGAGCACAGAGCTCATAGTCATAACAGACCCCCCCCCCCCCCTATGAACGCCTCCGGGCATGAGGAAGCGAAATGGCGCTGCGCACCACCATGGCGGCACCCAAAGTTCCAGGGTGGTGCCGGGGGCACGGACCAGGCTGGTTCAGGAAAGGCTGGCGGGTCTGAGAGGTCTGGCAGGTCCCAGGACGTAGCTGACGAGCCGAAGGACCCGATCGACACCGCTGGTTCCGGATACCGAAGGCCAGCCGCAGCGACGAACGACCGAGGCGGAGTCCAAAGGACCGAGAGCAGAGTCGGAGAGACAAAGGACAAAAGGTGTAAAGCCAGCTGGAGCCGCAGGTGTAGGCAAGGCGACGCATGACCAAGGTGGAGCCTGGAGGACGAGGGAACCCGATGGAGAAGATGGTCGAGGGACTTTGGTTAAGCTGAGGGAGTGAGAAGCCAGGCTGTGCCGAAGTGTTGACGGGCCGAGGTGGAGAGAAGGGGTCTGAGGCTGGAGGCGGAGTCAGGGATTCCCTGACTGCCGTCGAGGCTGGAGGCAGTAGGACCTGTGGTGGTACCATCCAGCAAGATGCATCCAGTGACGGCGCAGGACTGACGATCTCTGGCGGAGACAGGGCAGGAGGGCTGGCAGACACAGACAGGGACAGAGATGATAATGGGTGGGATAGGGTGGGAAGCGGTACCTCTAGCTCTGGTTGACGGGTCGTTGCAGGCTCTGGCTCTGGTTGACGGGTCGTTGCAGGCTCTGGCTCTGGTTGACGGGTCGTTGCAGGCTCTGGCTCTGGTTGACGGGTCGTTGCAGGCTCTGGCTCTGGTTGACGGGTCGTTGCAGGCTCTGGCTCTGGTTGACGGGTCGTTGCAGGCTCTGGCTCTGGTTGACGGGTCGTTGCAGGCTCTGGCTCTGGTTGACGGGTCGTTGCAGGCTCTGGCTCTGGTTGACGGGTCGTTGCAGGCTCTGGCTCTGGTTGACGGGTCGTTGCAGGCTCTGGCTCTGGTTGACGGGTCGTTGCAGGCTCTGGCTCTGGTTGACGGGTCGTTGCAGGCTCTGGCTCTGGTTGACGGGTCGTTGCAGGCTCTGGCTCTGGTTGACGGGTCGTTGCAGGCTCTGGCTCTGGTTGACGGGTCGTTGCAGGCTCTGGCTCTGGTTGACGGGTCGTTGCAGGCTCTGGCTCTGGTTGACGGGTCGTTGCAGGCTCTGGCTCTGGTTGACGGGTCGTTGCAGGCTCTGGCTCTGGTTGACGGGTCGTTGCAGGCTCTGGCTCTGGTTTGGAGCAAGACACTCACTTGACACTCGTGAACAGTTTGTTGCCAACTCATGCCGGTAGTGTCAGGAAGGTCTCTAAACTGGAGGTGGTTAGCCCCGAACCGAAACAGCATTTTCAGCATGTCATCATTTAAGGACGAGAATACAGCAAACATCCTGAACTTAGCTGCATAGTCGTGGAAGTCTGGGTTATCCTTGGCCATCTGGAGGATCTTCCCAAGATTTAAGGTTCCACAACGTCCTTCTTGGGTGACGGGTTGATTGAATTGAGCAGACATGTTGCATGCAGATGGGAAAGGTCTTTGTTGGGCGAAGTCTTCTGTAACAGAGGGACTCACAGGCAGAGATCCACGTGCGTGTCTTTATTAAGAGTAGTCGCAAAACAGGCAGGGTTCACAAAAGGCGGGCAGACAGGATCAGAATCGTGGTACAGGCGGTGGTCAAGACAGGCAGCAGACAATCTTAAGCGTTATTCCAAGTACAGGTCGGGGCAGGCAGAGAAGGATCATATACAGGCAAAACTGGTAACAGGCAGCCACAGACAGGAATGATAAACACTTGGAATGACTGCAATAGCAAATCGAGACTTCGCCGTGAACTGTGGGGAAACCGGGTTAAAATAGTCTTTGTGAATGTGAAACAGGTGGAATGACAAACAGTCCTGATGGGGCTCAGCTGGTGTGTGATCAGTCCAGTGTACTGCATGATGGGAAATGTAGTGTGTAGTGTAGTGTCAGTTTATGTGTGAGCTCCCTCTGGTGGCCAGGGAGGGGAGCACAGAGCTCATAGTCATAACAATAAGTAACACTAGTTATTAATAAAGATTAATACAGTAATATATTGTATAATTTAAGTTGCATTTTGCATTTTAAGTTGCAATTTTATGCCAATTTGAAGTTTTAAGAAGAATATGATGAGAAAGGATGTCTTTAAATAACACACAGACATTTTTATCTAAAGACTTCAAAATACAGTAAAGCTTTAATGTGACGCTGATCACTTGAAATGAAAAAAACAACAACAACAACAATAGCAACCATAGAAAGTGTGATTTTTCTCATCTTTCCCGTTCCGTAATGTTGTGTATGTATAGGTATGTGCATTACTTTGCTGGTCTCCTTTCTGGCCACATAAAAATCAACAACAAGCCCCTGTTCCTTCATCACGTCATCATGCATGGCATCCCTAATTTTGAGTCAAAAGGAGGTGGGCGCACACTGCTACACATATTACTATCAGCAAATTATGTATATTATTATGTCTGAACAAATGACTTTAAAATCAGTGATCTGCTTTACTGTATCTCATCCTGTCAGGTTGCCGACCCTTCCTCAAAATCTATCAAGCAATGCAGCCTGTGTACACTTCTGGAATTTAGTAAGTAAATTACTTCCTGTATAAATATATGCTAAAGTGTGATTGTGATCTCATGTTGACTATAAAGTCTGATTGTAGCACACATTTTTGTTTACGTAGACACTAGCATGTAAATTAAATACATTTTACTAAATAAAATGTAAAATTAAAAAGACAAAAAAATGTATAACAAGTAAATATTAAAATTGTAACAGCAAATATGTTTAAATATCAGAAAAACATTTTTTGTCAATAGATAATTATAAACTCCAAAGTAGTGTATCTAGCATATGAAATTTGTAATAACAGATATAGAGAAAGAGATTTCCAAAAGAAGTAAGATATTTGCAGAATGACAAAAGAGACCAGAAAGAATCCCAGTCTTCTGAAATATTTCATTTGCGGTGCTTATATAACATGAAGGGACTTGGGAAAGTGCCTATCAAGTAATATTCTTGATATTTCTCTTTGTACCTTGATTCCAAGAAAGAAAGTAAATGTTGCACATTTCAACATTCACACAACACATTTCATATGAGATAGGATACCTCATAGATAAGAAGGATCAGCACATTAGATAAGATAGTATGTCTCAACTGTTTGAGATGTGGCAACAAAAATAATGTTATAGAATGATACATGTAATTGATTTCATTTTTAGGACAAAGGTTAATTGAATGCCTGAAATTGATATATAAACAAAAAATATATAATATTAAAAAAATATATTAAACAAATATAAAATTCATAAAAAGTGAACGTTCCCTTTCAAGGGAACTCGTGCTGCATCAAAAAGGTGTGGGAATGCATTAGCATATTTTCACATGAAGCACTATCAAACGATCAAATGTGAATTGCACGTCGAGGAATGATGATGACATGAACCACAAAGATAAAGGTGCGGCGGAAAACGGAAGTGGAAGCTTTAGTGTCTTCATTAAGTACTACAGTGCAATGTTGAATGTGTGTATGCTGGCTGTGTGTGTGATCTTTCCCAAGTCTAGTTTAAAAGAAAAGGGCTTTCCACACATGTAATATGGCGAATGAGCAGATCTTCAGACTTTGCATTACTCCCTGTTCACACTTTATTAATGGCAGGGATAAACATGCTCTTTGTGTGATCTGTTTAAGAGTGGAGCATGCACAGTCAGTCCTTGAAGGTGCTGGCTGTACACATTGTGATCAGCTTCCACTGCAAACGCTCCACCCCAACCTGGCAGTCTTTGAGGAGACCGCCCTGGTTCACTTGGTTCAGATCCCGCTGCTGCTGGTGCACAGCAAAAGTCTTGGGGTCATCTTGCCACCTTCTTCTTCAGCTTATGAGGAGTTTATAGAGGTTGTGACTTGTGCAGCATTCAGACTCAGCCTCGAATGGCCTAAAAGCAAACTTGACAAGTGTTACTTTCAACAAATGTATGGACACAGCATTCGCCCCACTGCGTTCCAAAGGTATCCATCTTCTGAATTACACCAACGACCAACGTTACACCATTACATTACACCAACATTATTACTTGCTCAGTCACGAAAGTTAGCATTTTGGTATTGAGATGTTGTTTTTGCACACATGAAGGACTTGGGGCTGAGACTGAACACGAAGAAGAGTGTGCTTTATCCTCTTCAGAGGAACACAATCTTAATTGTTGCTTGGGATTCAGTGTCGATGTGCACAGGGAAAAGTCAGGCTGACATCGATACCATCCTTTCTAGTGTCAAGAGCATCAAATTAGGCCATTCATTCACTCTCAAGCACTTCCAGAGAGTGCTAGGTCTCATGGCAGCAGCTGGCAACGTGATCCTGTTCAGGTTGTACATGAGGCCCCTGCAGTGGGCAACCCCTTCTGCACGATCAAGGTCACGAGGGGATGCCTACACACATTAGATATGTGGAAGAAATCCTGGTTTCTGTCCCAAGGGCCCGTACTGTGAGCACTCTGTCATCACATAATGCTGTTGACAGAAAGTCTAGGAGCGGACACCATCTCTCCTGGCACATAAATCTGTTAGAGATGATGGCAGTCTGATTGGCTCTTCGAGCATTTCTCCCATACCTCAGTGGACATCATGTTGTTGTCCTAACAGACAACACATCGGTGGTCTTCTACATGAATCATCATGGTTGTCTGCGCTCACATCCACTTTACAAGTTGGTGCAAGAGATCCTCCTTTGGCCCCAAGGGAAACTGCTCTCTTTTCAAGCAATTTACATCCTAGGGTCCCAAAACTTGGGAGCAGACATCCTGTCGAGGCTGGGATCGAATGGATGCTCCATTTCAGCCAAGCACAAGTCTGTTTGTGTCTCGAGAGACCACTCACTGTCCACTTTTGTTCTCCCTCACTTATCCTGCTCCACTCAGACTGGATGCTATGGTTCAGGCATGGCCGAGGCTACATCTATACGCTTTTCTCCTGATCACTCTTCTCCCTGGAGTTCTGGAGATTTTTTGCTGGGGCAAGGTCTGTCTCACCTTAGTTGTGCCACGGTGACTGGGAAGAGAGTGGTTTTCAGACCTAGTGTCCCTCATCGACAGAATTCCATGGAAGATTCTCATCAGGAGTGATCTCCTGTGTAGGCCCAGCTCATAGACTCTGGTCTCTCAAGCAAGGTTGTTGAGACCAATCGCCACCCCAGAGCTCTATACGTGAGGAATCTGTATGCCGTGAAATAGAACTAGAGGCTGTGTCATTCTGCCACACTTCCTATGTGCCTGCTGGCATCTTACTTTCTAGTTTGCGGTTTCTGCCGCACCTTTATCTTCCTGGTTTGTGATCATTCCATCATTCCTCTGTGCATTCACTCTTGATCATTCGATAGTGCGTCACAAGACAATATTCTAAGGCATTCCCACAGTTTTCAACACAGCATCTTGTTACCTCTTCAGGGAACTAAGGTTACATATATAACCTGAGAAGATATGACAGTTTTTAATCAATTAGATTATTTAAATATATTCAATTCCATCAAATTGATGTAATAGATTTAACCTGATTTGACATCATGACTTTTCTGTGTGATCTATTTTGCCACACTCAACTTGTTTTGAAGGATTTTTATGTTTACCCAATGTTAAATAAATGATTTAATACAAGCTCAGTCATTAATTACCCACCCTCAGGTCGTTCCAAACTCACAAGATTTGTATTCATCTTTGGAACGCAAATCCAGGTCTTTTTAATGAAATTTGAAAAGTTTCTGTCCCTCTATTGGCACCTTATACAACAACCACTTTCAAGCCCCAGAAAGGGAGTAAAGACATCATAAAAGCAATCGATGTGACTCCAGCAGTTTACCTTCAGTTTTCTGAGGGGGCTTTGTTGTTCAATAAAACATAATCTATGCAACTTTATCTACAGAATATTACATTCACAGAGCACCAAAAGCAGACATTGTTGTATGAACACACATTGTGAATAAATTTAAGTTTTTAAGTTTTTACTACCTTTATTGCATAATTGTGTAAGCTGTCAATGGAGGGACATAATGCTGTCCGATGTTATTAAAAAGATCTTAATTTGTGTTCCAAAGAATAATTTCTTACAGGTTTGGAATGACGTGACGGTGAGTAATCAATGACAGAATTTGTATTTTTGGGTGAACTAGCCCTTAACTTTATTTTGTTATGTATTGGGTTCAGAAGTATGTGTATAATTGTATATTATAAAATTATTATCACTGAGATTAAATTGTTATATTGGTATATTGTTGAGAAGTGGTTAGATTTAGGATAGAGGTGATGTCAGGGGCTCCAAAATGAAACTTAATAAATGTTACATCCAAATAATTATTTGATATTTGAATTATTCTAATGATGTCAGGGTGAAGGTATGCATGCTGTAAGATATATTAATATCTGTGTTTTGAGAGTCTGGTTGAACATTTGTTGCCCTCTTGTTAAGGGATTAACCCATCTTACTCAGCACCTGTGTGTGAGGGGTAGGGAATTTGTCAGAGACAGTGACAATGACAATGACAGTGACGAAAACTCACGAAAAGTTTATTTTATTTATTTTATTAAACGTTTAAATGGTCCTCTACACTCTCTGTCCTGTCCAAGAAAATATTCTCAAATTTTTTCCTTTGCATCAAACTCTTCTCCATTTTTTTTTTCTATCTATGTTTTTATGAAATTAATTTCCTGTGTGTTCCAAATGTTCCACTGCTGTTAGTTAAATTTGTATGTTCTTGTTCAGCGGATGATAATATTTTTATAATTCAGTATCAAGACAGTTTGATGGATGTCTGTAATTACCCAAATCATAATTTCTTCCCCTTCTCTATCTGTTTTACAGTAATGTTCAAGGCGATAGCCATACAAGCATCTGCATCACGATTGAGCCTGGTCTGCTTCTAAAAGGAGATATTTTGGTAGGATGTGCAACAATACCAATCTCAACACCAAAGTTATTTTTATATTTGAAAATACTATAAATGTATTTTCCATACTATTTTCATTCATGTGTTTCATGTTCTGCCCCCGTTTTTTTATATCCTTCACCCTGAAGCTGAAATGTTATCACAAGCGTTATCAAAACCCCAACAGGGATGTGATCTTCAGAGTACAGTTCCATACATGTGCATTACACAATTTAGCTCTGGTTTTCACCAAGAATGACCTTGACGAGACATTTAAAGGTAAGTGTGTTTTATGTTTATTTTAAATTGTGAATAACAACTAAAACGAAAAAGACTAAGCACCACCACAGTGGCATACAGACTGATCATAAATATGTGATTTAGCAGATGAGAGATTTCCTGAATATGGAAAGGTGGAGTTTATCTTTTCTTTTGGTCCAGAGAAAATCAAAGGTACGTTAATATCACCAAAACTGAAGTGTTTATATCTTTTCATCACAGAAATATGATCTTGATAGAAGAAGTCATGCTTCAAGGCTTCAACTCAAAGTTCTTTTTTGCCCCTCTAAGGGTTGGATCATTTACAGAATGGACCTAGTGTTTCTGTGGACTACAACACACAGGATCCCTTGATCCGCTGGGACTCTTATGAAAACTTTGACAGGAGATGTGAAGGCATTAAAGATGGTGAGAGGAATTATTTTCCATGTGTTCATGCTCAAGGTGCTGATTGGTCAGACATCTGTGTTCTCTGAATCTTGGCAATTCAGAGCTTTTATTTATTTTTTGCTACAATTTACATTAGGGCAGGAACTAGGTCAAAATGTAATGGTCATTTAGCCGTGTATGTATACCATATCTCATTTCCTTTTAAGTGCTGTGTGGAGTTATTGTGCCATTGGCAAAGGCAACTTCTTTATGAACCTAGAGGGGGTCAGTTGTTCTGCTGTCTTGCTGAATGGCATAAAAAGCCAAGTCTAAATAAGTCTAAATAAGATATATGGATTCTCCTGCTGCTAAAAATCTCCTGAAGGCTAGTTTCATGGTTTATGATTGTTCATATGGGCACTCATATTACAGATTTGATAAATTAATTTGGCTTAATGATAGGAATAAATATATGATTTATGAGTTATTTTCAACTATAAAAAATTTGAAAAAATGGTGTCTCAGGTCATTAGGATACTTCTCTTCTTGGCTTAAATTTTTTTAAACCCATGTGCTCTGCCATAAAGAGCCCTTCCCATGCCTCCTGCCAATCAGAGTTTTAAATAGCATCTAGAGAAATAGAAGGCGTCAGTGGCTCTGCTGGCAGCCCCTGGGAGGGGTGGAAAACTGACACTCCTCTCTTTAGTGGGCTCTTCTGGGAGGAAGGGGTGGTGGGTAAAGCCAGGAGACGTGGGTACCCCATTACACACACACACACACACACACACACACACACACACACACACACAGAATTAAATACATGTTTAATGTAAAACATAAACAATAAATTACAGATTTGGACAGTCTTGACATTGACAGGATTTTGGAATATGGCACATATCTTAGGGGAGCCTCCCAAGTCTTAGGGGGAGATTCACGATAACACAATACAGTGCACTGTATAGATAAGCTACATATTTTTATAACTTGCTTGAACTAGGTGAAAAATCACAAAAACTGTGCATCCACTGTTTTGCTGAGGGCTCTAGATGCACTTAATGGGCAAAAGTATGCAAAAGTATTGCAGTATTTTTCCTTTGGACAATGTGTAATGCTATATTAAGTAGCTTGTATGTGCTTTCAATGGCTCTTTTCACAGTAGCCTTGTGCACAAAGCATGGTTGTAATCAGGTATTCTGGGACAGGGAACTGTATATTCAACGGACTGGTACATTAATGAATATTACTTTTACACTAAATCACACCATCAAATAAATGATTTTGAAATAGAATTAAATGCATTACCAGTTTCGAATATAAGAGCAGCCTTCAGATTTTAGGGAAAAATCAAAAAACAAAGCAGAAGCCAAATTTAGTATCTACCATAAAAACATAAATGTAAATTATTGTAATTTTATTGATTTCTAAATTATCTAATCCTGCCCGTCACAACACACAAGTAAACATATACTGGTATAGAAGGCTGCTTATCTTACTCCATTGACAATTATTCCTGCACCCCTCCACCACCCCATCTCAACCTTTATATATTTTGTTTAGTTCAGGGTGTGCTTAGTGCTTGAGTCACGTTTGGTAAACCAAATATGTAAACCTTTATCTCTCTAGAGAGGATTATATATTATAGTTGTATGTAGCATTTTTAGCTGAACTAAATTAAAAAGCAAAATAAACTGGAATTTGATTGGGTAAATGTTAACAAAACTTACACAAAGCAGAAGAAGCTCAAAGCATAAAAAATATCAGGCACAGACAAACACCGCTTTTAAATGAAGAAAGAGTCTATGAGACTGTTTAGGTCAAGGGACACTTTCTACTTAATGTTTTTTAGAGAGTTTAAATGAAATGACTCTCTTAAATCTTTCTTCATATTTCCATTTGTGTGTGTTTCCTGTTAAAGGGTTTTTGTGTGCATATGTATTCCTATGACAGAGACAGAGGGGTGCTCTGGGGCAATATAACCACCAGGGCTTGTTTACAGCTCAGGCTCCCATATTTGGCTGCTGCACAGCTTCATGGCATTTTTGGAATGACTAAGAGGGAAGTGTGTGGAACAGAGAGAGGTGACTGTGACACTTGCTCAGAGTGACTCACAAAAGAGAGCGACTCTGATTAATGAACTGGACACAATGATCTCACACCGAAGACACAGAGACTGGCAAAGTCTCTAGTGATCAGAACTTAATATCTTTTTTGGAATCAGAATTTAAATTGACGTTTCATTGGGCTTGAAAGTAGGTGAGTGTTACAGTAAAAGTATCTTCATTCAAAAGGTTTTCCACTCAGTCTCAGTGCATGTGCGTTCAAGTGACTAGTTGTAATTTTTATGTTTTGCTTCTGTTGGAAAGAACTTGTTGTCTGAGTTTAATGCATAAAGGTTAATATTTGTAAATCTAGAAGTGAATTATGAAACGAACAGAAATACTATTAAATTAAAATTAAACTATTAAAACTCATTACTTGAATATGAAACTTAGTTTCATCACAAGTAGTATTGTTATCTGTGGTGTTTTGTGATGTGTGATGTTTTTTATTTTCTTATTTTCTTTTTGCATATCTGTTTGTCCCACACTCTTTGGGGAGATAATAAGTGCTTTTAAAGTACATGTGGTTATTCAGTAGTTTATGTAGGCCTTTTTAAATATTTTATAGCAATGCAAGTATCTTCATATTTCTTATTCTGATTTATCATTGCTATGTTAACTTTTTTAAATCCAAAAATCTGAGATCACATTGAATAGGCTACACAGAAAAATGTAGAATTTTAAACTATTTAAAACAAATAATAGTTATGAGGTAAAATCAATAAGAAATATTTGTAACACTTTTATAATAACTAACAGTGAACTGTTACTCAATACTTCTAAATCATTTATTTATCTTAGTTAATGTCAGTGTCAACATTTACTAATACATTATTAAGATTAAAAGTTGTATTTGTTAACATTAGTCAAAAAACTGAACTAACATGAAGATGAATATTAACAAAGGCTAAAAAATGATGTAAGAATATATTGCTCAGTGTTAGTTCATATTAGTTGTTGCATCAACTAATGTTATAAGTGAGACATTATTGTAAAATGACTTTATTATAACCAAAATTTATTAACTATATCATTATTTTTCTGTCAGTTATCAAATTTTAGCACGTTATTTGCACATGAAATCTTTGCTTCCACTGAAGGACAATATTTCCTTATACTGGGACCATCAAGTGTACCATTAACTTGTTCATGCAAGCTTAAGTGCATAGGGTAGTAAAACTAATTTTTTGCACCCTAACCTCATAGGTGCATCTGGACACTATTTAGGAGGCTTTAGCTATTCAATATCTCAGCCTTCCTAAAAATCTGTTAGTCAGTCAGCTAACCTTAAATCTTTAATTAAACAGAGCAAACTGAACCCAGCTGAACATTTGACTGGCCCCATTCAGTGCCCCAATCCTATACAATTGTCTGTAATGGGAAGGCAAATGATCCACTGGCCAAATGCTCCAGAATCAGAACTAAATAAACATATAGTTGTGATCTAATTTTATATTCTATATGAAATTTTGAAAAAAATAACAATTATTTGAGCAAGATTCTACCTCTACTTGAGATTCCAATGATATCTTGCAGTCAAGGCAAGAAATGTTCATAAGCCATTCCTGTAGAATCATCTCTGCAGCACTAGATATTTTTATTTAAAAATGTAGAAAAATAAGTACATTTACATGTACATTACAGGTACAAACATTTATCTATAGTTTGTACAGTATAAAAATTTTTTTTTATATAGAAAATCCTTATAAAACAATAGTCCCTATAAAATCTCAGTGTGTCTGTGTGTGTCTGTGTGTGTGTGTGTGTGTGTATGTGCGTGTGTGTGATGATAGGATGTTATGCACAACATGAATAAGTGGTGCAGTGCAGATGAGTGGACTGGACTGGATCGCTATGTGACTTCATGTTGAGTATGAACCGTCCACCCCCAACCCACCATTCTTTTTACTGTACTAAGATGCCTCTTAGGCTTACTGCCATTTCTGTCAGCTCACCATTGGCCCATTTCATTTCTGTAAATTGTCATAAACCTCCCCCATGTATGTCTATCTATCTGTCTGACAGTCTGTCTGTCTGTATGTCAGTCATTCTATATATCTCCCTGGCTGTCTACATGTCTGCTTTCCACCTCATATTCTTTTTTCAACCACTCCCTGCTGTCTGTCTGCCATGTGTCTGTCACCTCTCATTCGGTGACCTTACTTTTTTTCTCTTTGTCCTTCTGTTATTTATTAGAATGTCCTTATCGTTCTCTCTCTATTTATAAATTTGGCCAGTATGATAAGATTATGTTATGATGAACTGCAATGGCCCTCTGCCTCTTCTCTCTATTGACCAACACTCTGGCATTATTTACCCATGATATCATTCCCTTGGCCATAACCTACTGCCATGGCTGTTGCTAGACAGACTGAGTACAATTTGGCCATCATTATGCCAAGCAAGTTTTGTGCATATTTTCTGAACCCCAAACAACAATCATTAATTAGTTATGCTGTAAGTCAAAATGTGGCAATTACAAGGGGCTAGTAGTATAAACATAGTCTTTTTGTTTTCCTTAGTCTATCTTAAGAACAAATATGACCAAATAGCAGTAATCAGGAGTAATAGGGGGAAAATATATAATAATAATAATAATTATTATTATTATAATAATAATTATAATAATTATAATAATAGTAGTAGTAGCTTTCTTGTGGCTCAATCAGTAGAGCGTTGGTGCTCAGAACGCTAAGGTCATGGGTTCAATCCCAGGGAAAGCAAGATCTGATTCAGTGTGTTCTTTGTATGCAATGTAAGTTGCTTTGGATAAAAGCACATGCCAAATGCATAAATGTAATTGATTGAGCAATTGTGGAATCATATCTTATAGTTGCTGTCTCATTTTCCTTGTATCAAACCTACAACTTTCAGTCAATCCCATCAGGCCTTTCCACTATTAAATTTCCACTATTAAAGATTTCTAATCATTGTAGTTCAAGAACAAACATGGGACAAGTGTTCAGTACCTGTTTCATCTTCCTTTCTTTCATAATTTCCTCTCAGTGTTATTGCATTTCAGTGACTTTAGTTTATATTACGCAGTGATACTGCACTGCTGAAAATTGTTCTGAAGTTAGTACAGTGGTACCTCGGTTTACGAGCGACTTGGTTTACGAGAAAATCGGTGTACGAGCATGGAGGGTCAAATCGGTGTACGAGCATTGTATCAGAGTGCGAGTAAATTTTTCCCTCACCCACGCGCATTTTTGTCCTAACGCTCAGCATCTTCGCGGGCATTTTTACTGGAAATATCCTAATGACAGCCTCTCATAACACAGTCCCGCAGTTCCAACCCCTTTTTCACCCCTTAAAGCATTCATTCTCTCAGCCTCGCTCTGTCTGGCTGCATCGTTCACCACAGTGATACTTTTAGAAGTGATAACATTAATTAATTGTGATCGCTATTGTTCACGTAGTGGGTTACAAAATATATGTGGTTCATGAATTCATTGTCTCCTCACTTCTCTCCACTCCGGAGCTCGCGTTGGTCGCGTCTCCCGGAGCTCGCGGTGGTTGTGCGCGCGTCTCCCGTTCCACGACTTTCACTCTGGATTATCACTTCGTTTGTTTTCTGCACTATTATAATAAATTCACTCATTTGCACTTGAATCCAGGATTTGTGTTTTCCCCCTCCCTCCTCTGTCTCTCATCTCCTTCATGCCAGCAGACGCTACTCAAAGTGAGTTACAGCAAATTGTCAAGTATTTTTAGAGTTTAATTGTCAATTACTAATTAGTATTTATATGAGATCTTAACGGTTATAATTTGAACTGTAATTAATAGTGTAAAATAAAAACAAAATATTTAAAATGGGCATTTATGGTCGTGTGGAACGAATTAATTGATTTTTAATGCATTCTTATGGGGGGAATTGTTTTGGTGTACGAGCATTTTGGGATACGAGCTCGCTCTTGGAACGTATTAAACTCGTAAACCGAGGTATTACTGTGTTTCTGTAGCATTTTAATAGCAAGTCAAAAAAAAGTGACGTACACTTTAGAATGTATTAATGTAAGATACTGAGGACTGTATCGCGTCGGACCTCCCTTTGAGGTTATATAGATTACCTAGATAACAGCTGTTAGGTCTGTGAGATTGACCTGAGAATCATCAGCATAGGAATAATATTATTCGATCCGAGGACTATATAGATCCAAGCATGTAATGGCCGAACAACAGAGCCCTAAAACGAATCCCTAGGTATTACCACACATGGACGATTATCGTGTGAATAGCCTGCATTGTGTGGGGTGTGGTCATATTAAAAATAATGAGGTCAGACAGGAAAAAAACAACAATTGTACCTCTTGTTGATTTGCAGATTATACAAACAAAGAATATTTGTTTCTGATATGACTTAAATTTAAAGGTAGATAATTCAATGTTCTACTACAATTCATACAGACATTTCATTCCAAAGACATAGCTTTCATGTCTGTGTGGAAAATATTTATATATTTATATATAATATTCGGTTTATTTTTGTGGCACATTTCAGTAAGAAGTTCACAGAGGCTGAGACGGCAGAAAGTTTCTTTATTTTACAAATGCATAAAGTTTTTTTTTATTGTGAGTGTACACATAAAAGTATGTGGAAAATGGAAAAAAAAGTATGTGGAAAATGGAAAAAATCCACCAAAATGACCCAAGAAGGTTAATACCCAATATGATAATGACTGTGAGAATGACTAGTGCTGCTTCAGCCCCCAGTCAATGACCTGGGGAGGGTGACACATACCATTTGCTAAGCTCAACCTAAAATATATTTACAAAGGAGTATAACCCTGCTTAAATACCCAATCCAATGGACTAGGGAAGGTGACAGAGTAGGCCGCTTGTTGTGACTTGATCCACCTCAGCTCTCATCTGTCTAGCTCTACATATAAACAATAAGCATAGCAACCAACCCTTGAGAAGTACACATCTAACTCAGCTTTTAGACCCAATATGAAAATTTGAGGAGGGCAACATGTGAGACAGTGGATACAGACCATATTTAACCCTTTCGCACGTAAGTTCTAAATATTCTCTCTGACTCTACAGCGTGAGTTTTTTAGGCGACCGTTATTTTAGAATGTTTACCTTATTGTTTCCATGGCGACGCGTCACACTTGACACACCGCAGCCTCAAAAACGCTGAATGACATGTGCATCGCATTTATTTAGTGTATGTCTTATTTATTCAAAATATTCACACACTTGTTGGCTATGTTATCAACTACCTGATACTTCGATTCTCAAATATGTGGAAGTGAATTGTCGTTTAAAACTTTTATAATGATCATGTTAGCTGATCTATGATGCACGAAGGGCACTGCCATGTTTGTTTGCACCGCAGTTCGTAGAATCTGATCGGTCTGATTTATAACGCAAATTCAGTCGCTAAGTAACCGGTGAAGTGAGAGAAGAATACAGTGAACTTTATAGTTACCCATGCAATGTGTATCTGATTCATCTGATCAATTTATGATTGAACAATTGCTATTTCTGCTTTTATGTTTCAAACTATAGATGTATTGTTTTGCGAGTACTTATGAGTATTTAAATGTCTGAAACCGAAAATAAACCTTATGTGGTTGAAAACTCTGAGTAGTTGTGATATATGACACGCTCTGAGCTCCGATCTCTGGATAGGTGCCAGATGACGCGCAAAAACATGTTTGAATTTAGCAGTTGATGACGTGAAGCACAAACGTTCTAATCACACCGGTGTGATCATACCCTCCAGGGCCCAGCCAAGACTGATCACACAGGTGTGATCGTACGTGCGAAAGGGTTAATCCCACTGACCTGCCAGGGTGCTTCAACCTGACCCTAAAGAAGGGAGCCTATAACCCTGCTTTACATTGTACAGGTATAGCACAGTACATCATCCACTTCTTGGGGCAAGTACACTGAGGTGCAGCGTGGCTTTGTTCAAGGCAGTGGGGCTTAACCTCCCATAGGGTACCTTCTCGATATGACAGAATCAGACCATTATGAGGAGGATAATAGATTTCCTCTACTCTCTTCTCCAGAAAGTTATCCGAGCAGAGCTCCTTGAAGCAGAGACTTCACCAAAGCAGTGACAAAGGTCTGCTACGCCACGGCCAGGAGACTTAGCTGTATTGAGCGTTGAGAACGCGGTTTTGGAATTGTCACTCTCTGGACCCCAGGCTGCTGTGAGGAGGCTAAAGCGGAGCCAATGACTCGTGAAGAAGGTGCACCTGGGGGAGCGTAGACGAGCGGAAGCTCTTGCCATACCTCCTTTCTCTAAAATGTAGACTCCTCACAGCAGCTTATGTGGGGATTTGATGTCTGTTGCTGATTATGTGAAATATGCAGATAGTCTCCAAACAGAAGCAGTTCTGAAGTCTTCTAAAGCCATATGATAGGTTGTGCAAGTTACAGAATACAATTTGAATTGTTGTTCACTGAAAATCTTCCCCTTTGCTCTGGCTCTTCAATATCTTCAAGTGTTTTTTATTGTTTTTTTACTGTCAGGATTGGTGACATGACATTACAATCCAATCGGATTTGACATTAACGTCAACCCTTATACTGTATGTTAAAGACTAGGGATATACCTGCAGTTGAATGCTCATTTCCTGAAAGGAAATGACATATTCTACAGAGCACCCAAAGGGACATGACAATGGAAAAAAAATATGAGATAAGAGGAAAAGATATATTTAAATGTTTTTGCATTCTCTTGCCATTATATAGCTGGGTAATTATATTGTATGCACTATGTGGGCATCTGGGAGCCGCTATCAATATTTGCTGTATTAAAATTGCTTTTGAATTCATGATTATAAGTGCTCTGTTTATAGGGGGAGTATCAGTGAACTCATTTTACAAGATACATTTTACAAGATTTGCCAATGAATTCAGGTTCTGTTGCATACCAAAATCATCTGACATAGTCAGTCATCTCTTTTTACTATCTTTAAGTGAAATCTGACATACTGTAATGTAACCGACAACTGCAGCACCCTTAACCATGTTTTTTTTATTTACCATTTTACCAGTTTTTTTTTTTTATTTGGATGAGCTCATAGCTATTAAAGACAATACTTTTTAATTTGAACTTGAGCTCAAATTACATTTGAGGGCTCAGGTGGATGGTAATAAGTATAGTTAATAACTAATAACATTTGATCTCTTACCCTCCGTTGTTAAAGCTATCATTTGACTTCAGAAACTTTACATAATAGAGTGGATTTATCGTTGCAATGCCAAAAGGGTGAGCAAATTATATCAGAAGTTTCATTTTTGAGTGCTCAAATATAAAGTATATAGTTTCTAATGCAGACACTGACAAATTCAGTCTATAATGCTCATGATACTGTTTTACAACCTCTCTTTCAGACATTGCTTATTCTCAAGGTCCAGTAAACAGCAGCCTTTACGTCCAGGTTCAGAAGAAAGACTCTCTTGAGGGTATTGTGTCTGCCAGTGGTGTTTATTCAACTGACCATGCTCCTCCTGCAGTAGAACATGCTCTTCCTCTCCCAGTAGCCAACCATCCACTACCCGCTGCAGACCACGCTCTTTCTGTCAGCAGTGACTCAGGCAACTCCACTGCTTCAGTTAAGACAGACCGTACAGATGATGCCCAACAGTCTTTGTCATCCACAGGGCCTGTGAACCAAGCTCCCCCTGAGACTGCAATTAGCCCGTGTGAAAACCGAGAGTTGGAACAGCTTCTGAGTGGTTCTGAGGGACCACCACATCTCTCTCATCAGAATTTCCTCTCTTTTGCCAACACAAGCCCAGGGGGTGGTGTGCGGCACCTTGTGCCTGCCCAGGTCCACGTTAACGGACAAGCAGGTGCTGAGCGTGAAACTGATATTATTGACGACGAGTTACCAGAAAGCCAGGTTGGAGATAACAGTGCAGGCAGTCTTGGTACACTGTCCTCCTTTGAGGGTCAAGAAACACCAGCTGACAGCAAAGCAGTCACTGAATCCACTGTAGTAGAAGTAGACGGACAACGTGGTAATTATCTAGAGAGAAAGCCTAAAAAGAAGATGCCTGTACACCAGCTTCGAGGGTCATCATCAGCACATGGACTGATAGACTACAGTGGGCAGAACGAAGGAATGTATCGCTCACAGTCATATGGTGGCTTGGTGCTAGATGGAGGACCTCGGTACTTGCCACAAGCTCCTGAACGTAATACCAGCAGCCGAGAGGCAGTGCAGCGAGGGCTGAGTGCTTGGCATCAGTATGGTCTTGTGGATGACCCCTTCTTTGGCTCGAATGGTACCCTACCACACTTCCCAGTCCGTGGAGAAGGATCACAGCAAGATGTAGAACAATCCATAGATGCCCTAAACATGCTCATGCTTGACTTGGAGCCTTCACATACACCAGTTCCCAAATCTCAGAGTGCTCCCCCTGGTGAGAATATCTCAGCTTTCCAACCACCCTTTGCCCAGACACTAGCCAGACCATCTTACCAGGCTGACCAAGCCATTTATAGTGTCACTGGTGGCCCACCTCTCTCTTCTTCTGCCAGTTTTGGCCAGTCCTCACAAAGATTATCACCTGCTTACCCCATGACTCCACTATCTGAGCACCATCAAAGGGGTTACCAATCCCCCCAGGCTCATTCGCCAATCTATCAGCAAGATCCCTACAGCATTCGTGGAGGTTCAGTTACAACACCATCCCCAACTTTACCCCTCCCATCTCCAATCAAGCCCCAATATGTCTACCAAGGAACTAGTGAGGTGTCTTACTCTCCAGATCTTCAGGGCTCATTCCCAGGCCCTCAGAGAAGCTACAGCACATCCTCATCACCACTCCCCCCTGCTACCTTTCCAAAAGAGCCTGAGCCAAAGTCTGAGGAAGAGATGCCAAACCTTGAGGGTCTTGTGGCCCAACGTGTGGCAGGTGAGGAAGAAACACTTTGGTCTGAATACACAGATTTTGGAGCATGCACAAGTTTGACATTTGAAAGAAAGTAGGTTATGTAACCTGTAGGTTATGTAATATGTTTTCTTGGTTTTGATTCTGTAATTTAGAAAAACTCAAGAAAAATCTTTTAATTTTAGCTGAAGCTGGACGACTTTTATGGTCCATTATCAAAGTTTATAAATGAGAACTTGTTAGATAATCAGGATATGATTCTACCTAGCCTTAGCACTCATTTTGAAATCATGAGTATATATCCTAGTCTTCTCCTGGTTTCATATACAGTAATTATATAGAATATGGACAAGTTATTTTACTCTCTGAAATAGAGTACATGATCTAATATGGAATCATGTCTGACAAAGAAAACAATACACCAAGCCTGGTAAGCTAATTAAGCCATAAAACTGTCATCAATTTCTCTCATCTCCTGATTTAGTCCTAAAGGAGATAGACTAAACATATAAACATCGGATAAGTTCCCTACAAGTATGTCTCACTTCATGGATACACAATGACCACATGTTCTAATACTGAACTGTAAAGTTGACCTACAATCTAAATAATGACATAAGAAGATTATAGAGGTGTCATCATTTCATATGTGGTTATAGATTATTCCTGGCAGACACACTGTTCATATCAACACTGTCCTATGTGTATGAATGAATAGCTGTATAGATTTAAGTCACCAGCAGCCAAAATAGACCTTACCATGCTGTGCTTAAGCTACTGTACCATGCATTCTATGGCTTGAACAACAATTTGAATTTACAGTTATATATAGTAACACAACTTCTGGCAATTAAATTGCTGGTTAGAGTTTCAGAAGCAAACTAAGAAGGATGTGGTGTCCTTTGTACTCTCCGTACTATATCAGGCTATTATATTGTTTTGGTCACTTGATTATTTAGTCACATATGGAAGGCCTCATTCTGATTCTAGTAATTTAGCATTATACTTTAATGAAATATGAAACGTTTCAGAAATTAGGATTCAGATTCACCATTTCTCATTTTTCTTGTTTTTCCCCCTTCTGTCTATCTATGCTTTGGCAAATGGACCACCCCTCACACCACTGATACCCCCACCTGCACCTTCACTCTTCTTCTACTTCAACCCACCCATCATTCATCCACCCAGAGTACAACGCTCGCATTCGGGGCATCTCTAAGAGCATGTCCTTCCGGTCCGAACATCATCGTTCCTATTCCTTTTCTGGTTTGTCCCCTCTCACGATCCTCCACTTCTCACTCTGTTTCCTATTCCCTTCATTTCTCTTTCTCTTACATATCTGTCATCTTATTAGCTTGTTCTGCCTGTTTAGTCTTTTGTTGTTTTTTTAAATGGGAATATTTAGGGGCCAAGCACTGAAGGTGCGCAGGGAATTGTATTAAACTGCAAAGCATTTTGTCAAATTATTAGTAATTGTCAGAGGTCATAGTGTTGACAGCCATTTTATCTTTTTTTCAATATTATTGGGGTCCCAGGACAAGTCAATAAGAATAAAACATTTTGCGGTGTAACTATACTATGCAATTTCTGAAAAATGTAAGCTATGCACATTTATTGTTGTTAAATGGCTGTAATTTGTGATATTAGTAACAAAATACATGTTTTATAGAAATGCATCTAAATGAGGAGTATTTATGGCCTGTATATTTTCTCAAATCACCTGCATCTGCAAAATGTTAAATTTAGTACATGATTTATATTTGCTTGAAGGATTTAGAACACTTTTCTGTTCTTTAGGATCACATTCACGTACAGTCACCCCAGATGAAGCTATGCCAACTATACGTCGACGAACCACCAGTGAGAGCCAGTACCTCAGTAGCCAAAATGACAGTGCAACCCATGGGGTGTGTTCTCCATTGAAAACTGTTTCTCCAGAGTTTGTCAATGCAATTACAAAGAACCCAGGTGGACAACCCAAGGAGGTATATAATTTAACATATTTAATTGTAACATTTAATTTAACATTGTATTGTTATATTGTAATAAGTTATTGTAAAGTGTTTGTACTTATCTCCGTTATATTACCGTATATAGCACAAACGATTATTATTGTGATTGATTTTACTTATTATTTTCTCATTGTATGTGTTTCCCTTTCAGAAGCCTGTGCATAGTTACAGGGAGGCCTTTGAAGAGATGGAATCAATTCCTTTTAGTCCTACTCGCAGTAGTGGTGGTGAGACATATATCCTAATCCTGACCCCCAACTCTCCTGATCCACCAAAAACCTTGTCACAGATATTTAGCCTTCCTGCACAAATCACAATTTATATCAAACAATAAACAAAGAGAAAAACATATATGTCATGGATAATTAAACCTCTGTCATGAACTTAGAGAAAAGTAAAGCTAAATGTGAAGATGAAGACGTCTTTTGTATATATCAATAGCTTTTTTACTTTCATGATATTTTTATTCATTGTACACTACTTACAGAAGGTGATAAACCATTAAATACTTCCATTCCATTAAAATTGTAATTCCTCAATTGTTGAATGGACTAAAGACATGTTGGTGTATAGCTTTCAAATACCAAACAATTTGATTATGATTATGATACGAACAATGATTTTTTTTTTTTAGAAAGAATATGCATTGAATACTGAACTTACATTTACATTACATTAAAATTTTACAGAAAAATACTGTCTCTGCTGTGACAAGGGAGACTGGAAAAATGCCTTTTACCCTGATCTATTGTGTATTTATTTATTTATCAGCATGTTTAGAGATGTGAGAAGTGTCCATGTAACAGTGCATAGTAACTTATTTTGTTGATGTAGCTACCTCTGAAATTAGTTAAATAATTTCCATGTGTAAATTGTCAGCAGTTTAGCTCCTTCACACAAAACTAATCTTTTAAGGGAAGCCTCTTAAAAAACGTAGTGACAATTTTTCCATTTTCAACACTTGTATATTTCCATGCTTGACTCGTGTCTTGCTTGTGTCCATTTGCATGAATCAAGGGCTCTCAACACCGCCTTAATACCTAAATTATGGACATTATGTACCTCAAATATGTATACAATATTTCTGATGGATAGCTGAAACCTGAAAATCAAAGACAATCAATCCTGACTCTCTCTTTTGTTTAAATAGGCCATTCTGGTCAGGCCACTCTGTCAGCCACAGTCCTGAAGGCCCAGAACCCAACAGAAGCTCTTGTACAACAAAGCAGCTCAGGTGAGTACTTAGAAACCACAACGGTTCTCTAATACCTCTCTACCCCACACCTCTCATCAGCAGTATCTGCAATGCTGTTCCCTTTCATGGGAACTTGAGCTGCATCAAAAGCGCTAGGAGAATGACTTTACAATAGTCTCGTGAAGCACTGTGTAATCGATTAAACGAGCATTCACATGGTCACTGATGGGTCATGACCGATGTTTATGACCGATGTCATGAAACAGGTCATAAAAAGGTGGCGGAACCCGGAAGCGGCAGCTTTGCGTGTCTTCATTGAAGCTGTGGTTGTGTGTGCTGGTGCACGAGATTATGTGAGATTTACATCCCCAGTCTAGTTTAATGGTGGTATATATATGAAGTATGAGCAGTTAGACCGTGTGCTTCTCCCTGCTCGCACTTCATTATGGGCAGGGATGCACACAGTCTGTGTTTGCACTGCATGGGTGAGGTGCATTCACGGTCAGCGCTCGAGAGAGTCCTCTCTGCATGCGTTTTGCTCCTGCTTGGTGGAACAGTTAGACCGTGTGTTCTACCTGCCTACAAAGAAATTTGAATGTTATGGCAGGGATACACACACGCTTTTGTCTACTGTTTGGGAGCGACGCATGCACACTCAGCGCTCGAGAGCGGTGCCTGTGAGGACTGTGGCGGTGTTCTCTGAAGCCGCTCAGGATCACATTATCCAGGGCTCTGTTACTGCTGCAGCTGAGGCTCAGCTGTGATCTAGGTCTTGGTGTTCGCAATAGGATCTTTTGCCCAATAAACCGATGCAGGTCACATCGTCTGTGGTGGGCAAAGCATATTCTGTCTCTAGTCAGGCTGCAGCGTGTTGTATACCACTGCACTGCTGCAGGTCTGCCAGGCAGAATTGCTTGGGGACTTTGCCGAGGGTGGTGGTATTTGCCAGAGCTGGTAGCTTAACTTAACGCTAGCCGCAGATTATCTCTCCGAGCCTTTAGCTTCCACGGAAGCTCTGGTGGTCATGGGGAGGCATTTGTGGCTATAAGATGAAAATAAGAAAATAAGATGAATAAAAGAATATAGGGACAAATAAGAAAAAGAAAATAATATACAAGCGGCAATGGATTTCCAAATCGTCCCCACAGTACGATTTCCTTCTGGACGCCCCTATGTCTCCTTCTTGGTCTTGGTCTCCTTCTTGTCTATCTTCTGGTCATGTGAGCATGTTCTAGACGTTCCCTAGTGGGTCCTGCGCAAAATAACCCATGGGTATTCCCACTCATCGTGGTGGGCCCTGAGCAGGCTCTGGGAATGGAGCAAGTATACTCTGCTGAGGCAAGAGTATTATTGGTTCCAAATGCATCCTTTACGGGTGGGGAGTGATCCTGAGGGGTCACTCCGCCCAAGCAGAGTGTCGTTACCCGCTACCGTTCTTCCCTAAATCTGGGTGGTTGGGCCGACGTTCTCAGGCTCAGCCCTCTGGCACGAGGTCGGATCTGAGGACCGTCTTCACCGCTAAGAGTGAAAGGTCCCTACGCCAAGGTGTCTGGCCTCACACTGGGCTCAGCCCTCTGGCACGAGGTCGGATCTGAGGTGATCCTGAATGGTCACTCGCTACCCGTTAACCTCCCCAAAAACCCAGGGGGTCGAGCCATCTCAGCCCTGGGCAATAGGTTGGTCTGAGGACCTTGCTCACTGGTAGTGGGCTATGGGCTAGAGGCACCTGGCCTCATTGGGTGATCCTCCTCATTTGCCACCTGCGAGTCGTGTTGCTCTGGGGAATCGCCTCCTCCAAGAGGCAACTAGAAGAATCCTAAACTGTAGGATCCATAATTGGAGCTCTTGTCGACGTGTATCGACGGATGTGTCCCTTGCAGAGGGGCCATCATGCTGTTGTTTATACTCGGCAACACAGTGATGGTTACCTCGTACCTCTGGGTAGCACCTCCTTGGTACTGTTTCCTCCGTGGCTTGAGGCTTTGTCCTCTCCCCCCTTTTGCTGATCATGGCTACGTCTAAGGTTCTCTGCCCGGGGCCCTCAAGCGAGCCTCGGCATTTACACTTGGCAGATAGATAGTTGAGGCTATCTCTCTGGCTAGGAGTCAGCCGGATTTCCCTCTTAAGGGTCCGTACCCACTTCTCTAGGCGCATGGCTACCTCTATGGCTTTCTTGCTAGGGTCTCCCTTGCTTATTTTTGTGCTGCAGTGAGCTTGTCCTTCCCGCACACATTCCAAAGGTTCTACCAGCTGGACCCCTACTTTGCTTCGGGGACGAAGGTGTTCTTGTAGTGAGCTGTGACACACCTGCGCCCGGCGTCACTGAGGTGGAGTTGGCATATCGTTCCCCTACCGCTTTTGATGCAGCTTGAGTTCCAATGAAAGGGAACGTCTCGGGTTACGTGTGTAACCTTAGTTCTCTAAGGGGGAACGAGACACTGCCTTGCTCCTCCGGGCTCTCTTCAAACACTTAATCATGCTGCCGCTTTCAGGCCCCTTAGGGAACTAAGGTTACATCCGTAACCTGAGACAATTTATGTCACTATCTTCCTGCTTTGCATTCTCAATACATTCACACTGTTAATATTCTCTTCCCCTTAAACCCAAACCCCCACCCAAAAACTGTCACTACTCCTCTTTCTCTTTTTATGTCTGCCGCTGTCAGATTCTGATTCTAGTGATGGTATGGAAGGTAAGAGTATTTTGAGATGACAGTGGAAGCCCTTACAATGACATGTTCATTATGCAATACACTCCCTCCTGAACATATTCACTTCTGTTAACTCCTGAAAGCACTTCTTGTTTATAATTATGTGCTTTTGAAATGTTATTTCAGAATTATGTTCAAATTTTATATATATATATATATATATATATATATATATATATATATATATACAGTAGTACCTCAAGATACGAAAGGCTCAACTTATGAAAAATCCAAGTTACGAAAGCAAAGACGAAAAATTGTACTGCTCTACATACGAAAAGTTTTCAAGATACGAAAGCTTTCTTAAAGTCCGAGATTCGCCCCATAACAATTTTGAAATTCGCGCCGCCATCTTAGTTAGGGGTGTAGAGGGGTTTGCGACACACGCCTACTCTCCAACACAGCTTCAGCGCCACTGCCGCTTGCATCCGTTTTGAGCGCGGTTCACGATTGTTGACGGGGAAGGGGGGTGTAGAGGGATTTGCGACACACGCCTGCTCTCCAACACAGCTTCAGCACCACTGCCGCTTGCAGCCGCGACAGAGCGACATTACAAGGAAATGTAAAATGAAGGTTTCATCCAAGTTTGGCGAGTTCGGCGGGCCGGATATGGCCCGCAGGCCGTAGTTTTCCCACCCCTGTTCTATACGTATGTGCTGGCTTGCTTTAGCTCAGCCACTCCGCACCGGAAACTTTACCTTTTCCTCCTCCTCCTCTGCCGCCACTTTCGGAGATAGCCTCACTCGAAAGGTAAGCTTCGACATTTTACGTTATTTCATTGTTTATAGGTCAATTTAGCTTTATTATGAAATTTAATGGTGTGTTTTTGGAGGGCTTGGAACGGATTAGCCATTTTACATGTAAAATGTTTTCCAAGATACGAAACACTCATTATACGAAGGCCGCCTCGGAACGGATTAATTTCGTATCTCGAGATACCACTGTATACATAATTTTATCTTTTTACCTAATAAAATTCAAATGATAAATAAACATCCTCAACCATCTTCCATTCATTCAGAAGACAGCAAAGAGTGTAACAAAAAGAAAAACATCCTGCAGAGTTTAGTTCCAACCTGTTCCAACACAACTGTCTGAACTATCTTCAGGTGTGTTTGATTAGAGTTAAGGCTAGGACAGTTGCTCTCGAGGAACAGGGTTGGCTGCTCCTGATTAGACAATGCCCTGATCATGCTTCAGGACAGCAGTATCATGTTTAGAAAGTCATTCTCCAAATAATCAACTATTCTTTGGCACGTCCTGCCTGTTACCCATTGTTCATCTGAAATTTAGAATTTCAAAACCTACTGTCCTTGAGCTTTCATCACATCATCCCCAAATGTGTGTCATAAATAATGTTAGATAATGTAAGAAAAGTTATTCACATATATATTCTTTTTTTGTATTCCTGAGTTTTATTTTTTGTTTCTTTTTTTATAGAGCCACATGGTTTCGCTGGAACAGGAGTCCGAGGAGGATTGATTTCTCCTTTGCAGCATCCATACAATTCTGCTTCCGAAAAACCAGTTCCTCCTGCCCACACTTTCAACCCACCTCAGCCAGTTAATAATACTATCTCTGATGGGTAAGTTTTGTTTTCTGACCACTGTCCCTTATTAAAACCCCCAAAAAATATGCTAAAACGTTAGAATAATAGTCTCTCACACGTAAGGAAGTAATGCAGGACAAATGGGTAGTACTACATTTACACTTCAGGTGCTACTTTTAATTAGTATGGAAATAAGATAATCAGTAATAGTACATTTATGCCTGAGATAGTTCCTTGTCACTCTTCAATAACTACTGTACTACCAAAATATATGTGTCCTCATTTGTTTGGGTGAAATATATCTGTTTTCTTTTATGTACACACATTTTATGTATTTTATCTCCTTTGTTTTCAAATAGTTTTGGCATTCAGCCTGCCTTTCCATCATTTCCATCTGAGCCCATCCGGGCTCCTCTCTTCCACGACACCTTTACTTACCTTAACCCTGAAGAGGCCACTGTTAACATCGTGGGTGTTCATCATGTCCCAGGTAGCCCTAACACACTCCACCGTACGGTGGCCACCAATACACCGCCAAGCCCTGCCCTTCAACGTAGGCTAGGTGGTCAGAGCAGCCCTGCTTTGGGACGACGTATACCAACAGCCAGTGGCAGCAGTGAACCAACTACTCCCAACAGTCCTCTTTTGGGTCGCAGTGGCAAATTCATCCCGCCAAGTCCTGTGCTAGACCGTTACTCCTCACCTGCTCCAGTTGCCTCTAGCCCAGATCACAAATGCCCATCTAGGGTTCAGGTCACTTCAAATGAGAGACACAGTGGGGCACAGTCCAGGCAAAGCACCACTTCTGTGGTTCAGCCTGGACCTGCTCCCTCCACATTTTCCCTAGAGCAATCCTGTAGCCACTCACTATTCTTGCCCCTGGACATTAGAGCGGGATCCATTGCAGGAAATTCTGACAGTGTTCCAGCAGACAGCACAGAAAAAAGGAATGACCCCACTCCTACACAATTGCCACCACAAGAATCTGCAATCACCTCAATATATGGTAAGATGAGAAATCTAGCTTTGAATCATGTGAATGAAAACATATTTCAGATATGTGTACTTATTTAGAAAAACTGTTAAGCAAACCATTTATTCTTTTCAGCTGATGGACCTCCAGATATTAGATTGAATATAAAATTTGTTCAAGATACATCCAAATATTGGTACAAACCAGAAATATCCAGGGAACAAGGTGAGAAATTTAAAATCAGTTTTCCATGTTTTCTCTGAATTGGTGTAAAGAAGGGTCACACACTCACGCACACAAGGACTAAACAAAGGGGCCGTGGTATCTGAAACTGAAGAGGCGGGACAAGAGGAGCACATGGCAAACACAAACAAAGACAAAACCATGTGCTTAAACACAAAACAGACAAGCAGACATTAAACAGAGACAAAACGGACAAGACTGTCGAGGCTGGATCCTGACAGATGGTCTATCATGTGGGTTATGGTGTTAAAATAACATTTCCCCAAGAAAAAGACAAGTAATAACCTCCATGATTCCAATTTCTTTATTCAACAACAACAACAAAAATTGAACGTGACAAACTCAAAATTATGGCTTCAGAAGTGGTAAGTAGGAAATGTTCATAGCATATGAAGGCAGTATTAGCTCCAATCCTAATAAACACACCTGAACAAGCTAATCAAGGCCTTGAAGACTGCTCGAAAGCTAGTCATGAAAGTTTGTAAATCACTCTAGGAGGTAAACTCGAGGGCCACAGAGCCAGAGTTGCCCAGCCCTGTCAAATCACCATTTTGGTCATAACAGAAGATGTGCAGTTACTGTGTTTTGATTTTATAGGTAAGTATAGCTGGCTGGTGACACATTTTCTCATTTTTATGTTTCAGCCATTTGCATTCTTAAAGATCGTGAACCAGGAGCATTTATCATTCGAGACAGTAACTCATTCAGAGGAGCATATGGTTTGGCCATGAAAGTAGCTTCTCCCCCTCCGATGGTGCAGCAGAACAAGAAAGGTAAAATAACTCTGTCTGTCATTATGCCAGTCATCACTGAACAGACTTTCTTCCTCATTTATCTTTTTTTCTTACCTTGAAGTTGGAGATATTACAAATGAGTTGGTTCGACATTTCTTGATTGAAACCAGTGCCAAGGGCGTGAGACTTAAGGGTTGTCCAAACGAACCATACTTCGGTAATAATGAATTCCAAAACACATTTGTATTTCTGTTTGCTGTCTATTGTATTGAATTATATTAGTACCCTTTGAATAGTATGTCTGTAGTCTTCCACCCATCAGCTTGTTTGTGTATTGTAACTTGTCTTTTGTATGTTTGTGTGTGTGTGCGTGTGTGTGTGTGTGTGTGTGTGTGTGTGTGTGTGTGTGTGTGTGTGTGTGTGTGTGTGTGTGTGTGTGTGTGTGTGTGTGTGTGTGTGTCACAGGGTGTCTGTCTGCTCTTGTATATCAACATGCCATCACACCTCTGGCTCTTCCATGCAAGCTTATGATCCCTACAAGAGGTGAGAATCCCATTGGGAAGGT
The DNA here is from genome assembly GCA_037043235.1 of Rhodeus uyekii. Classification (NCBI taxonomy): domain Eukaryota; kingdom Metazoa; phylum Chordata; class Actinopteri; order Cypriniformes; family Acheilognathidae; genus Rhodeus; species Rhodeus uyekii. The sequence continues at coordinate 75,002 of JAWRVZ010000366.1, read as the reverse complement.
TTAGTAGAGTCACGGTCACTGCAGACACTCCAGGACTCTGTTGTGCTCATGTCAAGGTGCAGGTCCTTCATCTGATCTGGATATGTCCCGGATCTCGCTGACCATGGTAACCTTGGGATAAACAGAGACTAATATCAGCATAGATGCTATTCTTCTTATGATGTAACGAGTACATCAGATGTTATGGGAATTGTTCCCGGTTCTGACCTAAATTATGCAGCCTAACAATTATTTTACATGATTTAAATAAAATAAAGTATAATGTGCTATGTTTATGCCAGGTTGAAGAGATGTGTTCTAGTCTAGATTTAAACTAGTGTGTCTGCTTCCTGAACTATATTTGGAAGACTGTTTCAGAGTTTAGGTGCTAAATAGGAAAATGATTGACCGCCAGCAGTTGACTTTGATACTCTAGGTCAGGGGTGTCAAACTCATTTTGGTCGGGGGGCTGCATACTGCTTAATCTGATGTCAAGGGGGCCAGACCAGTGAACTCATAGCAAAATTACATAGAACTAACAATAAGTCAACACATTTTTTTGTTGTATTAGTGCATTATATTATAAATTATATTAAATAATAAAAATCTTTAAATTAAATGAATGATTAAGGAATGATGATTGTCCTTTTACAAAATATATTATGAACAACCTACGTAGTATGTGCAATTTCAAAAACACCATGGTGTTAAGAGAACACCATTACTCAGTTTATTTAAGTGCATTATGCATAAAAAAAATTGTCAGTTATTTTACAATGATGATGTTTCAGTTTTGTGGAACTTAAAAACACTGTCCTGCATGTTAACATAAATCAAATATCAATTATTTAAAATTAATTTTCCAACTCTGGGAAGCAATTCTGAACACATTGAACGAATTGATTTCACACACTTAAAATCTTAAGTGGCAGCTGTTTTTAAAAAAAAATGTAACATTTTTTTTTTTGTAAAATTTGCAAGTTTATACATAGCCTATGTGTGTTTTTTTTATGTAAACAAATTAACTTTATCAATTTGCGAAAACTGCAATTTGCTAAAGACCTGAAATCGTTTCTCAAACTCCCTCAGCAACTCTGAAATCTTGTCTTTGTACTGCCTCACGTCAGGATGAACGCTTGCTGCACGTAACTGGCTTTCACTGCAGCCTCACTGAACTCTCAGCTTCGGGTGAAAACAGATCGCTTTTTCCTCAGACCAACCAACATTTCATTTACCTTCTGTATTTTCAGTTTGCCAATCACCTCCGTGGATAGGAAGAGGTCAATTTTTCTTGAAAAATCCGACACTTTGTGTCCACTTTCTCTTTTTTGACAAAGAAATTTCGACGATGAGGTTGCCAGGGCCAACAGGAAAGCGCGTAAACTGACAGAACTAAACGCCACTCAGACACTGAAGCTCAGTGCTGCCATCTGCTGTTAGTTCCGCCGAAAATGAAAATATTTTTTTCCATATTACAGATTTATCTGCCGGGCCGGACTGAACCCCCTGGCGGGGGGTGTACGTTTGACACCCCTGCTCTAAGTATTATCAACTGGACAGAATTTTGGGATTGCAATAGACATTAAGGACTATAATGTGTTAAGAGATCACTCAAGTACTGGGGAGCTAAACCATTTAATGTTTTGTAAGTAATTAGCAAGATTTTAAAATGTATTCAGTGTTTAATAGGGAGCCAATACAGTGTTGACAGAACCAGGCTAATATGCTCATTCTTCCTGGTTCTAGTAAGAACTCGATTTTGGATTTGGCTGCATTTTGGACCAGCAGGAATTTGTTTATTAAGTGTGTATGACAGCCACCCAGCAGAGTATTACAATAATCTAGCCTTGAGCTCATGAACGCCTTAACTAACTCTTCCGCATTTGTCAGTGGAAATTTAAATGACCTTTTCTCAATGGATGGTGTTTTTGTTAGCATTTCCTAAACACTGACTGCCCTGTATTTTCACTCAGTGTCAATTTTTATTTCCTCAAATCAGTCTTTGGTTTCTGTGTCTACATTCTTTTTTGCGAACAGATCCAAATGAAGAGGCCTTGGAGTTAGCCACACCAACTAGTTCAACCATGGATTTGTTAAAGCAGGGAGCAGGTGAGTCTCTCTTTTTCTGTTTTTATTTCACTTCCTTTATTGTTCTCTGTATTTCTTATTTGTCTCCTAACTTCTTGTCACTTTCCACCCACTTCAGGACCTCCTAAATCTACTGAAGATTTCTATGGTAAATATGGCTCCTTCTCCTAGGTGGCATTTGTGTCCCTGTTTGCATGCTAATTTTATATTAACTATTGATTATGAAAATAATCTACAGTACTTTTACCTGTGTGCACCTGAAACCAGTCCTGAATTAATGTGATAGCAGCTGACTTGACTTTCAAACCTTGATTTTGAAAGGTTTCAGTTTACGACTGTAACCATTGTTTCCAGAGAAGGAAATTCTACATTGATGACGCTTTGGGAATGCCTCTGCATGATTGTGTCTGAAGCGCACGTGTCAACTACTCCCATGGCGAGATGGAATGTCACGTAATATCACATCTAGAAAAGCATAAAGGCACACCCGGAATTGCTGTATTTAGCTTCAAATAGCCGAAGCAAGTCAAATCCAGGGATGTAGGAAGTATGGCAGGAAACATCTAGATTATGAAGGAGGGAATGGAGACGTTACATCAGAATGACTGATGAATTGGGAGCTCGCCTGAGAGCCCAATCACCTTTGAGTGTAAACTAAACAAGCCAGTGCACAGTAGTGTGCTAGATTTGCATTGCCCGCTACGTCCTGGGGATATAAGGAAGAGCCCATGCAATCAGACATTCAGGTTTAAGCTGAGGAGAATAGCCAGTGGCCTGACAACTCAACGGTGGTACAGCATTTGTGGTGATGAGACATAACGTTTCCATTTCCTCCTTCAGGGAAGGGGGGTTACAATAATATTCTAGACCTTTCATACCTGTTGGGGCAAAAGATGAGATAGGGCTATACACAGGGAAAGTTAATCACTAATTGCTGCTCTTCCTTTGATAGTGTCGTTTAGTGCACGATGCAAATCTCTCATGCCAATGCAGAAAATGCAAGCGTGAATCCTCTCTTCGCGACAGACAGAAGCAGAATGTGCAAAGATACAGCCTCTCACAATGCTCGCAGTCAGCCCTCTTGAAGACCGAAAGGCTCTGCTTCCAAGCACATAAAACAAAAATCGTGTGTATCCCTATTCATAATTAAATGAGGGCAGGGAGATGCACACAACTTGAATGAATGCCTACTTATTCACTATTATTTTCTTTTCTTTCATGTTTATGTACTGCACTATATCGGGCCAGACAACAATAAAGAGGACAAACAATATGTACGCAGAGCGCTTGCTGAGGCACAGAAGCTAGTGCTGGTCATTCCTTATGCTTTCCTGGTTGGGAAATCACCCGCCCATGATGTACCATCTTGCTATTGAACTAGTTGACATACATGCTTAAAATGCAATCATGCAGAAGCATTGCCAAAACATAATCAGCGGAGCACAAGTTACCGCAAAAGAGAAAGCAAATATCCTTGTTTTGTGTGTATTTTATGTAAACTCAGCAAAAGAAAAAAGTCTGATTTTTTTTCCAGAAAGTTTATTAAATTTCTTAACTACTTTTGATTTATGTACACTTACATCATAAGTAGCAGACATTATCACTTCAATTATTACAGTGCATCTCATCCTCATGGACTACACCAGATTTGTCAGTTCTAGCTGTTCATCTGAGATGTTACATCCCACTCTTCCACCATGGCATTTTCATACATCTGGGGGGACACGTATGGTTACTTTATTTGCTGAGTTTATATTTAGTATATTAAACCTTAGATCATACCTTGTAGCCTTGAACATGGCATGTTTTTTTATCTTTACTTTTGTATTATACTATCTTGGTGTTATTTGAGACAAGTTTTGTGATGCAGCCTCTATTTCACGCTTATTTTATCTTTTCCCATCAGCATGTAATGTTTTGTACATAAACTCTGTGGATATGGAATCTCTGACCGGTCCTCAGGCTGTGGCCAAAGCCATCACTGAAACGCTTGCTGCAAAATCCGCTCCTATGGCAACCATTGTCCATTTCAAGGTGTCCACACAGGGCATCACACTCACTGACAATCAGAGGAAGTGAGTGGATTTAATAGGATTAATTTTTAAACTGTTTGTCTTGAATCAAGCATGTATGATTTTGGAATGACCAAACTTCTTTTTCCTTTAAGGATTTTTTTCCGACGTCATTACCCGATCAATATGATAACATACTGCAATTTGGACCCACAAGACAGAAAGTGAGTTTTTTGGTTTGATATTTTAAAGAACTTTTCTGCATGCTCCATGTACATTTCATCATTTCAGAAATGTGTTGGACATTAAATTCAATAAAATCCTCACGTCTCAATGTTCTTACAGGTGGAACAACGCAGAGGGTGTGGTAGCAAAGTGAGTATGTCTCATTGAATAATTTCCTAGAATTTTGTTCTAAAAATTGCACTAACAAATATTTATTGTGGTTTATAATGCAGACTGTTTGGGTTTGTGGCTCGAAAACAAGGCAGCACAACTGATAATGTGAGTCACCTGTTTGCTGAGCTGGAACCAGACCAGCCTGCTTCAGACATTATCCATTTTGTCTCCAAAGTCATGCTGAACACTCAGAAACCTTGAGTGGCATCCCAGCAACTATCTTGATTTGTCCATATGAGTGAATTTTCTCACCAAAGAGGATTTGGTTATTCTTATCTTATTTTTACAGAGTGGATTATACTTTTTACATACTGTATTACATTCTTTTTTGTTGAATAACTCTGGGGGTTGGGCTCTTACGCATTCTTCTTTATGAAGATTTGAAAATTATGCTGTTTTTTTAGCGAAGATCTTGCTGAAAAGCAGATTAAGAATGTGCCATGGTAACAGTAGTAAATTTCAATGGCAGGTAGTTTGTAAATGTAAAGGTAGTCCCTCTGGCCTTCCATATCAGGACTTTACAAAAAATTGCAAATAATATTTAGATAAAAATGCCATTATTGTGATTGAACAACCAAAGGTTGAAAAAAATATGAAAAAAAGAAAAAGTATAAGATCAGACAAGTCAAAAACTCTAGATTTGTCTTTCTGTGTCCTCCTGTGAAAAGTATGAAGATTTTGCATGTTTGTTTGCAAGATTCACAATAATAAGTAATTTTCTCTGAACTCAGAGGACTTTAGTTTGCTCTAATGTTACTCGGAAACACATTTTGCAGAATTTAGCTTTTCACATCAACTTCAAACAACAGACTAATTCTGTTGGGGGGAAATTGTGGTCAAAAAAATGGCCAAAAAAATAAAACAAACAAAATAATCCACCTTGCCCCCAGACTTGCCATATTCATCACAACAAAAAAGACTTGCTACACTTTCCTGTGGACATGGAGCTATCATCACTGGAAACTTTCTGCTGAGATATCCACATGGATAGTAAAGATAACACTGGCTCTACCCACAATGTCCTGGCTGTGGTAGTAGATGTTTAGCTTTTTCAGAACTTCTCTCAACATCTCATTCACAGCTTTGCCCCAGTCAGTGACAAATATACAATATTTTGTTGCATACTATTTGAGTGCATGGATAGGTCCATTTTGTACTTGTCTTTAAAATGTATTATGGCAAACATGACATGAACTGAATATTTATTTTTGTTGCAGTAGTACTCATAACTAATATTTAAAAATAGTGTATAGTCTACAGAAAAGAAAATCTTGACTTAAAAGTCAAAATTAATTATTTTAGCTAAATATCAAAATCAGGTTTTGAGAAGCTCTTGATGTAAAATGTATGTTACAGTTTTTGTCTTTATTTGAATGTGTTCACTGTGTCTTTGTTAGGTGTTTTAGAATGAAAAGGCATGAATGTGGAAGAAATTGAGAAAAAAATATTTTAGATTAAAAAAACAAGCAAAAAAACAATACATGTATAAATTTGCCATGAGCGCTGCCATTATGTGTGTGAATCAAACAACTCCTGCATTTGATATGGATTATGTTATTGGTCAAAGTTAATTACAGTTGTCTATGGAAATGTAAAAGAAGCAATGTAACCATTTTTGCCATAAGAATATAGAGTTTCATGTAATGCACCGTCCATCCTGTCAATAACTAGTTTGTTATATGATGTTCCTTCTCTGTTCACCATCAATAAGTGCTTTATAATCATAGATGGGGCAAAAGAGATTACATATAATAAATTATCTATTATTGACAGGATGGAGGGTGTTTTGTTATAGATTTCTCTATAACAAGAGGCAATGGTGGTACAAGTAAACTCAGAGTTAAGTAAGCAATTGATAGAAAATCAAAGCAGTGTGTTAGCAGTGTTTAATAATTGTTCTAAGGTTTTACTGTTTTTCAAAGTGAGTTATAGCTGCAACATGTTCCACTGTTTTAAGGTGAATGACCATGGATGATGTGAGAGGAACTGTGAGATTTACAGTCATTTTTGTCTATTTTCAAATGGTCAAAAAGGAGTAATTTGATAGACCATGTGCAGTTGAAAATAAAAATAAAAATCATAAAGTAAACCATTTTTAGTTTTATCTATTTTCATGATGTTTTGTGGTTGGTGAATAGTGATAGGGAATTCCAGTGTCGTATGATTAAATGGAGAGGTATGCTGTCATTTTGTGGAATTACAATGCAGTTTAGTATAGCTTACTAATAATAATCAGTTTGTGGTACTGCATAAGTTTCTCAGCAGATGGCAGTGTTCTCACATTAAGGAACAGGTATTGCAATCTCCTGCAGTCAAGCAATGTTTACAATTATCAAATTCTGATGTTTTTGATTTAATGGCTTGGCTTTGAAAGAAAATCTTCTTTTCTTTGAAAGAACTGTGATGGTCACCCAGACATTGACTGTATTTACACTGGAAGGCAAAATGCACAAAACTTTTAATGCTTATCATATTTACGTTCACATATTCTTGACTGACTTTACAATATTGTGTGAATATGCACTGTCAGCGGCACTAGTTATTAATCTTTTCACAAGAGTTGGATAGGAATGCAAACAAAAACCATTGCACATATGTGCTCTTATCTTTATCACCAAATTTTGCATTTGATTCAGCAATTAATAAAAAAAAATTCCTCCATAATAATCAATGCGGCCTTAAACAGCACAGTTTTTTTTTTTTTTTTTTTTTTTTGCTAAAATCTAATTTGAACTGAATTATTGCATCAGCTCCACAGATTGATTCAACAGGTGACTTAATAAGAGCTTAAACTGAATCCAAAGAAAGCTATCTGAGCAGACAGTCGATAGATGTCGATAGATGCAGGTTATGCATATTGCTTAACAATCATATACAGGAATTTCAATGTTTATTTTGTAAAATATTTTCAATCATTATTTTGTTTATTTTTATGTTTTGTTGTTATATTGACACTGGAGCCAGGAATACTTCCCATGTGGAGTTTGCATGTTCTCGTCATTTATTCTGGGCGTTTTCATGCATCCAGGATTGGATATTCCAAATTGTCGTGGGAGTGTGCATGTGTCCCGGCACTGTCCGTGTTGGGTTGTGTCAGGATGGGCATCTGTGCCAAACCTATGCCAAATCAAATGTGTGTGTGTGTGAAGTGGACCCTGCACGTGACAGGAGATCATGGATATCTTAAAAAAAGGTGTGTGTTAGTTTTTTTTTGTTTACAAAGACATTTCATATGAATACACACAACACTATGAGGACATTTTGAACTATGAGGACAGGGCCGATGTCTCATAATTCGCGCAATGTAAAAGTGCTTCTATACATAGGGGGAGCTGGAAACCAAAGTTTCTGCTCAAGACCCTATAGTTCACAAAAACCTGATTTTGTGTAAAATCTGTGTTTCGAGGCAGTGCCCCTGTAGGTGAGTCTCGGTACTGCACCATCTCATGCATATGCACACACGTGTGTGTATCGCTTTTGATTGGCTGATCGCCTGAAGTCCTCATAATTTCATTGTTGGTAAAAACCATTGTAAAGGTTTAAGTATAACAAATGACATTGCCTGAAAAATAACAATAAAAACAACAACAAGTTAAAGTTAATAGATAAAACAAAAAGGAATAATGATAATATCACGCATATTTTGATGACCCTGTTCACCGCCCTGAGATGCACGCGCTCTGTTGCTGAGATTGACTGCGCATGCGACGTGAAGAGCGATCAAGCGATTAAGTCAAGTTTTCTGTTATATAGGTTGTAGTTTGAAATATTTTATAGCTAATTTGACGAATATGAAATTAAATAGCACTAGCAGTTAATCAAGATTGTTTTTATGACGAGACTACATGTATATTGCATTTCCTCACAACAACGCGTGAAGAATTAATTTATTTTTTCATTTATAATGTAAATAATGTAATATCTGTATGATGCTACTCACTACAAGTCAGACAAATAAAGATAACAGCTGGTAGTGCGCTTATTTTGGGAAATGACCGATGACGTCATTGTTTAATTGAGATTAGGGGAGCGTGGGGCACAAAGTAACGCGGGGTAAATAGTAACACAGACTTTTTAGATAGTTGCACGGTCTTAAATGTGACGTGCTAACGGGCTTTTCATCACACTGTTTGCACACGTCTTCTGGCCATCTTTCGAGAAATTTCAGCGAAATTTGGATGAGAACCACAGGAAAACCTCTTTTGAAAGCATGAAAATATTTTTTGTTATAGTAGTTGTTTTTCGATTTTCAAAGAATGTGTGAAAGTATGTTAGTCCAATCTTATATTGTTATGATTACCATCTTCTTGGCTAAAAGATGGTACCATTTTGAAAGATGTGAAAAACACATAGTGACTGCTATCCGGTCCTGAAGTGAACACGACACCGCGGGGTTAGTTGTAACGCGGTGTTACAACTAAGCCACATTGAATAGGCTGCATCAATAATCATATACTTTGCATTGTATTAACCTATTAAAACGTTTTTCATGTCATTACATTGTTCAAAGCATAACAATGTAATAAATAAAATAAAATAAATATATTCCATTCATAAGTTATGCTTATAATCATTAAGACTCAACTTTTATTAAGAAATAAAAATAAGCCAATGAACACCCATTGGATAACATGGTGTTACAACGAGCCCCGCTCACGGGGTAAGTTGTCACATTTCACTCCTTGCGCTTTTGGTGATACTGCGCAGAAACTGTAGGTCCGACGAACATCAAACCAGTGCTCATTTGTAGGAGAGGCTTGTGTGTTGTTTGTATAAAAATATGGTTTGTCTAACCCTATTACTTTGTTCATTATTTGGCTAAAACCAAAAAGTGTTACGTTTGTCCCCGCGCTCCCCTACTTTTAATGCTATTTTTAGTTGGTGATGTTGATGTAAGTGTCTGTAAGTCCTAATAAAACAGTCACAGTGTGCTTGATAAAGTGAAGACAATAAATCTCTATAATTTTACAGTTTCACTTCCATGTAAATTATAATAATCAGTAATGTTCCAAATATTTTAACCCTCTATAACAAATAAATGTGTAAAGCATTTGATTGGGCCAGTGATCTATAAAACATCAATCTACGCTGGGCTTTGCATGAGATGATGACAGCAACAAGATCCTAGAGGACCAAACTAAAGCCAAAAGATGAAGATCGATTTGATATAAAATACATAAATTAATTTAAAGGTGAGTAAAATACAGCTGTGTTTAAGTATTATATGTTATACGGTTATGTCGACGGCCTCGGGGGTTGCAAAAAAGCGTTGAGATAACCGATTATCAAGATAACCAACTGCCAATATGGCGATTTATTTGAAGCGATCGGCATGCTATAAAAATATACATACACTGTAAATGTTTGCGAACAACAAAAGGCATATGTGATAAATATTGATATACTGGTTGGGAATAGGTCCACCTCTGGTGGCAGCAGCCTTAACTTCAGTTAGGATTTGTGCTCAACTGTTGTTGGCGACAGAGGTGGTTCCAAGCGGCAATGTTTGTGGAATGGCATGAGCATAGCAGAGAACAGGATGAAAGGAGAATTAGCATGGTGGAGAGAATTAGGAGGAAAAAAGGCCGAAGCCACTTGCGGAGGCAGCCTCACGCTTGGGTTGACACCTGGAGCCCGGAGAGAGACAGAAAGGGTAGAAAGGGAAAATAAGACAGTGTATGGGCCTGTGCCGCTAGCGGAGGCAGCCTCACGCTAGAACCGGAAGGCGGGGCTGCAGGCCAAACATAGGGGAAAGGTTAGGTACGTGCTGCCGTTGCTGAGCCTGCACCGCTGGTGGAGGCAAGCTCGCACTTAAAGGCCGGCGTTTGTCACTAGATGCTGGCATGTGAGGTGCAGTGCTGGAAAACTGCAGTGTGCTGCTGCGTCTTAACGCTTGGAGATCTGGTTTTGCAAGGGAGAGAGATGGAGATTTAAGGAATGTACGTTTGAGGCATTTGAAGGTAGAGTTGATTTGGAGATGGTACAGCTGACTGGAGCGAGACCTATTCTAGTTAGTTTTGCTTTGGTCGTCCTCCTTTACTATTGATACAAGTGCTGAGGTGTCGTGGGAAGTTGAGCAAGAAGAAGGTGGATGTCTTGATGGTGGAGGTGAGGGCAAGCCTCGGCGTCATAGGGTGCGACAATGGAGCGGAAGAGCTGATGACCGCGTGGTGTTGTTGGAGGCTCGGTTGCAGTGTTTGTTGAGTGCAAGAGCTCCTTTCATCAGTGGGATACAGTGAAGGAACTTGAGAGAGGAAGAGTTTATCGTGAAACTGGTACATCTCAATCTTGGACAATGTGGCGAAGGCGGGGCATCACATCACACTAAATTTGAACACATTGGCTGGCGCTGAGCCAGAGAAAGCGCTCAACGCTTGATGCTGTTCAGTGTTTTCAATCTCTTGAAATTATTTTGGTTAGACGTCTAAATACACGCAAGAAATAACAAAATCAATATGGTTTGTAACATACATTGATTTCCATAAGTAAAACCTTTCAATTATAAAATTGACAGTTGAATTTATATCAGATGCATGTTGCATATTTAATTTCAAAACAAACTTACCTGATGGAAATCGGAATATCAAGGTTTATGAAAGTTCGCAAACTTATTGGCTTTGAATAAACCCTGAGCAGGGGTTCATCCAAATATCATAGACTTATGAAGCTTATCATAGACTTAAAGGTTTGAAAACAGTGAAGGCAGAGAATTACTTTGAAATAGGAAGTTCTTTCCAGTGAGTCCACTTAATAGCCGATTAAGTTGAAACATCAAGGCAGCGTTGGCAATAAGTACTTGATTCTTGTGTGGGCGGCTGAGCGCGCGATCGACTGTAATGAGCGCAATCTGAAGCGGCGCGTGCGATCGGACTGTAGGCTACTGCACGCAATCTGACTTCGGTGCACGCTACTGCTTGAGCTGCGAGGAAGCAGCGCGTTACTTTAAAAACAATCACATTTCAGACGTGGGTTCCCCGGAACAGTAGCATTGAGATGGCACAAACTGCTCGTGATTTAGCGATGCTGAAATAACATCGCCGGGAAGGATTACAGCTGCTCTTGTTTGTGTGAGCTGACGGACAGAGAGAGTGTGACCTGAAACTGCAGCGCGGTCTGCTGAGGCTCGCGGCGGCGGCGGCGGCCTGGCTAGCAGGAAGAAAGCGGCATTGCCTGAGAGTCGAGCTTGCTGCTCAACCAGCTTTATTATCCTTTCTCAATGGCAGGAGCGATTAAAAAGGGGCCGATGTAGAGCTGCTGGATACGGATGTTTGCTTGGTGGCGAGAACAGGCCTCGCGTCTTACTGTGCGTTTGCTTGTTGTTGCTTGGGACCCGTTTGTTTGGTCTGGCACCCGTGATGTATTGCTGAGGGTGATATAATATAGTTAGCATGGTGTAAGGCGGATGAGGATCGCTACTGGGTCCGGAGGTTTTCGTAGAGAATCCATCTAACGAGTGGAGCTCGATTTCGGGTGTATTGCGACCAGAAGGCGGAGCCACAATGCCGTGAACTGTCGAGCTGCCGAAAAATGTCAAAGAGCTGTAGGTGAGTCAAACATGTCTATATATACATGCTTCCTCTCCTGCTGATAGGATGAGGTGTAATTGCTGATGACGTGTTGATTGTGTTAATCATTTGAACGTGCTCCTCCCGAACTTTGTTAATAAAACATCATTTGTGACCTTGAGCACTTTTGCTCAAATTTTTTTGCTTTTTTCACTTTTTGCTCAGACGAATGCTGGTGTTCAAGAGTGATTACGAAATTACACAACGCAGATTACATTGACATCGACAAAGACGTTGTTACTGATAGAAGCTTAGAAGCATTTGTTTCCAAGCAGACTTTAAAGAAACCATAGTAACCGCGTGTGCAATACTTTCAGAACTGTGTCAGAGTGAAATGACTGTTATGACCGAATGTGTTTATGTGTCTGTTTATGCTGTGGGTGAAATTGTGTTTGCAATGTTGGAGAAAATGATTAAAGGTTTGTATAGCTAATCGAAGGTGGTTTTTATCGTATACTGGTAAATATTGCACTGGCTTTCAGAGTGGTTGACGACTACAAAGATTACAAGCTTTATAGATGGGTTTCACACACTTCTCAAACATGTAAAGAGCGTAAGTACAAACCAGGAAAAAGAAAACACTCTGACAAACATCACAAATAAAAGAAGGAACATAGAAACAGTTGATAATGCCATATAACAGTCAGCGGGAGAGCTGCCAACTCTCTCCTCACTCCAAAACACTCTCCTCCCCGGCTCCCCGTGCGCGTTCACCCCAGAACAGCGCACTACATACACCGTCTTAAAGGTATATTCCCAACATAGACAAAGTAGCCGTTTACAATCTCTGCTGTTAGTTGGTGCATATATGCCTTTGGTGGTTAGCAAACTTATACAGTGTATGTAAATTTTTATAGCTTGCCGATCGCTTCATCAAATAAATCGCCACATTGGCTGTTGGTTATCTCGATCCTCGGTTATCTCGACGCATTTTTGCAACCCCGAGGCTGTCGACATAACCGTATTCCACTGTATATTTATACAAATACACTGGAAATCAATGGTTACTGTGAAATGTTTAGATACTTACATTATTCAGAATTTAATATTTTGTGTTGAACAGATGAAAGAGAATCATGCAGGTTTGGAACAACATAACGGTGAGGAAATTACGACAATTTTCATTTTTGGGTGAACTATCCTTTTTATTTGTTTTCAGCTATTTTTATTACAATTTGTTTATTAAATGTTTTTAACTTCATTAGTTGTTACACAAGAAAAAAATTGTGTAAATTGATTTATGTAATTGTACAGTTGTAATATTAATAACTACTTTAATACACTTTGCTCTTTGTTCACTGTTATAAATCCTCATGTCTGTTAATGTCAGGGTGTGAGGACCCAATGATGCAATGAGAATGGGGATTTATTAATAACAAAATGGAAACAAAACTGAACAAAAACCACCCCGAGGGGGAAAACAGCACTAGAAACACGAACAAGACTACATTTGACTTGACTTGACTAGAAACTAGATAATTTGGACAGCATGAACACTTTTAACGACGAAAAAACAGCACAAGACAACTGACACGGATGGATTAAAATTACATGAGGAACAGTAATTGAATGATACACAGCTGGGAACAAATCAAACTAAACCAGGGAAACAAGGTGGGAGGGTTACACATTGACAGGTTGAGACAAACACGCAGCCAATGCGAATCGCCGCGTGTTCACATTAAACAAAGACACATGACAAAAACACAACATGAATACACGTGGCCGACATAAACACGAACCGCTTGCTTACAAAACAGGACAAGGACACGAGAGTGCGCGGTACGAGCAGAGCTTGAAACCGCGCCCACTCACATTACGTAGAGCGCGTGAGAATGAGCAAAACACTTGTCACACGCGCTCACGACAAGGACGAACACACGAGTTATGAATGCCCGAATCCCGACACAAAACCGAAACTGAACCAGACCAAAGTATCGGGACCAGACATCATAACTCGCACAAAAGACATCACACAGACAAGCGCGCGCGTGGCTCGAATCCTTTGATCCACACACATCAAACGCGAGACATTACGGTAGTGTCAGAGCTCCGCCACAACAACAAGAGATTACTAGACCGAATGTGGCAGAACTCTGACAGTTAAATGCTCATGTAACTGTTGCCATTATATTGTTTATATAATTTGTATATAATTCATTGTTTTCTAAAATTACTTTCATTATAAGAATTAAGGACAATTTCTCTTTCTCGCAGCATGCAGCCAACGAGGTATTTGAGTGTATTTATCTGCATTTTGTGTTGATTACGTCTTTTGTGTGTGCTTTCGTTTTGTCAGACTAATGTGATTATTTTGTATTATGTTGTTTTTACTGTTTAGTTTTCACGTGGGTTTAAAATGAAGAAAAGCCTTCAAATAAACCAGTAGTAAGAAAACCACTTGTGTCCAGTATGCTTGGAAGGAGAAACAGTGAAAACTCGACTGTTCAACGCCACGAGTAGGTGACGCAGCAAGTTTCGTCGGACCAGAGGCCTTATCACAACGTTTCTGGATCGATGCACATCGTCGAAGGATTAACAGATGAGCACATACACACGCACATAAGAAGATACACAGTACACGGTGCAAAGGACTAAGTCATTAAGAACTTTAACACTTAAGAAGGTTTGGTGAAGATTTTCATTGAAAAGAAATCTACATTGTAGTGTGTAGTAAATGTTTTAACTTGTTTGCTCAGGTAATTTAGTTGAAGATTGGTGTTCATACACACATTTAAAGGGTGAATTTAACATTTGAAGTGTTTTTGTAAATAATAAGAGAAAGCTATTTGTTATTTCATAGAAAAGTCTAAGTATTTTGAAGTGTTATATACATTGAGTATATTCTGAAGAGTAATATTCGTTGCAATATTGTTGCTGGGAAGCTTAACATTTGTTTTTCTATTTACGTTTGAGCAAGTATTAGAGATCGATTTAGATATTTTATTATCTATACATATTTTTTACTTACAAATTGGGTCAATTTAAAGTAGATTCAGAATGTCAGATATAAGTGAGTCCACAGTTCAGGTTAGGGACATTGTTAGGGATAGTGCAAATTCCCAAGACCAACCTGAAGAAGGTCAAGTGATTGCTGAAGCCCAGCAAGAAGAGGCACAACAGTTAAGGAGAAGTATAAGAACAAGAACTCTGACAGAGAAAGGTAGAGAAATGCAAGCTGGAAATATTAAATCACTTAAACAAAGGTTCAACTACATTTACGACAAGTGGAAAACACACGTTAAAGCCTCAAAGCGTACTTTGTCACAGTCGATAGAGACTTTATCTGATGACCTGCTTAATGATGTCATTGGAGATGTTCAAGGTCTTTCTGCAGATGTCCAGTGTGTTTATGAGGAACTACGCAAAATCACAACTCCAGATCAAGACATCCGTCGGAAAGTAGATCGGTGTGTAGAGATTTCTGCTTTTATTGTATCCAGAGCTTCAAGTCGAATGCATGGAAAGATTCCAGAAGGAGAAGAGAAAGATTGGTCAGAAGCAGGCTCTCTTTTCAACTCAAGTACCAGTAAATCAGATTCTCTCACTTCTATCTTGAAAGGTTCCTCATAGCACTCAAGCAGATCTTCTGTAAAACGACAAGAAGCTGCTGCTGAAGCTGCTGCAAGCCAAGCTGTTCTGGAAGTGTAACAAGAACAAAATAAAGAACAATTGGAAATAGAATTCCTAGAAGCAAAAGTGAAAAGGAAGATAGCTGATCAAGAGGCAGCAGCTGCAAAGCGTCGTTTAGAACAAGAAGCAGAAGAGGTAAAACGAAGGATACAGCGAGAGGAAGAGGAAGCCAGAATTAAAGCTAAACTGGAAGAAGAACATGAAGCTCTCCAAAAGACTCTTGAGGAAAAACGGAGAAAGCTACAACATACAGGCACTTAAACTCAGTGAGGTGGAAAAGCCAAAATTCCCAAAATGTCAAAGCTTCGGAGCAAAAACACTGACCACAAATTCCAGTGAAAGGTCTGTCATGACATGTATTTTCTGCCAGAAGATTGGACATACTTTGCACAAATGCAGGAAGCTCATGGAGAAAGCAGTTTCAGACAGAATTCAATTTGTTAAAGCTGAAAAGCTATGCTTTGGTTGTCTCAAGCCTGGTCACTTCTCAAAGAACTGCAACAGTAGGAGTGTTTGCGACATGTGCCATAAGATGCATCCGACCTATTTGCATGAGGAGCGAACTAAAGAAACCCAAAAACTACAACAAGCCAAGCAAACTACGAGCCAAGAAAGACCTCAATCAACGCAACACAAAGAAATAACCACCGCTGTTACTTCAAATAGAGTAGTTCTTGGTGAAGTTAACACACAATCAGCAGCAATAATTCCTGTTTGGATTTCATCCATAACTCAGCCAGCGCAAGAAGCTGTATATGCTCTGTTGGATTCTCAAAGTGACACAACCTTCATTTTAAGTGAAGTAGCGGAAGCATTGGAAGCAAACAAAGAACAAGTGAAGCTCAAGCTCTCAACCATGACTTCAAGAAACGAAGTGGTAAGCTCTCAAAGAGTAAAGAACTTACAAGTCAGAGGCTTTTATTCGGGTAAAAGAATTTCCTTACCACCAGTCTATACTAGGGAGTTTATTCCAGCCAACAGAACACACATACCAACAAATGAAATTGCAAAAGCTTGGTCCCATCTAGAGCATCTACAAGAAGAGCTTGCACCTTTGCAGGATTGTGAAGTAGGTTTGCTCATTGGGTACAACTGCTCACAAGCCCTTCTTCCAAGAGAAGTAGTGTCTGGCCAAGAACATCAGCCTTTCGCACAGCGTACGGATCTTGGATGGAGCATTGTTAGTCACTGGAATCCATATGTAGACTATGGCGACGCTATTGGAACAAGTCATCGCATAGTAGTAAGACAAGTGACACCAGATATGCAATCTTCTGGCAATCTCAAAACTGAAGTATGCTATGTGAGTCAAACTAAAGTAAAAGAAATCACTCCTTCAGAGATAATTGAGGTCCTTGAAACCGACTTCTCAGAAAAGGTTGGAGAAGATGATCCTGTGTCCCAAGAAGATCTCAAGTTCTTTTCAATTTTAACCGAAAACATCACACAAAAGAACAATGGTCACTTTGAAATGCCATTACCATTCAAAGGGGAAAAGGAACTAATCGACAGAGAAACCAAGGTGGGAGAAATTAAGAATGATTATCCTGAACTCCGCAAAGCTTTTGCGTATAACACTAATGCAAAGGAGAGCAGATCATTATTGGATCGCCTACAGAAATTCTCTGATTGGTCAAGAGGAGTTAAGGCAGTTGCTAGACTGAAACGGAAGATTAAAGAATTCAAAGGTGTAAAGCAAAGAACCAATGAAAGTACAAGCCTAGAAGAAAGAAAAGAAGCAGAACTTCATATCGTCAAGCTGATTCAAAAGGAAGCATTCTCAGATGATATAAAGACTTTGAAGCTGAAGAAAGAAATTGCTAAGACCAAAGACAGTAGGCTGTACAAGTTAAATCCATTCTTGGATGAAGAAGGTATCCTAAGAGTTGGAGGACGTCTAAGTCAAGCCACATTACACCAACATGTGAAGCATCCCACAATACTCCCAAAGAACAGCTACTTTTCAGCCTTACTTATTAAGCACTTTCATGAAAAGGTACAGCATCAAGGACGTGGAATTACATTAAATGAACTGCGAGCTAATGGATGGTGGATCCTGGGATCCAGCAGTGTTGTCTCGTCACACATCTTCAAATGTGTTAAATGCAGAAAATATAGAAGACCTACAGAAGAACAAAGAATGGGTGACTTGCCGCAAGAGAGAATGGAATCAACTCCACCATTCACTTATGCTGGAATTGATTGCTTTGGTCCAATACACATCAAAGAAGGAAGGAAGGATCTCAAGAGATATGGTCTTTTACTTACTTGTCTATGTTCAAGAGCCATACACATAGAGATGATTGATGACATGACAACTGACTCATTTATCAATGCTTTAAGAGCGTTCATTGCCATAAGAGGAAATGTTCGTCAACTGAGGTGTGACCAAGGAACCAATTTTGTTGGGGCAAGAAGAGAGTTTGCAGAGCTCATAAAAGGAATGGATCAAGAAAGAGTGAAGGCTCTAGGATGTGAATTTCTTATGAACCCTCCAGCAGCAAGTCATATGGGAGGTGTCTGGGAGAGACAAATAAGAACCATAAGAAGTGTTCTTACTGCTATACTTGACCAGTCAGCACAAAGGCTTGACAGTACCTCATTAAGGACGTTTTTGTATAAGGTTATGTCCATTGTTAACAGCAGACCACTCACCACTGAACATTTGAATGACCCATCTGGACCTGAACCTTTAACTCCAAACCACATCCTTACAATGAAGTCCACAATCATTCAGCCTCCAACTGGTCAATTTATAAGAGAAGATCTTTATCTTAGAAAGAGGTGGCGCAGAGTACAGTATTTGGCTAATGAATTCTGGATTCGATGGAGGAAAGAGTATCTTTTGAGCTTACAGCCAAGACAAAAGTGGCATAAGAACAGAAGGAACTCAAAGGTCAATGATATTGTCCTTTTGAAAGATGATCTAGCTCCACGCAACAAATGGAAGCTGGCCAGAATCACAGAAGTTTACCCAGGGTCAGATGGTAGGGTAAGAAAACTAACATCTTCCTTGAAAGACCTATACAGAAAGTTGTTACTTTGCTTGAGGCAAATTAAAAGGTATAATCATTTCTTGAAGTTAGTCTAATTGGTAAATAACAGAAATGGTGAAATGTTTACATTGCATTTAGAAAAATCCCACATCAAGGTTTGTGTGATTTGGTGGGAGTGTAACTGTTGCCATTATATTGTTTATATAATTTGTATATAATTCATTGTTTTCTAAAATTACTTTCATTATAAGAATTTTAAGTTTTGTTTGTGATTTATGCTTAATTTAATTTATTGTAATTTGGAGTACTTTTATTTTGAAATCTCGGTTCAAGTTTGTGCGCAATTGTTGACTTCACGTCAGACTCTAAGTTTCTGCAGACATGCGGTAAGCATGAACATTATGTGCACATCAAAGAAAGATTATTAAGCACTCGAAAGACTTCAACGGTCATAAGGACAATTTCTCTTTCTCGCAGCATGCAGCCAACGAGGTATTTGAGTGTATTTATCTGCATTTTGTGTTGATTACGTCTTTTGTGTGTGCGCTTTCGTTTTGTCAGACTAATGTGATTATTTTGAATTATGTTGTTTTTACTGTTTAGTTTTCACGTGGGTTTAAAATGAAGAAAAGCCTTCAAATAAACCAGTAGTAAGAAAACCACTTGTGTCCAGTATGCTTGGAAGGAGAAACAGCTCATATGTGGATATCACAAGTAAAACAGCAGGTCCTTGAATGCACTGTAAAAAATACATAGTTGCATACTTTATTTAGATAATCATACAAAATATTAAATGTTTTAACATGATATGATTATTTTAAATGGTTGTCTGTGTGAGTATGATCCCAGGTGAGGGATGTGTTTGCACTGCACAAATACTGTGTGTGACTCTAATCATGTGTCCTCATAATCAGGTGTGTCCTTTTAATGCACAATGTATTCAGTTGTGTATGTGTTTACTATGTGCCTTTAATTCATTTGTGTCCCTCTAATACACGTTAGTGACATTTATGTGTATTGTACAGCAACTGACCTCATAATATAGTTTTGTGTCTTTAATATAGTATTGTGCGTTTAATTATCAGAGTCCTCATAGGTATGTAAATTCTCAGGTTGTAATATTATAGGTTGTGTTGTGTGCATAGCAATTCTAGAGTGAGATCTGGGATGTGTGGCTCAAAAAAAAAATGTTTGATAGCTGCCACATCTCTGTAGAGCAAGTGGAAAGGTGTGTCCCTCTAATACACCAACAGACTGGTTTGGGGCTCAGTGTCCTTGTAAATCACAAAAACTTGCATGTGTACATACATATACACACATACTGCTTGAGTCCATGTGACGTCACAGAGAGAATTCTAAGTTTTGCATTTGACTTTTGTTGGTAGTTTGGAGAAAGTCAGCGAGCTTTGTACTTTTGCGACAATGGGTCAGCGAGTTTCTCGTGCGAAGAAAGCGACAGGTAAAGAGTGTATGCTCAATTCACATCCACGAGCACCACACAAAACCAACGCCAACACGCCAAATCATCCGCCGATTGATGAGAGGAGATCGAGTACTGATGGAGGAAGAGAGGAGAAGAGGAAAACGAGCTTTTGGAGGTGCTTTCTCTGCTTCCCGATCTCTCGCCCAATAGCTGGAAAGGGTAAGAAAGTGAAGCAAACCGAGAATCAGGAGCAGGAGGCCGAGACGAGAGACCGGGAGGTCAAATGAAGGTAAATCACGTTACCTTTGTGTTTATAAATATTTGGAGCTCTGTAGGCTATACCAAAAACAAACATCAACTTGGGAGAAGTTTAGATCAATGAAAAATGTAAGAATATCTCGATTATTTGCAATGATTACATCTTTAGTTTTTTTTTTCTCTCTGTAAATTTTGCAGTAATATTGATATCTTTCTCAGTTTTGAATTTATATCCCACTCACACTTTTTAACTTCTTTACAATACAAATTCTGCATTTTGTTGCACCTTTCCAATTTCACACATTTTCAATACATTATGTGTATATGTGTGCAGTCACAGTCCCCTTACTTCTGTCATTATATTAATATTAGATCATATTTATTATGATTTAACCATTTGATTTTTTAAACTGGGGGAAGGAAGATTTGGCGTCGTTTATGCTGGAGTTTGTTTCACAGACGGCCTTCCCGTATGTATATGGGTGTGAGAGTGTGTGTGTGTGTGTGTGTGTATACTAAAATGATTTGGAGAAATCCAAAATAGTACCTGATGAATGTAGTCTTATTTTTTGTCTAATAAAAATGATTTAGAGCACTTACCCTGTTTAAAATATCAGACTGATGAAACATGCTCTACATAGTTTTAAAGTTTTAAACCAGTTAAAAAATTCAAAATTCTGACTGGTTCTAAAATTCACAGAACATGTCAGTTGAGGATTAATGACTTGAGTGATATAACATGTTAATTCTTTGTTTTATTGATCAGGTGGCTCTGAAGTTTGCCTGCAAATCGGAATGCCATGGAATATTTCACCATTGTAAGTATAGGCTGCACCTTCTATGAAATCTGCTCTCAGTCTCTGTTAATGATTAATTAATATTAATCATAGACTGCAAATTATCTTGCACTACTAAAACTGCAATTAACAACAAGTTGTCCAAGACCTACATGTGCATTTAAGTATCGTGAATCATTGTCTTTCTTCTAGCCTGATCATCCCAAACCCGTTCCGCTGGAAATCGGCCTGACAGTCCTTGCCAATAAGAGCCCCAGCACAGCTCACATCATTAAGTTGCTGGATTGGCATGACCTCCCTAACCATTATATCATGGTTTTGCAGCAGCCCTCACCCTCCGTCTGTCTCTATGACTTTTTGCAGAGCCATGGAGGCATCTTCAGCGAAATAATTGCACGGCATGTGATGCGGCAGGTGGTTGAAGCTGCAAACAGCTGCTGTAGCCAAGGTGTTTTCCATAGAGATATTAAAGAGGAGAACATATTAGTGAACACAGACACCCTGGATGTGACACTAATAGATTTTGGCTGCGGAGACATGCTGTATGAAACGGCTTACCACACTTTTAGTGGTATGTATTATAGCTGTCGTTTGGAACATAAACTGTAGTGACATCAGGTCATATCCTAAACAGGATAAATTAATGAACATGACAGTATTGATCGCATTTAAAGAGCTATAATATTAATTCAAACTTACAAACCACTTTCCTCGTGATCCTCGACCTTCCTCAACACATATTTTTAACAAATCAATCACTTTAAACCAGACCAAATTAACTTCCAAATTTGTTTCTAATGGACGAATGGACTTAAATATAATCGATCAATCCAAACAGTAAAAAAGTGTTTGTATTTGTCAACTAATACAAACAAATCTTTATCAAACTGCCGGGACGAACCCCCATATTTGTCACGATCGACTCAAAGCCATGACATATAAGTGGAGGACATAGTAGGTTTGTGAGGTTTTTGCAACATATAAGGTCTATTTACATAAATAATAAGATATAACAATAAGTCAATAAATGCTTCACAAGGCTTAATTTCACCATCACTAATTATTTATATTTATACATGTGCTTTATACTGTTATATTTGTAGGGACCCCTAAAGTATATATTTTTGTTTGTAATAATGTAACATTTATATACATGTTTTTCATTATTTTGGTTTAAATGTATGTGCATTATTTTATTTGTTATAATGTACGTGATTTAACCAAACACACTTCTGTTTTATATTCATTGACATTGTTTATTGGTTGAAAGTGCATCAATGTTGACCAATGACTGTGAAGTATGTTCAACGTGAGTTGCATCAACGTGAGTTGCGTACAGAGACTGTGTCGCGCATGTGGAAGAGAGAAGATTTGATCGCTGTCAGTGCGAGAGTGCGTCACTGCTCTGGAGACATTTGTTGGCGAAATATTATGCCCAAAGCATATTAAGACGACACTACTTTTGGTTTGTTTCAGTCTATAAACTGTCAGCTACATATAGTTTTTTTGTTTCCGTCGTTACGGCGAGTTAACGTGCCGCAATTCTATCTGCGCCACGAGGGCCTATAGTGACGCTTGTGCCGAACATTTCATGATCGACGAGTGAAGACACGGAGCATCGCGTTGGATTTGCGGGATTGGATTCCTTGAGCTGTGGATTAATCAGGACTGCCGAATGTGGATTCGTGGTGGATTATCATTAGGGACCGACCAAATTCACGATTACACGGCCGTGACATTTTCCGTGAAATCGGCCACTTTCCGTGAAAACACCCAACAAGCGTTGGCCTTCATGAAATCGGTCAGAGTCTTTGATTTCACACAGGTATCGATGCTGCCATATGAGGAACTGATAAAGAGTATACCAGGAGCAGATGATCGTAGCGTCTTAGCCGAGTTTGCAGTCTACAAAACAGCAGCAAAAGAAGTTCCAAGATTGAAGCTATCCCTGGATAAGTGTCAATTTGGCAGAACTTCTGTGAACTATGTGGGGCATATTGTTTCACAAGATGGAATATCTACTGACCCTTTAAAGATAGAAGCTGTAGTATCCTGGCCAAAACCCCAAACAGTAACGGAGCTCAGAGCGTTTTTAGGGTTCTGTGGATATTATCGCCGTTTTGTGAAAGATTTCTCAAAGCTGTGCCATCCTTTGAATGAACTATTGACAGGGTACTCATCCACCTCTTGTAATAAAAATAAAAAGATCCACTCACCTGTCAGAGATGTTAATGCAAGCCACAAAGTCTCTGAACCCTTTGGCTCTCGATGGACTGCTCAGTGTAATGTTGCTTTTCAAACCCTCAAAGACTGTCTGACTCAAGCGCCAGTGTTAGCCTTTGCTGATGCACAGAAGCCCTACGTCTTGCATGTGGACGCCAGCATGAACGGACTGGGAGGAGTTTTGTATCAGGAGCACGAGGAAGGGTTACGCCCTGTCGCTTTCATCAGTCGCAGCCTTTCCCCTTCAGAGAAAAATTATCCTGTGCATAAATTGGAATTTTTAGCTTTGAAGTGGGCCATTGTTGACAGACTGCATGACTATCTTTATGGTGTCCAATTTGAAGTTAGAACTGACAACAATCCTCTAACTTATATAATGAAGTCGGCGAAGCTTGATGCCACTGGTCACCGTTGGCTGTCAGCTCTTACCACCTACAATTTCAGTCTGAAATACCGCCCAGGGCGAAAGAATTTGGATGCCGATGCATTGTCCAGACGTCCAACTACCCACCAATGTACAGATGATGAGTGGCAGGAAATTCCAGCTTCAGGTTTCCGAGCTTTTTGTCAAGGAATGTCTGTGAAGAAGATGACAGATCGTGTGTCTTATCCCTGCGTTGTGCAACAGATTGGGGCACATATATCTGCGGTTCCCAAAGCTTATTGTCAAGCTACTGTGCTAGTTGCAGACCACTTACCTGAGTTCAATCCAACTGAGATTCAAGCTGCCCAAAAGAATGATGTACACCTAGCGGAGGTGTGGGAAGCAGTTTGTCAGAAGAAACCTGCAAGTAGTATCAGTCACAACCACCCTGTGATGAAATTGCTGAAACGAGAATGGGAGAAGGTATCAATAGACAATGGTTTGTTGTACCGAACTATTAAACAACCAAGTGATCAAAGAGTGAAACGACAGCTCGTGCTTCCCAAGCAGTATCACAACATGTGCTTAAATCTTTGCATGACGAGATTGGACATCTAGGCTTTGACAAGTCTTACAGTCTGGTTCGTGACCGATTTTATTGGCCACGCATGAAGCGTGATGTAGAGGCCTACTGTAAAACATGTGAACGCTGCATAAAGAGGAAAACATTGCCTCAGAGAGCCGCTCCATTGTTCCATATGCAAAGTTCATGACCCATGGATCTTGTATGCATTGATTTTCTTTCCATCGAAGCAGATTCTCGCAATGTATGTGACGTATTAGTGGTAACTGACCATTACACACGTTATGCTCAAGCTTTTCCCACTAGGGATCAGAAGGCTTCTACTGTGGCAAAGACTCTATGGGAAAAGTATTTCATCTATTATGGACTTCCAACTCGAATACACTCCGACCAGGGCAGAGATTTTGAGAGCCGGTTGGTTTCACGCTAGGAGTAAAGAAGTCAAGGACCTCCCCTTATCATCCGCAAGGTGATCCGCAACCGGAGAGGTTCAACCGGACTTTGTTGGACATGCTGGGTACTCTTGAGCCTAGTCAGAAGTGCAAGTGGAGTCAGCACATAGCGCATCTCGTGCATGCATATAATTGTACTGTCAATGAGGCCACTGGGTTTTCCCCTTATTACCTTATGTTTGGTAGAGAGGCCCGATTGCCTGTTGATGTATGTTTTGGCGTTTCCCCTGACAACACTTCGCCAGCATCATATTTGAAGTATGTGACCAAAATGAAGCATGAATTACAGGTAGCTCATCAGTTAGCTCAGGCAACTGCTGACAAGATGAATCAGAGTAACAAAGAAAGGTATGACCAGAAAGTTCGCTATCATAGTCTGAATGTTGGAGACAGAGTTTTGATTTGAAACCTTGGCCTAAAGGGAAAACAAAAGCTTGCAGACAGGTGGAGTGCTAAACCCTATGTAGTGGAGAGTCAATTATCTGGTATTCCTGTGTATCGTTTGGTTCCTGTTGATGGTGAGGGGCCAGTTAAAGTCCTGCATCGTAATCACATCCTGCCTTTAGGACAGGCAGTCAGGCTACATCCTCAAGTAGATAACAGACCTACCCCTGCGCCTAGAGCTTTAAGCCGCAGGAAAGCAAAAGAGAAGCAGAAATCAGCTGAGTTAGCAAATTCTTCTACTGTGGTTGACTCAGTTCAAAGGGAATGTAGTTCTTCTGATTCAGAGTCTGATTTTGGGTTTTATGTTGAAGATGTGGCAGAGAAAATTCAGAGTGAAACTCCTGTACAAGATGTAGAATGCTTAGACTTGAGTGATTCTCATGGTAATTCAGAAGCGTTGATAGTTCCATGTCAGAGTGAAAATCCTGATGTTGAAAATGCTGATTTGAGTGATGATGTAATGGTTGTAGGTCATGAGAATGTTATTCAGACTCCTGCAAATGTTGATGAATGTACTGGACTTCAGTCAAGTGAAGAACCTTCCGAAGTACGTAGATCATGTAGGGAGAGAAAGCCTAATACACGATTTACATATGATACATTGGGAGAGCCGCATACTAAGATCATTGGTACCAAGCAATGTAGTGTAAATGTAGCCTTTACAAATGCTTTGTATTCTTCTAGAGGCTATGAAAGTTCCCATGTTTGGTGGTGTCATGCAGATGCATTATGCAATGTATGTAGTCAAAAACCTACACTTGTACCCATGAGTTTTAGTTCTGTCTTTAGTAAATTAGGGACCAAAGTTAGATGGTGCTAATGTTTACTATGACCAGCATGGGGGCATACTGGATTTTTTGGTGGGGGGAGTGTGTAGGGACCCCTAAAGTATATATTTTTGTTTGTAATAATGTAACATTTATATACAGGGAGTGCAGAATTATTAGGCAAGTTGTATTTTTGAGGATTAATTTTATTATTGAACAACAACCATGTTCTCACTGAACACAAAAAACTCATTAATATCAAAGCTGAATATTTTTGTATCAATATTTTAAGTAGTTTTTAGTTTTAGCTATTTTAGGGGGATATCTGTGTGTGCAGGTGACTATTACTGTGCATAATTATTAGGCAACTTAACAAAAAACAAATTTATACCCATTTCAATTATTTATTTGTACCAGTGAAACCAATATAACATCTCAACATTCACAAATATACATTTCTGACATTCAAAAACCAAACAAAAACAAATCAGTGACCAATATAGCCACCTTTCTTTGCAAGGACACTCAAAAGCCTGCCATCCATGGATTCTGTCAGTGTTTTGATCTGTTCACCATCAACATTGCGTGCAGCAGCAACCACAGCCTCCCAGACACTGTTCAGAGAGGTGTACTGTTTTCCCTCCTTGTAAATCGCACATTTGATGATGGACCACAGGTTCTCAAAGGGGTTCAGATCAGGTGAACAAGGAGGCCATATCATTAGATTTTCTTCTTTTATGCCCTTTCTTGCCAGCCACGCTGTGGAGTACTTGGACGCGTGTGATGGAGCATTGTCCTGCATGAAAATCATGTTTTTCTTGAAGGATGCAGACTTCTTCCTGTACCACTGCTTGAAGAAGGTGTCTTCCAGAAACTGGCAGTAGGACTGGGAGTTGAGCTTGACTCCATCCTCAACCCGAAAAGGCCCCACAAGCTCATCTTTGATGATACCAGCCCAAACCAGTACTCCACCTCCACCTTGCTGGCGTCTGAGTCGGACTGGAGCTCTCTGCCCTTTACCAATCCAGCCACGGGCCCATCCATCTGGCCCATCAAGACTCACTCTCATTTCATCAGTCCATAAAACCTTAGAAAAATCAGTCTTGAGATATTTCTTGGCCCAGTCTTGACGTTTCAGCTTGTGTGTCTTGTTCAGTGGTGGTCGACTTTCTGCCTTTCTTACCTTGGCCATGTCTCTGAGTATTGCACACCTTGTGCTTTTGGGCACTCCAGTGATGTTGCAGCTCTGAAATATGGCCAAAGTGGTGGCAAGTGGCATCTTGGCAGCTGCACGCTTGACTTTTCTCAGTTCACGGGCAGTTATTTTGCGCCTTGGTTTTTCCGCACGCTTCTTGCGACCCTGTTGACTATTTTGAATGAAACGCTTGATTGTTCGATGATCACGCTTCAGAAGCTTGGCTATTTTAAGACTGCTGCATCCCTCTGCAATATATCTCACTATTTTTGACTTTTCTGAGCCTGTCAAGTCCTTCTTTTGACCCATTTTGCCAAAGGAAAGGAAGTTGCCTAATAATTATGCACACCTGATATAGGGTGTTGATGTCATTAGACCACACCCCTTCTCATTACAGAGATGCACATCACCTAATATGCTTAATTGGTAGTAGGCTTTCCAGCCTATACAGCTTGGAGTAAGACAACATGCATAACGAGGATGATGTGGTCAAAATACTCATTTGCCTAATAATTCTGCACTCCCTGTACATGTTTTTCATTATTTTGGTTTAAATGTATGTGCATTATTTTATTTGTTATAATGTACGTGATTTAACCAAACACACTTCTGTTTTATATTCATTGACATTGTTTATTGGTTGAAAGTGCATCAATGTTGACCAATGACTGTGAAGTATGTTAACGTGCCGCAATTCTATCTGCGCCACAATTCTATCTGCGCCACGAGGGCCTATAGTGACGCTTGTGCCGAACATTTCCTGATCGACGAGTGAAGACACGGAGCATCGCGTTGGATTTGCGGGATTGGATTCCTTGAGCTGTAGATTCATCAGGACTGCCTAATGTGGATTCGTGGTGGATTATCATCTATGTTTCATGTGCACCAACGATCGCGATCCAACGGTAACATGTGACTCAATGATTGACTATTTGACTGTGTGACTCATTTGCATTGCGTGAGAAAGACTGTGTTGAAACCTGTCAGGTTTGCAATTGACTTGTGTTTGAGAGACATTTATTTCGCTTTTGAGAGTTTTGCATCACTAAAGATCAAACTGAGTTGTGTTTACAATTTGAATTTATCAAGGAGATTTTATTTGATTTAAAGAGACTACGTCATTTCATATTCATTTTGATTTGAAGTTTACTTTTGTTTAATGAGGGGGTATTTCATTTATGTTAAAATAAATTGTTAATCTTTATTTACTTGATGTCTGCTATTTGATATTCTTCTTGGAAAATAATAACTTACTGATTTAGGTTAAAAGTAATTCACAGTGTTTGCTATTAGGGAAGAAAGAGTGTGAAATTATTGAAATTAAGAGAAATACCGGCCTAATTTACCATTCTACTGCCGGGAATCTGGGTTTTCCTATATTTGAGAAATATTTCTAGCCCTTAGGGTTAAGAAAAGGGTTACATATATCAAATTAATGTGTTCTCTGAATAAAATTGAGCTATTTTTTTCCTCCACACATTATTAACAACTGACCAAGACAAAGGAGCACATAAGTGCTTAAAAACAAGGGAAGATTGAGAACAGGTGACGAGACTAACGAGATAACAGGACGACAGGAGAGGGAAATGACACAGGAAGCACACAGAAATAAAAAGGGAGAGTGAATGTGACTCTGTGCACTTGATACGCTGATGAAGTCCAGGTAGGTTGAATGGGTATTCTCACAGTTCACACCAATCTAAGATCATAATTGGAATAATTTATTTAGTCACTATAGTTTTAAATTTTGTTTGGTGTTACTTTCAATAGTGATACATTTGCAAAACTGACATGCATACATTTAATATGTACACTACACAAATCTCTAAACCTATCACAGCTCTTTGTTGAAAAGGTAAATGTAGGTGTGCTACTCTATAATTATTGTTGTGCACTTCCTTTCAGGAAAACGATCTCAGAGTAAGTGTCATTATTGTCTTTCACATATACGCAAAATATTATAGACTAAAATAAGATGTTCAGGTCTAGCAGTATTATTCAGCTATACACACTGTAATGTGTAATTTAAAGTTGAATTAAACCTTATTTCAGATGGCGCAATTTAGTCAAGAGCAGATTTAAGTTGCATTTTTAAACTCTGCTTATTTCTATTGATGAATAATTGGCAAGCTTTGATGGCAATTAAAACATCAACTACACAAATACTTTATTTATAAAATGTTGACAAAAATAGGTAAGCCAAGTTTTTTTTAAGCTTCCTGTAAGTCGTTCAATAGATGAAACTCAGAACGGAGGCACATTTGTCACATTACACTGACTTTGAGTCATGGGTTTCTTCAGTACTTATATTGTCAATGCAATAGCAGTATATTTGTTTCTTTGTTTAAATGAGATGTGTTGGTCTGTCTTTTCAGGATGTCTTATTTCAAGATTTATTTTCTAACACTTTTTACTGGACTGTGCATCTCTAATTCTAAAGGTATGGGGAATTAAAGCTTTTGATTTATTGATCTGTATTGATCTGTTTGGCAAGCAGGGTGGGACCGAGAGCAGTGGGAATGGACTGAGGCCGGTGGTGCTAATGCAGTCTGTCATTTTCTAATTAAACAGTTTAAACTTTTGCCGGTTCCCTTCTGCTCACCACTTTA
Organism: Rhodeus uyekii; assembly: GCA_037043235.1. Lineage (NCBI taxonomy): Eukaryota > Metazoa > Chordata > Actinopteri > Cypriniformes > Acheilognathidae > Rhodeus > Rhodeus uyekii. The sequence continues at coordinate 45,215 of JAWRVZ010000366.1, read as the reverse complement.
CACAGTGTAAAAATGTTAAAGGTTCAGGAATGGGTGTAATGAAAGTTAAGTGGCAGACCCTCATGGATGACTTGAACAAAACTGTGTAAAGGCCAGGCCAGGTTCTCTCTCCTGCATGAGACATGAGGCTTGTGTTTGAGTTGACTCTCATTCACTGTTTCCACAATTCTCTACCCTGCTACTTGCCACACTTTGAACCGTTCTTATTCTTTATTTATTTTCATTTCATCTCGAACAGGGAATCTTGCCCTCGATGCCACGGCTGTGCAGTCCTCGTTGGGCAACCCACTGGGTGATGCGAAACATGCAGTAGACGGAAACAAAGACTCAGATTTCATGAATAACTCATGCACTCATACTAATGCTGAGTCTAATCCAGGGGTCTCATACATGCGGCCCGTGAAACGATATTTTGTGGCCCGCGGGATAATATGAAAGTTTAATGTAAGTGCGGCCCGCGATTTTTGAATGAATAGCGTTTTACCGCGTTGTGTGTGCGAAAGGTTCCATTTTCGTGCGAGCTGGAGCTGTAGAGGCAAACCAATCACAGTGGAGTATATGACTCCTGGCGGCCAATCACACTGGAGTATATCACTCCCGGGGGCCAATCACAGTGGAGTAAATGACTCCCGGGGGCGGGGCATCGGCCGGGCTTGATGCAGACAGAGAAACTGTGTTGACAGCGTATTTAGCGAGTTTTCAGACCACTCTAGCAACAATTTTCCCAAAAGCGACTAGCGACTTTATCTGGAGTTATTGGCGACTTTTGGAGACTTTCTGAATGCACATATTGCTCTCTTACTCCTCCCTGTCAGCAGTGAGTGCTGCTGTGGATCCCCTCCCCTGCTGACAGGTAGATCTCCCCGCACCGCAGTTGACAGTTGATCGTTCCATATTCAAGTCAAGATTAAGTCATTATATTATTATGAGAAACCCTCTCATTATTATGACTTAATCTTGACTTGAAAGTATCTCGAAAAAAATGAGAAAGTTTCTCATAAAAATGACTTAGTATCTGAAAAAATGAAAAAGTTTCAAAATGATGACTTAATATCTTGAAATAATGAGAAAGTTTCTTATAATAATTACTTATCTCAAAATAATGAGAGTTTCTCATAATAATGACTTGGTATCTCGAAAAAATTAGTAACTTTTTCCTCAACCTTGAACTTCGGTAAGTCCAAGTACAGGTCTACTTACTGAAGATCATCTTCAAGCTATACTGAGAGTCTCAACTGTTTCTTCTCTCAATCCAAATGTGGCTCAGCTGTGTGAGAGAAAGATCTGCAGGCCTCAAGTCATATTCAGAAGAACCGTTCATATCCTCCTGAGATCTCTTCACTGGTTGCCTACCCAGTTTAGAATTGAGTATAAAATCCTATTACTTGTTTACAAATCTCTAAATAATCTGGCTCCCTCCTATCTGACCGATCTTCTTCACCCTTACACTCACGTGAGAGAACTGAGATCGGAGGATAAAGTCCTCTTAAAGATCCCCAGAACCCGCCTAAAGTCAAGGGGAAATCGAGCTTTTGAAGTGGCTGGCCCCACACTATGGAACAATCTCCCTGACCCTGTTAGAATGGCTTCCAGTTTATCTGAGTTTAAATCTTGCCTTAAAACCCATCTTTTCTCCCTTGCGTTTGTTGATGTTTAATATGTAATTATTTGGGGTTTTTGTGTATATACAGTTGTTTATGCATGTATATATGTGTATACATATGTGTTTATGTGGATATGTGTACGGTCTGACTATGCCTCTTTGCCTCTGCCTCTCAGTTTTTGCTTTTGGCTGTTTCTATTTTATTTATTTTTTTGCTTTTTGCTTTTTATTTCTTATTTTATTGTTTTTTCTATTGTGCTTTGTGTACTGTTTTCTTTCAACCTGCTGTACAGCACTTTGGTTGGCCTTTGGCCATTTTTAAATGTGCTTTATAAATAAACTGAACTTGATATTCTTCAATATTTGTTTGAGAATTTTTTTGTGGAATACTTGATGCCTCACCCAAACTCTGCCTCCTGCGGCCCCCAGCTCATTTGAGTTTGAGACCCCTGGTCTAATCCATGGTGGCGAATTGACCTTGGAAATATCTACAGTGTACGCAACATCACCCTCACTAATCGTGGGGACTGTTGCCAAGAGCGAATTAGAGGAGCTGAGATTCGTGTCGGTGACAGTATGGACAACAACGGCAACAACAATAAGCTGTAAGATGTTTCAGTTGTTCTGTAATCTTCCCATGTTTATGAAGTTCAGTCTTGTTTGAACTTTGGCATTTCCTGCACAACCACTCTGCCACAGCCATGGAGATGCACTTTAACTTATTTTATTCATGTTGTTTTTAGACATTTGTATATTTGGGCAATGGTTTTGCATAGAAGTGCAATATAAAACATGAACAATTTGTCTTGTGAAGAGTGCCATATAAAACCACTTGATCTCACAACTGTGGAATTGAATTTGTTAGCTGTGTGCATTTTGTTGTGAGGCCTCTGGTTTTCATTTTAACACGGTTCATGTATTTGCAGGATTGCAACTATTCTCACTGCTTTTAATGGCACGGAAACCTTTTCATTTTTTCCTGTTAATGGACGATATGTCAATATTGTTCTACCAGGGAAAAATCAACTCCTTGTTCTGTGTGAGGTTGAGGTGTTGTCAGGTAAGAGACAGACAGAAGAATCTGATACACATGTTTGTTTATTAATGGGTGTATAACTGTTATTTTATCAAACATAGATGCACCACTGAACATTTGTGCTCCAAGTAAGTGTTTGTTCAATTTGAAGTGTTTCTGTCAGTAACGCGTATACAATAATTATTGAACATCTGATAACCAATAAGGGGTGATGCACATCAAGACAATTACTGCAAAATAAGCTATGTTGATCATTATATTGGAAGTGTATTTATTTGATGTTTAACAGGGAATCTTGCCCTTGGTGGCAAAGCGGTCCAGTCGACCACATACGAATCATATCACGCTCAAAATGCTGTCGATGGCAACAGCAATCCAGTTTTCGCTCTTGGGTCATGTAGTTCGACTAATGGTGACAAGAACCCCTGGTGGAGAGTTGACCTGTTGAATTCCTTCAAGATAACCAGCAAAAATACGACTTTGCTCTGCTTAATCAGTCTACCCCTCCGGGTTATGTTTACACCTGCAAACCCCGCGCATCAGATCGCGGCAGAGGACTTGTCATAATCTATGACGAGAAGTGGAAAGTCTGACATGTAACTGCGTGAATTCACTTCATTTGAATGGATTGTTTTTGTAATTAATGGTCCAGTAACAACTGTGTTAGTTAATGTTTATCGGCCACCTAAGGTGGGTTTTTGAAAACCTGCCCAAATTTCATCTGAATGCAAATACATTTAATTAAAACAAACTTTCACCACCCCCAGTCAACAATCGTGCATAGGTCTCCCCCTCCCCCCGTCAACAATCTTGGTCTTGGGCTGGTACTTTTTTAAATGGGCGGGTTTTATGCTGTAGTTGGGCTGGAAAACTTCAGTCCAATCTGGCAACACTGGCTCCGATAATACAGAGACTCTGGTAAAGCAGCAGCAGCGTCCCCGTGTCCTGTTATTCATTCTTATAACTATTTCCCCCTCATCAGGTAACCTATGTATAAATGTATTGTTGTTAAGTGTTAAGGTCGTTTTAAGTGTTAATATGTTTGTGAAAAGAGTTTGGAAGTTTAGTCCAGAGTTCAGCATGCACATGCTAGTGATGCTAAGGATGGAGACCATGCGGTCTAAAAATATAGCACGGTAAAGTAAAGTAGGGAACATATGTTTTTTCCAAATGATATTTTCATGATGGTTAAGGTCATAGAAACCTGTGTTCCAGACAGAGAGTATGTGTATTGTTTAATTTAATTGTTTTGGATTTATACGTGTATGTACATTTTCCCAATTAGATGTTTCATTTTGGTTTATCTATATAGAATCTATTTATTTTTCTTATGTAAAACTGTGATTGAATTATTGTTATTTTTGTCACTAAAGTTTAACTGACTGTGATTCATTTGAAATTTAAAGATGGTTAAACAGATAATACAGAGACTCTGGTAAAGCAGCAGCGTCCCCGTGTTGTGTTATCCATCTTTATAACTATTTCCCCCTCATCAGGCGGTGAGGGTACTACACATGCGCAACTGCACCAAGTGCTGAAGAACTCTTGCAAGCTAGCAAGAAAGCCTCCAATTTATTTATTTTAAACTTAAGAAAGGGTATAAAAATGAGTGGGAAGTTGGACAAAGTAAGAGGTCAAAAACTTACAACTTCCATACGGAGTGGGAGGTGGACATTTTTTTCACTGTCATTTTTTAAATGTGCTTGCCTCATCTGCCAGTCTGCCAGATATACCAAAGAAGGGAAATGTGGAGTGGCATTTTCGGAGTGTTCATAAAAGTGTGTGAGTGTTCGGAGTGTTCATTGTAGACAACACTGACTTCCCACGAAAAGTGAACTGAGAAGAAGGGTGAAGGAACTAAAATCTCAGTTGTCTGGACAGTGGTCATTTTGAGTTGTATTGTACAACATGGGTTCATTTAGTAATACAAGCTACACCAACATATATTGTGCATATACAAAATTCTCAATATATTCATAAATATGTTTTATATTTTTATAGGAGATAGATCGTTTTGACTTGGTCATTTTATAAGTAGCTCACAAGCCAAAAAAGTGTTGGCACCCCTGTTCTAGTGAGAGCTGTGCTCTCAGCTCAGGCCCAGATGTTGTTGTGAGCTCACACAGACATGTGGGGGCCAACACACTACAGATCTTGTTCTCTAACTGCGCATGCCTGTGTATTCTTTTACTTTTGCAGGATCAATATGTGTTTCTTAACCAGTGCTCCATAGACATCATCAAGTCTCGGACCGCAAACAATCTAAATCTGATCTACCAGTACACAGCTGCACTCTATTTATGAGAACTTTGAGCCCTTGAAAAAAAAAATGGCTACCATAAGGCCTGATCGTCTATCTTGAACAGTTTGTTGCACTGATGTAAATTAAACTTTTGTTTAAAATCTTTTTTTATTGAGTGTTATTTAAAAGGGTAAAATAAAACAAGCAAAAACTCGAGAAAAATATTCCCTCGCCCACATACATTTTTGTGTGGAAAAGTCCTAACGCTCAGCATCGTGCATTTTTATAATAATTCATTACATTTATATAGCGCTTTATCAAAGAAATAATCTGGAAATATGATATTGGGAATTTATTGGGAAATTATTCCAATAATCTGGAATCATTTTTTACTGGAAATAGCCTAACGACTCCCTCTCATAACGGTTCAAACCTCTTTATCACCCCTTCACTGGTTCATTCTCTCTGTCATGGTTCATGACTGCACTGACTCTCTGTCTGCTGGGGTGTGTGTGTGTGTGTGAGCGTGATTACGTGGAACGAATGTGGGAGAAGTGACTACTGATCACCCACTCATTCATTATCACCACCTGCTGCACTTCCTTACCCGGACTATATCTAGCCTTGCTAACCACCTTGTGTTTGCCAGATCGTTGTTTGTGTCCCTTGTTCCTGTATCGTCAAATTCATGTGTTTCCCCGTGTCTGCACTCCTATGGTTTTTCGTCATTCATGTGGATCCGTCACTCATCGCACACCAGCTACCCATTGCATCCCTGCGCCACCTGGATTCACTTGGACATTATTCATTTGCTACTTGTTGTTTGTTTTACACTTCTATGGACAATAAATCTTTTACTCGCTATTGGATCCATCTTGTTCCTTATTCCCCGTGACACTCTCAGCGTCGCTCTGTTTAGCTGCATCATTCAACACAGTGCATTATTTTAAAAGTTGTTGTTCATTCTGTTAATCACCACAACAAATGTTACATGTGAATATGATGAAACTTTATTGAGGGAGCATGTGTTACCAACACAACACATTGCATACTAATGAGGCTCACGTGTGTTCTCAGTACAACGCACACAGGGCAATGACGTTCTTAAAGGGCCATACACTTTTAGAGAAGAGCATACTAAACAGTTATAATTCTGTACAGATCATTTGTCACAATGATCTACATAAGTGATTTACAGCGGGTTTACCTCGTGTTGATGCATTAATTGTGATCGTTATTCTTCAAGTAGTGAAATATAGAAGTTAGGAAATTCTCCCTAGTCTAAGCAGTAAAACCCCACCCCCCTCCTCTCCTCTCCTTCACACCAACAGTGACGCTCCTCAAAGGGTAAAGTGTTTTACAGTAAATCATCATGTATTTTTAGAGTTTAATGGTCAATTATTAGTATTTATATGAGATGTTAATGATTTTAATCTTAAATGTAATTAATAGGTTAAAACCACACAAAAAAAAAAACATTAAAATGGGCATTTATGGTCGTGTGAAACAAATCGAGTGATTTTTAGTGCATTCTTATGGGGAAAATTGTTTTGGTGTACGGGCATTTAGGGTTACTAGCCTGCTCTTGGAACGAATTAACTTCGTAAACAGCTTGTCATGTAGTTAAATTGATTTATAGGGCTAATTAATATATATTGTATTTCTTAAAACTAAGTTAATAAGTAATAACTAATTATGAAAAGAGCATTTATGTATATCTGAGTTGGTTTGGGCTAAAAACATGAAATTTGCAGAGTTTATTGGGTCAGAAACCAAATGTTGAATAACTTTAGCACTGTCATTTGGTTTTTGTGACTCATTTGTACTTTACAAATGCTGTAATGAGGTAATTTTAGTGCGTGCATTTCTACAACATTTGAACTTGCCAGTTAAGAGAGCTGCAATATTAGATTTCCGGAGTCCTCTCTTGTCTCCCCTCCCGCACCAGTTCAGCTCCCTAGCAACATTAGTGCTGAAAACCTTAGCACAGATCCTCCACACCGTCTTCTTCATGTTGCTCCCGCCAATTATTGATAATCTGTTCACCTTTAACAGAGAAATTAAATAATATTTAAGCATAAAGATGGACCTCTTGGAATAATTAAGATTGTGTTTTTGAAAGAAATCTCTTTACCAAGTTCATCAAGGCTGCATTTATTTGATTTGATTAAAAAAATGCAGTAATATTAAGCAATTGTTTATGAGCTGCTGTCCATTTTAAAATGTAATTTATTTCATATATTTAATGTTTTTACTGTATTTCCGATCATGTAAATGCAGTCTTGGTAAGCAGTAGAGACTTCTATCAAAAACATTGTAAAATCTTAACTAGTTTTGTAAACACACAAATTACATTTCATTAGTTGTATGTTGATCATTCCAGTGATTCTTACCATTCTCTGCATCAACCCTCTGTTTGATAGTCTTTCCTCTAGCCTGTCTAGATCATCAGTAGAAGCTAGAGGAAAGACACCATCATCAGCCTCTTCCTCCATCTGCACTGGATGTAAAACGCGCCCGTTTCCCACCAGAGACTGGACCAGTGACGTCAGGTGGTTAATTTTCATATCCATTTTTTGCAGTGTCTCCAGAACTGTCCTTTCCATAGCTGGAATACAAAAATATAATTTAATTTAGCATATAGCTTTGATGAATTACATAATGCATTTTTCAGTTCATTTAAACTGGCATAACATACGTGTGCACTGGTCTGGATCAGTTATGAAGACTGGATTTTCCTGTCTCATGCCAAAAGTCCCTGCAAGTATAAATTTACTTTGACTTTTTAAATGTTTTTGACATTTGAGTTTTGACATGCATCTGCCTTAGTGGATCTTACCAATGACAAATTTGGGTTACATTTCACCCTAAATAATGTGACATTTTTATACAATGCCCACCCCATAATATATAATTTCACAATTTTTCTGGTTTGCTTATGAGACACACTGTGGAGCTGAGAACGGAGGAGCTGTTAAATTAAAATTTAAAGTAAAAACTTTGTAACAGTGTAATGCCTTGCCTCGCCACACCATCAGGGGGAGACCATGTTCACAGTCTGTCTGCTACCGCTCCCTCTGCGACCACTTCCTGTTTGAGGACTATATAAGTGCTGGGATCGTTCATGTACTTTGTGATGTATTGCCCGTTCTGCCCCCCACTCTGTGGGCAGAGCCGCTTTACTAGCCATGTTGTCTTGTCTCATTGTAATGTTTAGTCAGGTTTACGCTATACTTGGTTTCTTGCTATGTCATGTTGTTGTGTTTAGTTCCATGTCATGTCATGTTGAACGGTATTGTTTGTGGGATTGCTCTTAACCTTGCAGGTAGCACAGCCCTGCTAGCCATAGCTAGTACCGCTAGTGGTAATGCCAAGCAACCTTAGGGGTAGCATAACCTTACTGGACCATGTCTCTGTCTTGGTGAGCTTATGCCATGCCATGTCTAGCTATGCCTAGTTTAGCCCATGCCATGTTTCACTGTTGCCATGTCTTGTTATCATGCCAAGCCAAGTTTCACCCATGTCTTGTTGTTTTGCCATGCCATGCCTAGCCCATGCCATGTTATGTTCTATGTTTCATGTTTTGGACTGATCCTATGTTGCTGACCTCACGCCTGAATATTGTTTCTGATCTGGATTGTCCCAAAAAATAAACTGCACTTGGATTCTACTCGACTTAACGCCTCCTATCATTACAAACAGCATAAAACCAAAAGCTATTCTATTATATTAGTTAACTTACTCTGTGCTCTTGCTTGTTGTTCACATGAGGGTCTCAGGACAGAAAAGGTGTGCTCTATGATTGAACAGATCAATGTAATGTCATTCACGGTCTATAAATGTTTCTGATTTGCTCTGATCCCTAATTAATACACGTTTACCTTGTGTTACAGGTGCTTCAACACTCCAGCTGTCTCCGTGACGCTCTGCCTGAGAGACGCCCGCTAGAGCTGAGAAAGCTGGAGGAAGAAAGATTTGATTGTTACCAACACAAGTTGCATACTGAAACTGAGAGGTGGAATAAGTAAGTTGCACTGGTTATATTTGTAACACACGAAGGCATTTTTCACATTGTTTCCGGCTTCAGTTCTGAATTAATCCTAGTGTGCGTTGGCATCGCTTGGAGGATGGAACAAAACTTGGTCACTTACAGTTTGCCCAAATGTTTTTTACATGAAACATACAAAAAACTGACCCTCCATACCCACCCCCTCAGCGGCCCCCAATCACGGTCCAAACCTGTGATCCTTACAAACAACTTAAGAAATATTACTTATTTTTCCACATTGGGTAAATCTTTAAAAGAAAAAATAAATGCATATATAAAGGAATAAAAGAAGCTGGAAAGATTACATGAAGTGTTTAAGTCCAAGTAATTTACTCTGTGCTCTTGCTTGTTGTTTACATGAGGGTCTCAGGACAGAAAAGGTGTGCTCTATGATTGGACAGATCATGTAATGTTATTCACGGTCTATAAATGTTTCTGATTTGCTCTGATCCCTAATTAATACACGTTTATCTTGTGTTATAGGTGCTTCAACACTCCAGCTGTCTCCATCATGCTCTGCCTGAGAGATGCCCGCTGGAGCTGAGAAGGCTGGAGGAAGAAAGATACACTTGTAATTTGTATAAATGTGAGATTTCTGAATATTCTTAATCAGTGATGTTTTAGTAACCCAAATTTACCCGGGATTGCAAATGTTTATATGTAAATAAAAGCTTAAATTAAACCTGTTCAACAAATAAAGTGATCTCGACTCTTCAGAAGACTGGAATTAAACCACTTATATGATGTAGGAACATAAATCTGTGTTAATTACAAACACTTAATTTGTAAATTAGTATTATTATTTTTTTACATTGCACACTGGTCTTTATTTGAGCTCCAGCAGCCAGATTTAACCAATCATTTACCCTGAAAGCTAGGCAGACTCTCACACCAGGCCTGCTGTTGTTCTTCCTTGGCTCTTTGTTTCTGATTAACAAATGCTGTTGACATAAGAAGAACTTTTATTATGCTTTTATTTATAGCATTTCATCCTTTAAATGTACCTTTTGTCTTGGTGCGTTTTAGAAATGCTGGAGGTTTTGGTGCGGGTGGAACGCTTTCCCTGTTCCCAGTTTTCTTTTTCAGGGCTGGGGGTTCTTGCATCTCATCATCTGATCCGTGATCAGAGTATATTTTCTTTCTAGAAAAAAGAACAAGTGCACACACATTTTTGATTGCCCCTGTGGCAAAAATTCAAATAAATACTTGATGAAAACTTGATACAATTGATGCTGGTTTCTTTCTCCTTTACACCTGTAATAGTCACATTTGTTCATATGAGCATTTACGTTATTGCATCACAGCTTCATCAAGTCAAAAATTATATGTTTAACACATGAAGTATTGTTCAATTAAATTATGTCTGTTTTCATTTGTTTCATTATTTTTGTGAGGGCTTACTTTACAATGCTTTTCCCAGGAAGTTCAGTTTCTGAACTGATGTCTGACGTGTAGCTGGCTTTCTTCCAGTTGTTGGCAACATTTTGAAAAGATGCTGAAAAATTAAATACAGGTACTGTACATTTTTTTATTGTGTCACTGAACTACAGAATGTATTACTGATTGTACTAAAGGGGTTATGAACTGAGAAATTAATTTCCTTGATCTTTTGAAATCGAAAAGATAATTGTACTATTAAAACAAGTTTCAGAACTCAAAACTTTCTCATGTTAAATTAAAGTCCCATTTCCTTTTACCTGACTCGTGCAGAACTCTTGCTTTGTGTTGTGTCCACCCTTTCTCAGGCTGTGGTTGCTCCATTAATCGAACACTCTTCAGCAGCCTGTCAATGTCTTTATATGGCGGCCACCAGGAGCAGCCATCAGCATACTGGTCCAGTTGTTCCTTCTCCCTCAAACTCTACTGAAGGATACTATTCGGAAATCCATTGCCGCTTGTATATATATTCTTTCATTTTTCTTATTTGTACCTATATTCTTTTCTTTGTCTTAATTTTCATATGTTCTTTTCCTTTTTCTTATTTGAATGATTTGTAAAGAGTGATTTATAATCAAGTTAGGGATTTTTATTAGTTAAAAACCTTTCTTTACTTTTCTGTAGTTTTCCATCGAGTAAGGATGAATATTGTCAGCACTTCTCAACAGATAGAACATGTTATCAGAATGTTTTGGGTACTGTTTCTGTTGAGAGTTGGAGCCTGAGCCGAGTTCAGCCTTGGAGAAGCTGTATGTGTGTGTGTTAATATGGTCTGTATTGGTGAGGTGATTAGCTGGCACCATAAAACTTGTTGTTCTCGACAAGCCACGTCACGAACCCGTCAACCATGTGATCAACGAAGATAAGCTTCAGACTGTCTGCTCTTGTGTGGAAAATTACTAGTTTTGTTTTTCTTTCTTTCTTAGCCAATCAGAATCATTTAAACGTCACCATTGACGTAGTTAGCACCCTCTGTTAGAGTATAATTGCTGTAACAATGTTATTGTATGTGGCGCGGCCTACAAACTCCTTGTGAGACCTGAAGCTGGCTTCTGCTGATGAAACTGCAAACTAAACTTCACTAAAATTTCTTCTATTGACTGCACTTCTGACTCCTGGTCTTCATTCAACATATCTGGTCCTCGGGTCTTAACTGTAAATTCCCCTACAGTTAATGGTGGAGAATGCGGGCAATTCATTCTTCGATGGCATCCCTGGTCGAACAACAAACAAGGTAGAAAGTGTTAGGGCTGTCTGAGTCGAAGTGACTGGACAGGGGATCGGGAGAGCTCCACTCAGAAGTGAGTGGGGAGTACCGAAACTGCTTAAAACCAGAATGGAGGTAAAAATAATTATACCAGCTTTATGATTTTTATGATCATTCGGTTTTGATGGTGTAATAGTCGCTGGGATCCGTATGGGACTGGTGAAATGCCAGGGACGCCGTAACCTGAAGGCATCGCATTATAACACTTTAAAAGGGATTTGGGGAAGTCTCTAAGGGAAAGTGTATAGAACACTGGATAGGAATGCTGGTTAGAATCCAGAAGAATCTCACAAGGAGATTCCATGTTCCACAGGTCCGTGTCACTGTGAACCTGACTTGATCTCTTCCACTTCAGATAGGGGTACCCCGAATTTAGTGAATCAGGCAGTTAGGGACTAAACCATTAGTTAGTTATAAAATAAATAATTGTTTAAATAAATATAGGGCTAACTTGTTTGCCAGGGATGCATCTGGAACGATTCCTGCACAAGTAAATTTTACGAGAAAATTTTGTGACCCGAATTGGCTTAGACCACGATATGTGACCTGGTGTTTTTGTAAGTATACTTTGTAGTTTCATCACGCAGAAGCCACAGCTGTGTTATTCAAAGATCGCCGCCTCCATCTCTTCCTACCATGACTTCAGGTGAGTATTAACTTTGACTAAAATATGGCTAACAGTAACTGAGTAGTCTGATTATTACTGATTAGTTAAGTAAGCAGAAGAGAAAATGCTGTAAACAGCGCTGCTTCTCAAAGTGAATTTTCAGAGCTCAGTAGGAAAATGTCTGCTAGAAGTCTGTGTTTTTAATTCTGAGTGCAAAAAGAAGGTTGGAAGTCATGATAAAATAATGAAACAGAGAAGAGATTTAATGCTGTAAACTGCTCTGCTTCTCAAAGTAAATTTGGTCAGTCTGTGTTTTTAATTCTGAGTGTAAAAACAAGGATGGAAGTCATGATAAAATAATGAAACAGAAGAGATTAAAATGCTGTAAACAGCGCTGCTTCTCAAAGTGAATTTTCAGAGCTCAGTAGGAAAATGTCTGCTAGAAGTCTGTGTTTTTAATTCTGAGTGTAAAAAGAAGGTTGGAAGTCATGATAAAATAATGAAACAGAGAAGAGATTTAATGCTGTAAACTGCTCTGCTTCTCAAAGTAAATTTGGTCAGTCTGTGTTTTTAATTCTGATTGTAAAAATAAGGTTGGAAGTCATGATAAAATAACGAAACGGAGAAGAGAAGAAATTAAAGGCTGTACACAGCTTTGCTTTTCAAAAGCAAAATTTCAGAGCTCAGGAAGAAAATGCTCCTAGTTTTATTTTGATTTGAAAGTTGTAAGCAAAGAAAGAGTTTGAACGATATAAATGTCTGCTAGATGTGATAAAGTGACATATTTCTGGTGTTTAGATTTGAAAAGAAGATCAGTGTCTAATATACCAACATTTACGTTTTCGTCTGGAAAAGAACAAAAATAAGATTAAAGTCTTAAGGAATTCTTTTGAAAGAAAGATTTGTAATGAGAAGTTTTATAGTGAATGTAAGAGTTAAATTGCGTAAAATTACAGACAATGACTTCAAAAGATGGAAGTTTCAGTAATATGTAATTCGCAGAAAAAAACAACTATAAAATTGTATAATTCTTTGAAAACGTAGTTTTGGCAAAGATTTCTGAAGCAGGCCAGAGACACAATAAAGTAGATAAATGTTAAATGTTCCAGTCCTTGAATCCAGTCCAGAGTTTCTCTCTCTCATTCAAAGTCAGTGAAATGCTGTTATCTGAGTCTGTGTCATCAGTGATAAAGAATTTACAGGAAGTGTTCCAGTGAAAATCATAGACACAGAGAAGTTAAAGGAAATCATGTTACAGGCAGTTCAAAACTTTTAAAAGTTCCACATTTATGATTGTGCACATTAAATTTGTTGTTAAAAGTTTCAACAACTAAAGGCCTTTAAAGAGGAGTTTTAAAATAAATTTAAATGAGTTTAAGATAAAAATGAAGACCTGATTATAAAAGGGAGATTAAATTGTTTGATTAAATTGTTATGACCAGTAATTTTTGTTTTTGTCTCATCTTAGTCTCTACCATGGTACAAGGCTGATGGAGTAGACAATGATGATAGCGATGCTGAGATTAAACACATAATAAGCTATGCTACTATTTTGAATATGTTAATGGATTTTACTGATAACATACTGCTGTTATTAACCGGTTTCCCTGTTTTGAACACTATCAGGCAGTTGAAATGACTCTGGTGGTTCTTGAATGCACCTTCCCTAAGCTCCAGAGAATACCTGAACCTGAAGAAAACTCGAAGATCTGCAAAGGGAATGAATGGGGTACAGTTGAGCACGAGGGCGAATGCCAATGACAGGTAAGATCCCCTAATGGCCACATTGGGGACAACCTAAGCCAGGTGTTTGCCGCCGCTCCTGGGCATCTACCCAAAAACAGGGGAAGGGAGATGTTTTATGTGACAGCTGGATGAGAGTTGAGAGGATGTCTGTGGTTGGCTAGCAGCATCCTTCAGAGGGGGGACCTGTTAAATTGCAGAAGTCTGCCCCAAAACTGAGTTCCTCCATACCAGGTCACTGCAACCGCATTCCTTGACAAGTTTCCCCAACTTGTAGAAGATGCCAGGGGGAGACCCTGAAGAGGTTGTTTATAAAGAGATAATGGGAATGTGCTTTCAAGAGCTGGCTGAGAACATGATGTGACTGACCTTCAGTTGTTGAGGAGACCATAACAAAACTTTATAATATCAAGAACATTATTTTTTTTTTGGCTTATGGGAAAGAACTGAAAATTAATAGTGAAACTGAACTAATATGTCTCTATCATAGTTTTCACTCCTGCAGGTCGTTAGACATGGTGGTGACTAAAGATGAAGAGTGTTTTTTACAGATTAAAGATGGTCTGGATAACAAAGGTTAAGTGAATTTTTAACAAACTAAACTTAGTAATGCTCCTAGCATACTTTATTTGAGATTATCACTTTATTTATCATCATCACGACAGGTGGCTGTCAAAATGGCGCTTGAGGAATTTTGAAACTGTCACTTACAGGTTTTCTCAGGGAAGGGAGACGCGCTATAGATAGTTTTCGGTCACGTGACATTTTTGACGTCATTACGCATTGGCGGCCATGTTGGAGGTGTACATTTTCATTGCCTTATTGTTAGAAGTCAACAGAAGAAAAGATAATGTAAAAGAAGGATTTAAACAGTGTGCAGACGTATCGTGACACATTGGACAGTGTTTCGGAACAGAGATACGAAGATAAACTATCGTTAATTGAAAAGAATGACCCATACACACTGGACAAGTCGCGGTGGTCTCAGGATGTTGAAAAGTGGCCGTGCGTGACATACCCAGACATAGTAAACTTTCTTTTCTATACAAGTGCGTATACCCTGGACCAGTTAAAATCATACAAAGGACTTGAAGCATATAACCAATTTATTAGTGGATGGGTTCGCGATGTCATGGTGTGTGAAATCAACGGTCTTTGTCTCCACACGGCCAGGGTAACTCATTCGTAGATGTAGATCTAAATATTCATATTGTTGTTATTGTTTTTTTCTCCAGCAAGTTACTTACAATAATTATCTATGCATTTTAATACAGATATTATTTTACAGTATAAACCACACAACACTTGTCAGGTCAGTTTGTTGACATTTAATCAGATATGCAGGATACGGAGATGTACAGGATTTACAGGTAATATGTACAATAAATATACAGATGGTTATTACTATAACAGGTGAGTGTGCGCTATAAATATAATTACAGGTGTCTCTTACTATAAACAGCATTTACAGGTGAATATGTACTATAAATGTAAATGTAATATACAGATGTCTCTTACTATAAACAGAATTTTACAGGTAGATGTATACAATTGTATGTTAGCTTAAGGTAAGCAGTATGCAACCATTGTATATATCCTGCACTTGCTGCTATTACACTTCTGGTTAGACCTAAACTGCATTTTGTACCTGTACTTGTGTAATGACAATAAAGTTTAATCTAATCTAATCACATTCCTCTGACTCTCCAGTAGCTGTGTCAACATGGGTGTTATCACAACTGTGTGTAGTACTAATGTCATCATATGTCCTTTCTTCATACTTCAAAGACAGCAAGGACTTGACAGCTTCTAAATTTTCAGTTTTGTCTTTTCGCTCTTTCAATCTCTTCGCCCTTGCTGGTGTTGGGGTCTGTTTCATTTTGTCATGTCCAAGATGAAGAGTTGGTGCCCAATCGATATCAGAATCTCTATAAAGTGGTGATGGTTTGCCTGCAAAAAAAACAACAACTGAAAGTCTTAGAGAGTTGATATATAGCCTATGCATGTAAATAGAAAATCAAATTGGACCAGCAGTATCTGATATGTTTAACCACTTATATAAGAGGTATGTATATATGCTTCTAACAGACTACATAAAAGAAGGCATGTTATATATAGTTATAAAACACACCATGTATCTTTTGTGGCGAAATATTCTTACTCTTAGTAGAGTTGTGGCATGTGATTTGAGCATTGCGAAACTGGAAATGTGTCTAAATCCTAAGGTAAACATGCTAAATTCAGCTACCAGCCATGGAGAAAAACACAATTAACAGTTCAATGTATTGTTTGTATTTTCCTGATACGAAATGTTTTGAGCAGACTCGTTTATACGGGTAGGATGAAGCTGACAGATCTGCTCTGCTTAATCGTGAAAGCCACAACGTTCTCCTTTTCTCTGATAGTTCTTTTGTTCTATCCCCTTGGTTTGTGATTATGGCAGGCAAACAGATAGAAACAGGTAAAACGACACTTTAGCACACCCACCACTGCTCGTACAGCAGCTAATCTTGATCGTTTACACCTCCAACATGGCTGCCGCGTCTGTTACCGGAAGTGGCGTGACGTCATATAACAACTATCTATTCGGAAAGTATTTCGTTTTTAGTGTGGTTTGTAATAGTATTTGTAGTTATAATATCAATTAGTTGCGTGTGGGTATCAATATGTTTTTTGTTTTTTTCGAGTATAGTTAAACCTCAAAACATCAAAAGGCAGATACTTACCAACAACTTGATCGACGAACAAACTCACTTGAGGCGGACGAACGTAAAAATAACGGAATAATAAAATAAAATAACGGTCATCGGATAAAGTAAACGGAATTTGAACAGTTGACGGTATTTACAGGTTTTTAATGTTAACAAAATGTATGAAGTATTGTTGATCCACTTGAAGGCGAAATCAGCAGAGGTCCCAAGGTCATCTGATGCAAATGAACGGTCATCGGATATAAATAGCCAATGGTCACGTGACATCATTAGAATAATGGCCGCGACTTCCTGTTGCGCTGATGCTGGAACACGATGAGATGCTGTGCTTATGATTAGAGCATTTATTGATATTATTTTATATATTGCTTCTCCACAGACCCAGTAGAAGATCTTGATTATACGCTTTTTATTGGTAAGAATATGTAAAAGAGAGACAATCACTCACTGCTCTTGACTGGATAACTTTAGTAGCTTTAATAACAATCACTGTATATTTCGTTCATTCAGTAGGGGAGCGCGGGGACAAGTTTGTTCAATGGTATTATTGCTATGCTTAATTTTGGAACGCTATATTGAACCATCACTTATGCTTAAATCATTTGTTTTATAAATTTAACTGGGGGGAGGGGGGGAAACGAGCTATGCAATAATTCATAATTCTGTGAGGCTGGATTACATCAGGTCAGATGAATATTTGTGTAATCTATTTTTTCATTCCTTTTTTTCCCAAGGAAACAAAATCACGTATGCATATAACTTAAATGTTTTCTCTATTACAGAAGAATCAGTCAAACGGATAGTTGGACGATGAACAGATTAAAGATTGTGCATGATGTGACATGTTGTGTTGGCCCCCGGGTTCTGTGCTATGCTTTTTGGTTTCTTTTGTTATTAAGATTTGATTGTATTGTGTAAGTCACATTTTACCTGATCATTTACAGCAATAATAAAAAATAAATACCCATGTTCAATACATGAAACAATTTTGTTTGTCTTCTGTTATTCTGTAAGGCCAAACACGTGAATTCCGTGTAAATATATTACTTCAGTATAAAAAGTTGGTGGATAAGGAAAAAGGACAGGAAGATACAAATGTAATGACTTTTTTTAACAAATACAACGTAGCTAATTGCATAAAAAAACTGCAATATGAGCATAAATTATTTTATTGAATGGTTGCACATTAACAAATGTTGCATTCATTTCCATGAATTCCGTTTAAATGAAAAGTTAGCACGTCGCCCGCATTCAGCTGCATGCATTCCTGCACGGCGGCGCGCGGCACATTTCGAATGCTGGGGATTTCTTCGCGCAGACGTCATATAGAGGTCGGGAAGACGGCTCGTTTGAAACTGAAAATAGCCGATCTCCAGACGATGAAAATACGACCATAAAAAAATTATCCGATGTTCAGCAGACGGTACGCTTCTTCGCAGACGTCTCCGCGACATACATGTGCTATCTGGGAGAGGTATTACTGTACCGGTATATGCTTTAAACATGTAAAACATAAGTATTGGGTGCTTTAATAATAGAACTGCGAATATAATGTGCCATCATTTTATTATCATATAAATTAACTGTCTGAAAGAACCAGTTATTGGAACAGAATCAAACTGCAGTTCTCTGATCATTTACTCACGCGATGCACGCTCACATTGGCTGCATGTTCATGTCTTGTCATTGTGTTTCCTGCCCACCTTGTTCCCCTGTTTAACTTTGATTTGTCCCAGCTGTTTCCCCATCAATTACCCATCCTCCTGTGTTTATTTAATCCCTTGTTGTTTGCTGTCCTGTGCGATTTCGTCGTCATTTAATGGCTGTGCCGTTGTGTTCCCAGTCTAGTCTAGTCTGGTCTAGTCTAGTCTAGTCTGGTCTAGTCTGGTCTAGTCTAGTCTGGTCTAGTCTAGTCTTGTTTGCGGCACATCAGTCTAGTCTTGTTTTTCCCCCACAGTATTGTTTTTGTTGAGTTTTTGCTTGTTTTTTGTTAATAAAATCACTATTCTCTTGCACTATTGAGTCCTCGCCCCATCCCCTTCCCCTTCCCCTTCCCCAGCCCTGACAGATTTAGGAATAATTATTTTAATGGATTCTTTAAGGAGTAATTCTTTTAATGGATTTTAAATAGGATACAAAATCTAGTTTTGCTCTCTAGGAGGCTATTCTATCCACATTTGAATTTAACCTATGCACGTGCATCCAGCTCAAATGGGTTGGGATTTATGTGAGCATTTAATCAAAACGTGTTATGATCAAATATACACGTCAATCGATCATAAAAAGAAATACAGTAATACCTCAGTTTACGAGCGACTTGGTATACGAGCAAATCGGTGTACGAGCATGGAGGGTCGAATCGGTGTACGAGCATTGCATCGGAGTACGAGAAAAAAATTCCCTCACCCATACCATTTTTGTGTGGAAAAAGTCCTAATGCTCAGCATTCTTGTGCGCATTTTTACGTGAAATATCCTAATGACAGCCTCTCATAACACAGTCACGAGGTTCCAACCTCTTTATCACCCCTTAACTCATTCATTGGCTGCATCATTCACCACAGTAATACTTTTATAAGTGATTTACAGAAGTTTTTACCTCATATTCTAAACATTAAATAATTGTGATCGCTATTGTTCACGTAGTGAAATATACACGTACAGTACCTCTAAGCAGTAACTGTCAGAGTTCATGAATTCAGTGTCTCCTAGTTCTGCCTGAGTGTGTATGTGTGTGTGGTCACTGAACATAGTCTACATGGTAACATGCCTATCTCCCTGCTTTTGTTCGTGGCTCCCGCACATTCATTCGTTCGAGGCTCCCGCGAATTTGTTCTCTCGCGGCTACCGCGAATTCGATCGGTCGAGGCTCCCGCGAATTCGTTCTCTCGCGGCTCCCGCGAATTCGTTCGTTCACTGCTCCGGCTGGTTCGTTCGTTCGCGGCTCCCGCAAAGTCGTTCTCTCGCGGCTCCCGCGAGTTCGTTCGTTCGCGGATCCCGCGGGTTCGTTCGTTCGCGGCTCCCATGTTCCACGACTTTAACTCTGGATTGTTTTCTGCACTATTATAATAAATTCACTCATTTGCTTTCATCCTTGCTTTCCCCGCTCCCCCCTCCTCCCTCCTCTCTCTCCTCCAAGCAGGCTGCTCAAACCTGAAGTGTAAATTATCAAGTATTTTTAGAGTTTAATTGTCAATTATTAATTAGTATTTATTTGAGATCTTAATGGTTACAATTTTAACCGCAATTAATAGGGTAAAACCCCAAAAATATTTAAAATGGGCATTTGTGGTCATGCGGAACAAATTTATTGATTTTTAGTGCATTCTTATGGAGAAATTTGTTTTGGTGTACGAGTATTTTGGTTTACGATCTCGGTCTTGGAACGAATTAAACTCGTAAACCGAGGTATTACTGTACGTATATGGGCTATTCTACAGAATTGGTGCAAAGTCAGAGTTGGAAACATTTTGAAATGTTTTATTTTTCCCCCACAAATTTTGCACATATGCAACAACGGGATCCCCCTTCGCCTTCGCCCAACAGCTCTGGGGGGCCTGTTGGCAGTGGCTGCTCTCGGAGCCCCGGAACGTCGACGGGGTGATCGAGGTGGTCGTTCTCGAGCAGTACTATCGACAACTTTCAAAGCGCACCGAGAAGTGGGTGAAATAGTTGAAGCAAATGTGCTGTATTGTGGCAAGGCTTCGAAACTCTATACCGACACCCGTCTCCACGGTGACACCTAGTGGTCAATTGCACATGTTATCTGAAACAATTTTTTCTTAAACAAACCATTTGAAAAAATAAAAATGTTGTTTTTATTTATGTTGTTTAAAAATGTTTTTGTTAATGTGGTGAGTTTTTAACACTCTCACTATATAACTATAATATATAATCATAATAACTAGGTTAAAAAAGTAAAAATTAATAAAAACAATCCACAATGGTTTCAGTTTTGTTTGTGTTTTTACAGATTTTTATTCAAAATTATTAATTGCTCTGCTGTGTAAGGGATCTAAATATGAAGCTATATATTTATACATAAATGTATATATCTACGAATCTATCTATCTCTCTCCTAAGAAATTTTCCGCCACAGTTGAGATAAAAAAGATTAAGTCGAAATAATAACTTGGTATTGTAACAGTTATGTCTCGCTCCTCCTATGTGTCCCTCCTGTGTTTCCATAGATTATCCTTCTCCACTCCCCCTTGTTATGTTGCCAGCTGATCTGTATTTATCCTAATGTATTTAACCCTCATGTGTTACCATGCCATTGTCGATTGTTGACATTTCATGTGTGTAGCGTGTGGATGCCCTGTTCTGAGTTCTATGATTAAAGTGTTTCTATTTCATCTCGTGTTCTCCCTCATTCCTCTCGCATTGCACGCCAGCTCCAGTGTGACAGGTATCTCAAAATAATGAGAAACTTTCTCGAAATAATGACTTAGTAACTCAAAATAACGAGAAACGTTCTTGAAATAATGACTTAACTTCTTGTGTTTCTCCACATGGTCAAAGCGTGTAAATGCGAGATCACAGCAAACATGACACGTTCTATAAAAACAGTTGAATTAGTTAAAGTCAGTGTAATATAAAAAAAAATTAATCTATAGTAATATCGATTATGAATTTTCAGTATATTTTACACACTTTTCCATGCGCATTGGAAGGTATGGAAGTGGAACAGAAGCATGAAAAATGCAAAACTTGCATGTTTGCATGATTTACAAAACTATCGGATTAACGCTGGATTTTTTTGTTAAGTTTAAGTGTAACGTCTTCATAAAATGCATGGGTACATGTTAATATTAACGCAAATTTTGCGGATGTTCTTTGATGTGCAGGTTCATCATAAAGAGTCACTATAATACAATGCAACACTATACACTACTATAATACAACAGTCTATAATTCCTCTGTTTAAAATCCATGGATCACTGTGCTGAACTTGTTCATACACAAAAATATGGAATACCTCTTATATACTGATGATTTATCATTCATGTTCTTTAATTATATTATTGATTAACACACTGACTTTAACAGCTGTTTTACAGAATGTGTCATGTTTGCTGTGATCTTGCATTTACACGCTTTGACCATACGGAGAAGCACGTGAAGTTAAGCCATTATTTCGAGAAAGTTTCTCGTTATTTTGAGATACTAAGTGACTTAAATAAAAAAAAATTAAACTGTGGCAGAAACGGACTTCCATAAGGTGAAGTTGCATTAACTCCTTTTTTAAACTTTGTGAGAGTTGAGACAGATGTGTGATTGTGTGGTCAATCAAACGCAATACCCTGTCAATCAAACGCAGACTCGTTAAGCACCACCTGTCTAAACACTTGTGAAACGCGCAGAAGCTTCGTTTAGCCATAGTCACGTGACAAGGGTGTTTTGAATGACCGTTTCGGTTCAGTGTTTAGAAACATCTACGCTTCGGGATCTCGACACTGTGTCGAAACATTAGTTTCGCGTCAGCCATCCTTGCCCTTGGGGATTTCCTCCTGGAGCAGTCCTGGGACGAGACACTGCGGCATGCTTTTGACCAGGTACAATCCATTGATGGTCACCTCGCGGACTTCACGTGTGTCCTCTTCTACCCGTATTTTGCAATAATCCAAGACCGGTTATATCGCGTGATGCAAGACACGCAGACAAAGGAAGATATAACCCAGTTGTTAGTACTGAAGGGCCGTCGGGAAATGCTATTCCAGGCGGCCCACCACAATCCGATATGGCTGGGCATTTGGGTCAGGATAAGACACTCAACCGCATCATGGCCCGGTTTTATTGGCCGGCATTCGTGGGGACGTCCGCAGGTGGTGTGCGGCCTGCCGCGAATGCCAGCTTGTTAATCCCCCGGCCACCCCAAAAACGCCATTGCGCCCAGTACCGCTCATGGAGGTCCCCTTCGAAAGAATTGGGATGGAACTCATTAGGCCATTAGAACGGTCAGCACGAGGGAATCGCTTTGCATTAGTTCGCATGGAAGGCGAAGAGTGTTGCGGACGCCCTCTTCCACATTATCTCCTGGGTGGGGATCCCGAAAGAGATACTCACTGACCAAGGCACAATGTTTATGTCACGCACACTACGCAAACTGTATTAATTATTGGGGATTAAATCCATTTGCACGAGCGTCTACCATCCTGAAACCGATGGACTGGTGGGACGATTTAATTGCACCTTAAAGAATATGAATCGTAAGTTCGTTCACGAAGATGCAAAAAAATGGGATCGCTGGTTGGAACCTCTGGAATCTCTGCAGTGCAAGAGGTCCCCCAAGCCTCCACGTGGTTTTCCCCCTTCAAGCTTCCCTACGGCCGTCGACGCCGAGGGGTACTCAACGTCCTTAAGGAAGTTTGGGAGGACGGGCCTACAAATGCGAAAAATGAAATTCAGTATGTACTGGACCTGAGAGCAAAGCTCCGCACACTGGGTGGCTCAAAATGGAGAATTTGCTCCGGGCCCAGAAACATCAAAGCCAACTCTACAACTGAGGTACCCGGCTACGCGAGTTCACTCCGGGAGAGAAAGTACTTCTTTTACTACCCAGGTCCGGCTCAAAATTACTCGGCAAATGGCAAGGGCCCTTCATGGTCACACGGCGGGTGGGGGATGTTGACTATGAGGTAGTGCTGCCAGATAGGGTGCTTTAGCGTTGGCGGTGAGGAGGTGTGTTTCAACAATCTCGCACTCAACCACCCCCCCCCCCCCCCCCCCCCCCGGTCAACAATCTTGCGCTCAACAATCCCCCTAATTCCAATGTCCCAAGAAAAAACGGCTTTCTCCACTCCGTTTGGTTTACACCAATTCTTCACGCTTCCATTTGGGTTGTTCGGGGCTCCCGCTAAGTTTCAGTGCCTCATGGACCACATCTTACAGCCCCATCAAGCATATGCCGAGGCTAACTTAGATGATATTATTATCTATAGAAATGATTGGCAGTGGCGTTTGCAGCATCTGAGAGCAGTCCTGATGTCATTGCGTGGGGCGGTGCTCACGGCCAATCCAAAGAAGTTTGCAATTGGGCGGGTGGAAGTACGAATTCAACTAATTAAGTTGATTAACTAATTAACTTAAATCTGGGGCTCCACTTGGGTCATGGGCAGGTGCGGCCTAAAGTGAGAAAACCGCTGCCGTTGTGGCCTCCCTGCGTCCCAAGACCAAGAAGGAGGTGAGACAGTTCTTGGGGCTGGCTGGCTACTATAGGCGGTTCATACCCAAGTTTTCGGATGTCACCAGTTCATTTTTTACACTCTCCTGACTTTTCTCTCCTTTTTGTCTTGCAGACAGATGCGTCGGACAGGGGGCTGGGAGCCGTGTTGTCCCAGGTGGTGGAGGGGGAGGAGCGCCCCGTGCTGTACATTAGTCGAAAGCTCTCAATGAGAGAGATGAAGTACAGCACGATTGAGAGGGAAAGTTTAGCCATCAAGTGGGTGGTCCTCACCCTCCGTTACCATCTCTTGGGATGGGCTTTCACCCTCTGTTCGGACCACACTCCGCTCCAATGGCTCCATCGCATGAAGGACACCAACGAGCGGATCACCCGTTGGTGCTTGGCGTTACAACCATTTAAGTTTCAGGTGGTCCACAGGCCAGGGGCACAGATGGCTGTGGCTGACTTCCTCTCCAGAAATGGGGGGGGGGGAGTGGGTGGCAGGCCGGATGGCTCCCCGGCCTGAGTCGTGTGGTGGGGGTATGTGGCAGGCGGGGCGTGGTCTAGAGGCTGCTGCAGGCGGAGGAGGAGTCTTGGGAGGGCTAATGGTGAAGGAAACAAGCCTCCGTTAACGAGATCTAACAGGTGTAATAATTTTGCAGTGACTCGAGAGATGGGATAATAGCCGGGCCCAGAGAGAGAGAAGTGGGCGATAAAGAGAAAAGCCTTTATTTGAGGTTTTTTTTGCACTTAATGCTGTTTGAGTTGTTGTTGTTAGCCCAATGAAACGCCTAAATCACTGCAGTCTAAATGTGATCCTGTACCGGCGATTGAAAAGTCGTCACAAGGGTCAATAGTTGTACAAACTTTAAGTTATCTCAACTTTTTTTTCCTTTTTAATAGTTGAGTAAACTTTAATGATGAATTTTTCATACAAAATATAAGTTGGATTTTTTACAGTGTACAAAAATGTTGTGTATTCCGGATTAATAAAGGATTATGTGTTCCCTTTTGTCACTACCAAAACAATGATGTCACAACCGAAACTTCAAGACATGTTTCGGTTGTGACTGTTTTGGTAGTGACAATTTTAGATAATTTTGAGCCTAGCTCAAAGATGCTAATCATCACATAGTTAGCAATCACTGGTCAGAACAGTTGTACACATATAAAAACTACATTTTATGGAATAATGTCCAAAAAAGTTTTCTTAATAGCAGAAAAATGTGTATGGTGACATTCCTTAAAGTTACTCACAGATTTTCAGACTTTAGAACACACTTATTCTAGTTGTGAATAGTTCCAGCTCTTTATTCTAGTCTATTCCTTATAGTATTTTGATGTTCTTTCAAGTCTTGTTCTAGTTAGTTCTTGCCCTTTTGTTTTCTCTTTTGAATTTCAAGTTAATTTCTACTTATAATCTTCTCCCTGCAAGGTTGTCCTGTTATCATAGTCATAGTCATAGTTTTCTTTTTCATTATTGCGCTCATCTGGCTTTGTTGCTTTGTTTCATTTAATCATTCTCTCTTGTCTTGCATTTGTCTTATCTGTTCCTGACCACTGTCTCATCCACATGGCAGCTAGTCTGGGGCCTAATCTGAGATCTCCTAGAAGTTTGTGGCTTGGCGAGCTCCTGCCTGGTCTCTCTGTTGGTGCTGTCTACCACATACAAAGCTGCCCTCATCACTAGTAAACTGTACACTAGTGAAGGAATGCATGACTGCTAATGCAAACTTACCAGAACTGCCCCTTAATCCTGTCACACCCAAAGAGGGCAAACCTGCTTGTCATGTTGTGTTTTTAGAGGCTGTTCCTGTTCCGCCCACTGAAGCCATTCCCGAACATCCTGTTTTGGCCATGGAGGCCATCCCAGAGGTTCTAGTAAGCCGTGCTAACATCAAAGGGCCAAGTCTTGTCAGTCACGGTGTGTCAACAGAGCCTGTTCCTGCCATGGAGGCCTGCCCAGAGCATCTTAATCACAGAGGTAACGTCTGAGCTCTTAACCAGTGAGGTCATGTACACAGAAAATTATCCTGTCAATGTTTCTGAGACTGTTCCTACAGAGATCACTCCTGTTCTGGCCACGGAGTGCTCTGATCTGCTAGTTAAGGCCACAAAGGAAGACTTTGTCAGCCATGTCCTGCCCACAGAGACTGTCCTTGAAGCCCTGGAGGTCACTTCAACAGCCCCAGTGGGCACCTCAGTGTCAAGTCCGATGTCTGTCCCTGAAGACCCTGAGTATGTGTCTATGGCTGTTCATGCTTCTCCTGAATCCCTTCCCCTGACTCAAACCCTCCCTGCTAGTTTAGTCATGGCTCCTGAGTTTGTTTCCAAGTCCTTACCCTATCAAGAATTTGTTCCCAAGACTAGAACCTTCTAGAACCAAGGCTAGTTTCAAGCCCCAACCATTGCCGCAAACCCATCTTCCCAGGTAGGCCAATAGCTAAAAGCACGATCCCCTCTTAATGTATGCCTTGTTTTGGGCACTTTCAGGAGCAGCTGACCTGAGAGAACGGGTGGGAGTGTAAGGAACAAGTAGCTGAGACATGTACGCTGGGGCAAGACCATTTAGAGATTTAAAAACAAATAAAAGAATTTTAAAATGAATCCTGAACTGTACAGGCAACCAGTGTAAGGAGGCTAAGATGGGGGATACATGCTCATGTTTACGAGCTCCTGTAACCAGACGAGCTGCAGCGTTCTGAACCAGTTGCAGACGGGCAACAGAAGACCCACTGACCCCGACATACAGATAATTACAGTAATCCAGCCGGGTATTACAAAGGCGTGTATTACCGTCTCAAAGTGTTGCCTATGGAGAAATGGCTTTATTTTGGCCAACTGTCTCAATTGGAAAAAACTTGATTTAACCACAGCCCTGATCTGACTGTCGAGCTTAAGGTCAGAGTCCATTTTAACCCCTAAATTTGTGATGGTGGGCTTGATGTACTGAGCCAAAGCACCCAACTCAGCAGAACGGGTCCCTGAGGTGTCACCAAAAATCATTACTTCCGTTTTGTTTGCATTAACACTTAAAAGATTTATAGCCATCCATGCCTTTATATCCTCAAGACACTCCAATAGCGTATCCCACCCTCTGTGTTTCCCAATCCTCTCAATTACCCTAAGACGGCACCTCCCTGGTCAGCCTTGAATGTTTTGCCTGGTCCTGTCCCCACCATCCCAGTACCACCCCCTGTGTTTCCTTGCCGTTACAAGACTCCCATGTTTACGCCCCGCCTGCCCTCCAAGTTGGTACCTCATTGGACTCCATTACTTGGTGTGGACCATTGGGGGGGGGGGGGGGGGTACTTTCAGGATCCTTCCCTGACTATCTTGTCTGTTTTGTCTTTGTTTAATGTTTGCCTGTCAAGCACATGGCTTTGTCTTTGTTCATGTTTGCCATTTGGTCATCTTGTCCCACCTCCTCATTTCCAGTTACCACGCCCCCTTGTCTAGTCTTCATTTGCTGAGTGTTTTCACCTGTCCCTCATGTGCTCTGCTCCCTTTATATTGTGCTCCTTTCCCTCATGTCTTTGCTGGTTCGTTTTGTGTATGTTGTGGTATATGGTCCTGTTTTGTTCTAAAATCTGTACGGTAGATTCTAGTTGTGATTAGTTACAGCTCTTTGTTCTAGTCTATTCTAGTGATGGCAAAATGAAGCCCCATGAAGCAGTGAAGCCCTGCAGGGAAATGCTTCACACACACATAGGGGCTTCAAGATGATTCATTTGCTCGACTACCCCATCATGTGGGCAGAAAAATGTATAACATGCTTGGTGCTTGCAATAAAATGGTGGGATGTGAATCATGCTCTGAATACAAAAATATTATTTGACGAGTTTTAACATGAATTGTTTTGTGTTACTTTTTTGTTTTGTTTTTGCTTATGCAACAAGTGAAAATGTTAAATAAGGAGGTAAAATAAAGAGTTTATTCATTTATATTTAAAAAAAAATTTTTCCACTATGGCTTTCAAAGTCTAAAAAAATATAATTTATTGAATTGAAAAGTATTGAAATGTGATAATAAAGTGCTCAGCCAAGTCAACCTTCTCAGCTAAATTGAATTACATATGTAAGAGTTAAAAAAAACAACTATACAGTAGTAGCAGTAGTAGTAGCCGTAGTGTGGGGCTATGAATATAAATGGGCTACCTGAGCCGGGTTCAACCTGGTTGGTTTCCTCGTTGCCATGCAAGACTCTAAAGTGCCTTAGCA
This sequence comes from Rhodeus uyekii, assembly GCA_037043235.1. Taxonomy (NCBI): domain Eukaryota; kingdom Metazoa; phylum Chordata; class Actinopteri; order Cypriniformes; family Acheilognathidae; genus Rhodeus; species Rhodeus uyekii. The sequence goes on along the minus strand of JAWRVZ010000366.1, from coordinate 17,137 downwards.
TAGTTGAGCTGTTATTATTATAACTTAGCTCCTTGGAACACATCAGATGCTTCAGCTACAAGTATTCAGAAAAGTTGTCACATTTTATTTTATTCATTAATGGAATCTATTACATAGTAATTGCAGGTGCCTTACATTCTTAGGTGAGAACAACTCAAAGTGCTCCCAAACAGGGGAAGTGCTCCTCTTTCTTGCTGGTTCCATTGCAAAAAAAGAAGCTCGAATCGAATGCCAAAAACAGCGCAATAAAGGGACCCAAAAACACAAAAAGCGAGGGACAATACATAGTGTTTCACTGCCGCTTTTATTTCGAGCTGCACTCAAACCTAGCGAATCCTTTCCTGAAGCAGTCACGTGGTACACCCGCTACACGGGGCTTCAAACGTCAGCACTTACGTCAGCAACACACGCATCGACCCGCGGTTCATGAACCACTCATCTAGATTACTCGGCACATGCTTCAGGGATTCGAACCGAGAAGCACATCACTAGTCTATTCCTTATATTCCAAATATATTATGAATATATATGGCCTGATTCGGCTTGCTTTTACAAACTTTTATGAACTTTTAGAAAGATTTTTTTATGGCCACAAAGAATATTTCTGTTCTGTCATAGTAAAAGTAGAGCATTTTTAGTTTTTTCCTTCTCCACACCAAACCTTTTCCTGGGAAACTCAACTGTTTTTTAATTGACTATGAATTGCTGCATCTGGTTACTGCTAGTGGCAATCATCCTAAAGCTATTTCAGATCATACCCCCACATCACTTGATATTAATCTTCCTGTCACGGGATAGTTAAGGGAGAACTCAAGTGCAGGTGAATTGAGGGTATTTATTTTAACAAAAAAAAAAAACCAAGACACAAAAGAAAACTACCCACGTGGGACACACCCACTGCGCGCAACACAGACAACATGAAAACACACAGACATGAGAGCGTGTGACAGGAGCCTCGCGCTCTCACAATAAACCCGGCCAGGGGCAGTGTCAGAGCTCTGTCAACCCAAATACTAGAACTTGAAAACCGAAGTGACAGAACCCTGACACAAGAGACAACGGGAATGTGACAAGACTGTACATACCACAGAAAATAACAATCAACGAAGGACAGTGGAAACCAATAACTCATATGAAACAGGGGAGGGAGGGAGAACAAACATAACCAGACAAAAAAAAAAAAAAAAAAACAGGCAAGGGAAAATAAATAATTAAATAACTAGTCCACAATCATCACAAGGAGGGAGGAAAAAAATAAAAAAAACAAAGTCCATGGAGGGTCGGGAGGGATAAGTCTGGGTGATAGGGTAGTCCAGAGTTCTGGGCAGGGCACCAGGGTGGTACCGGAGGGGTGAGCCAGGTGGGCTCTGGCAGGTCAGAGGTCCCAGCAAGTGGCCATGGTGGTGCCGGATGGTTGAGCCAGGCGAGCTCCGATGGGTCAGGTGGGTCTGACGGGTCTGGCAGGGCCGGAGGGTCCAACGGCCAGGGTTCTAGGTCAGCCAGTGGTTCAGGCCCTCCCCTGTGACGATCATGAACCCATCTCTAACCAGACCAAATTGGACTTCATGTTGGACTTGAATTGTTGTCAATATAATAATCATGTACTGTGTGGCTGTTGGCCAGAGGAGAACTAGTCCCCCGAGTGAGCCTGGTTTCTCCCAAGGTTTTTTCTCCATTCTGTTCTTCATTCATTACGTCACCTGCCGGAGTTTTGGTTCCTTACCACTGTCGCCTATGGCTTGCTCAGTTGGGGAAACTTAACACTTAAAATTCATCAATTGTATTAATTTGCCTGCTCTTTTAAGGCTGCCGTTCAGCCAAACAAACTTTGTTTATAATGTTTTCATGTGACCACTGTAAAGCTGCTTTGAAACAATCTGTATTGTAAAAAGCGCTATATAAGTAAAGGTGACTTGACTTGACTTAATATTAGCAGGTCCAAAAAAAAATCTATTCACCGCTGAGTTCTTATTTGGTCACTTCGTTCTGTCACAAGATACTTAAGGGAGAACTCAAGTGCTGGTGAATTGAGGATATTTATTATAACAAAAATACATAACCAAGACACAAAAGAAAACTACCCACGAGGGGTAGAACATTAACTAAACACGATAACAAGACGCTTGACATAAACACAAACAAACCGGAGGGCAGGGAACACGCATCAGGACAAGGAATATCATTCAGGGAATGACAATGACACGACAACAGACAGCAAACACTGAGGGAGTATATAGGTACATGAGGAAGGGTAACGAGCCAAGGACAGCTGAGGACATTCAAGGGAAACAAGGGGGCGGGATACACGCTGACACAAGAGCTTACGACAGGAGCCCCGCGCTCTCACGATAAACCCGACCAGGGGCAGTGTCAGAGCTCTGTCAACCTTAAATACTAGGTTAAGTGTTGAGTGGTTAAGTGTTGAAATACTAAGTGTCGCCTTAGTAGAAATGTAATTCTCAACTATTAGCATATCATGAGTTTAAGAACTATGTATCTACATTGAATTCAGACACTCTTAGGTAAAAAAAAAAAAAAAATATATATATATATATATATATATATATATATACAGTAATACCTCGGTTTACGAGCTTAATTCGTTCCAAGAGCGAGCTCGTAACCCAAAATGCTCGTACACCAAAACAATTCCCCCCTTAAGAATGCACTAAAAATCAATTAATTCGTTCCACACGATCATAAATGCCCATTTTGAATATTTTGTTTTTGTTTTACCCTATTAATTACAGTTAAAATTATAACCATTAAGATCTCATATAAATACTAATTAATAATTGACAATTAAACTCTAAAAATACTTGACAATTTACTGTAATGCACTTTGAGCAGCGTCTGCTGGCGTGAAGGAGACGAGAGAGAAGAGGGAGGGGGAAAACAAAAAAAACCCAGATTCAAGTGCAAATGAGTGAATTTATTATAATAGTGCAGAAAACAAACGAAGTGATAATCGAGAAGCACGCGCACAAGAACCGCGAGCTCCGGAAGACGCGCGTGTGTGTGCGAGCACTGCGCGGACAACACAGGAGTGGAGAGAAGTGAACTACATAGGCAGATGATTTTCATGAACAATGAATTCATGAACCACGTATACATTTCACTATGTGAACAATAGCAATCACAATTAATGAATGTTATCACTTCTAAAAGTATCACTGTGGTGAATGATGCAGCCAAACAGAGTGAGGCTGAGAGAATGAATGAGTTAAGGGGTGATAAAGGGGTTGGAACTGCTTGACTGTGTTATGAGAGGCTGTCATTAGGATATTTCCAGTAAAAATGCGCACAACGATCCACTTTCCACACAAAAATGCACGTGGGTGAGGGGAAAAATTTGCTCGCACTCTGATACAATGCTCGTACACCGAGTTGACCCTCCATGCTCGTACACCGATTTGCTCGTATACCAAGTCGCTCGTAAACCGAGGTATTACTGTGTGTATATATATATATATATATATATACATATTATGTGAAACTCCTAAAGCCTTTGTTTGAGGTCAGATTATTTATTGGAAATTGATATATTATATATATTGTTATAGGTAGAAATGATAAATACGATGTAATATTATGACGCCTGCAAGAGTCTGCATCTATTTACAGGCATCGCTTATATTCTGACACATTTTAGTTGCCTTAATCAACTGAATTTTTACATAAATCCTGAAATCCATTCAAATAAAGTGCTCTTAATTGTGCAAAATCTGTCACAATATATTAACGGGAGGACTCAAAATGCAGGTGAAGTGAGGTTTATTTAGAATAACAAAAGAACATAAACACAAAAGAAGTACCTACGTGGGGGAAAACATAACATAAACAAGATCATGAATACGAGACAGTAATGTAACAAACCAGGTAGCAGGGCGGGGAACACGAATCAGGAGCGAGACACAGAACAACCAGGAAACATAAGAATACCACGACGGACAGCAAACATAAAGGGCTATATGTAGGACACAAGAGGAAGGGTATTGATCGAAACAGCTGACAACACTCAAGGGAAATGAGGTAACAAAGGGGCAGGGCACACTCTGACAGGACACAAACACTCAATGAATGCTGACGCGCCAACACGGACAACATTGAATCACATGGACACGAGAGCACGCACCGAAGCATGCGCTCTCACATGACCCCGATGAAGGGGCAGTGTCAGTGCTCTGTCAACAGACACTCTATAAGTCCAAACTCGAATGACAGAGCCGTAACAAAGTCTGCCTCTTGAATAATTTTTAGTCATATAAAGTCAAGTCAAGTCAAGTCACCTTTATTTATATAGCGCTTTTTACAATGTAGATTGTTTCAAAGCAGCTTTACAGGAAAATCAATATAAACAAAGTTTGTTTGGCTGAACAAAAGCCCCAAAAGAGCAGCTGAATCAATACAATTGATGAATTTTAAGTGTTAAGTTTCCCCAACTGAGCAAGCCATAGGCGACAGCGGCAAGGAACCAAAACTCCGGCAGGTGACGTAACGAATGAAGAATAGAATGGAGAAAAAACCTTGGGAGAAACCAGGCACAGTTGGGGGACCAGTTGATTATTATACTCCTCTGGAAGAATAGAATGGAGAAAAAACCAACAGCCAGTGATTATTATACAACAATTCAAGTCCAATATGAAGTCCAATTTGGTCCGGTTAGAGATGGGTTCATGATCGTCACAGGGGAGGGTCTAGTAGAGTCACGATCTCCGCAGACACTTCAGGGCACTACTGTGCTCGTGTCCAGGTCCTTCATCTGATCTGGATACGGCCCGGATCCAGCTGACCACGGTAACTTCGGAATAAACAGAGACTAATATCAGCGTAGATGCCATTCTTCTTCTGATGTATCGAGTACATCAGGTGTTTTGGGAATGTTCCCGGTTCCGGCTTATCTAAATTATGCAGCCTAACAATCATTTTACATGATTAGGATTAAAAATGTATGTATAATGTGTTATGTGTATGCCAGGTTGAAGAGATGTGTTTTTAGTCTACATTTAAACTGACAGAGTGTGTCTGCTTCCCGAACTGTAATAGGAAGACTGTTCCAGAGTTTAGGAGCTAAATAGGAAAAGGATCGACCGCCAGCAGTTGACTTTGATATTCTAGGTATTATAAGCTGGTCAGTATTTTGGGATCGCAATAGACGTGAAGGACTATAATGTGTTAAGAGATTTAAACAATTTAAACCATCTAAACCATTTAATGCTTTGTAAGTAATTAGCAAGATTTTAAAATGTATTCCAGGTTGAATAGGAAGCCAGTGCAGGTTTGACAGAACTGGGCTAATAGCTCATACTTCCTAAGCTGTAAGAACTCGAGCTGCTGCATTTTGGACCGCAATATTAAGCGTGCAGGGCAACCACCTAGTAAAGCATTAAATAATCTAGCCTTGAAAACGCATCTAACTTTTCCGCATTTGTCTTGTATGTAAGACAACTTACATATAAAGACAAGTGTGTATCTGTATGCGTGGTGTTTGAATAGAGAGAAAGTGTGTGTGTGGGAGAGAGAGAGAGGGACAGAATATGTTTGTCTTTGTGTGTTCTGTGAAAGAGAGAGTGTGTTTTGTAAAATTGTTTTTGTTTTGTTAATGTGCAGGGCAACCTGCTCTCAGTCAGTTAACAAATCCCCTTTGTCATAAATAATAATTTTTTTTGAGAACTCCGTATTTGTTGCTTGATTGGACAATTTTCATCAAAAACATTTAAAATGTCTTAATATAATTCATGTAAAGAATGTGTGTGTGGGAAGATAGAAAAGTCATGAATTGCATGAACTAATTTTCAGTGTGAGAGAGAGTTTACTGAAGATTCTCCAGTTTGGGTAATTTCTATTCCAGCATGACAATCCTGTGCACAAGTGTCCTGTTATGGTAGGGTTGAATATGAGTGGTCTGGTTTCGAGGAACTTCACTGACTAGCGAAAAGTGTGTTGGATAAAATTGTTTCACCAGTTTTGTGGCATGTGCACAACCCAAATGCTGCTCTCAACACTCAGTTAACAAATCCCCTTTGTTATAAATAATAATTTTTTTTACGAGAACTGTATTTGTTGCTTGATTGGAAATTATTTTCATCAAAAACATTTAAAATGTCTTAATATAATTCATGTAAATTATTGTTGGGGAACATAACAAAAGTCGAGTGCAATTGCATCAATTCAGTGAGGTGCTGATCAGCATGTTTACTGAAGAGTTTGGGTAATTTCTATTCCAGCATGAAATGTTACACACCCGGGTCACTGGAGAATTATTATGTTTCTAGCAAATAGACTGATCGTTAATACCTAGACAAAATCACATAATTAATTTGTGGGTGAAAATTTAAGACGGAAATGTATAGTGAGCGCATGCTTCTTCGTAATAGTTAGGAGCGATGATGAGTATCAATTGTGCTTCAAGACTGTATCTGCATTTTATGATATACAGTAATACCTCGGTTTACGAGTTTATTTCGTTCCAAGAACTCGTAACATAAAATTATCGTACACCAAAACAGTTTTCCCCATAAGAATAAAAATCACTCGATTCGTTCCACATGACCATAAATGCCCATTTTAAATTTAGTTTTTTGTTTTACCCTATTAATTACAGTTAAACTTATAACTGTAGCAATGTTCAACGTTCAGGGAGGAAGGAGGCGGGAACCGGCAGACGTTCAAAGACTTTAATCCATAAGTCTAACATAAATACAAAATAAACATAATGGCGGCAGTCCCTCTCGGACGACTGCCGCCCACACACACAAAACACAACATAAATCCCAGGCCTGGTCCTCTCTCATCTTCCACTGTCGTTGCTCCTCCTTGTATGCCTCCGCTCCTCCGTGAGACTCGAGACACCGGTGGCTCCGCAGGTGACGCTCATTCCCAATCACGCCACCGGCTCTCGTGACTCTCGTGACTCTCACGGTCCCTCGACCCCGCCCTGCTCGCCACAATAACCATTAACATCTCATATAAATACTAATTAATATTTGACAATTAAACTCTAAAAATACTTTAAAATTTACTGTAATGCGCACTTTAGCTTTGAGTAGCGTCGCTGCTGGCATGAAGGAGACGATATGAGGGTGTTACTGCTTAGACTGCTTGTTAACAACACGAGGTAAAACCGCTAAATCACTGTAAATCACTTATAAAAGTATCTCGGTGAATGACTCTCGTGACTCTCACGGTCTGACCCCGCCCTGCTCGCCACAATAACCATTAACATCTCATATAAATACTAATTAATATTTGACAATTAAACTCTAAAAATACTTTAAAATTTACTGTAATGCGCACTTTAGCTTTGAGTAGCGTCGCTGCTGGCATGAAGGAGACGATATGAGGGTGTTACTGCTTAGACTGCTTGTTAACAACACGAGGTAAAACCGCTAAATCACTGTAAATTGTGATAAAAGTATCACTGCGGTGAATGATGCTGCCAAACCGAGCGACACTGAGAGAATGAACGATGTTAAGGGCGTGATAGGCTAAGTGTGAAGGCTGTAGTTAAAAGATATGATTAGGATATACGCGAAGATGCTGTGGATAAATATGAGTTTTCCCAAAATGATTGCAGTACATTCACAAGTGGTAAAGGATGTAGTCAAGGGCGTGAAATTAGATCAAATGACCATGCAAATAAATGATGAAATGGAGAAATATGTTGTGTGGATAAAGAAGCAGTAGATTATAGCTCAATAGTTATTTCGTTAAAAGGTCTGCACCAAGTGAAGGAAAGTGAAAGTATCAATTATAGTCAAAAGTAAGGTGCAAATGAATGACCAAATGTAAATAATACAAATGGATAAAAATCAGTAAAGTAAAAAAAAAACAAAGTTAGTTCAGTTATACTTAGTTCCTGCTATTCAAGAAGTGACAGTATTTACAAACGAAATCAAGTACGAAAGTGATCAAAGGTAAATAATACAAATCGAAAAAAAATCTAAACAATAATATAAAACAGAAAAGTAAAAAAAAAAAAATACATTCAGTTAAGTTATGATCATTTAAGTTGTAATATTCGTGATACGGAATCAAGTGTCTGTGTACAAACCCCCTTCCTGCCTCCTCTACGGAGTGATGCCGGTAAAGAATACAAATGTAAAAACGTATTAAAACCTCAGAAAAGTTTGAAAAAAACAAAATCCTTATACTGTAAGTTGTACATGATTCGTGATACGGAATCAAGTGTCTGTACCAATAAAAAACATATTTTTTTTCCATTGCTACGGATCTGGAATAGATTCATTTGTTTTCTAAACAATATATAAATACATGAAATAAAAACGTATTAAAACCTCATTTGTGTGTCTTATAAAAAACATATTTTTTTTCCATTGGGAAACCATGATTCTAGATACGGGCAATTCGAGTTACGAGCTCCGCGCTGGAACGGATTATGCTCGTATCTAGAGGTATTACTGTATTACTGTGTATATAAATATTTCTATATATATATATATATATATATATATATATATATATATATATATATAAATATATGGCAGGAGGACGGATCTGAGGACTGTCATCCTCGCCAAGAAGGCTACATCAAAGAGGTCCTGGAGCTAAGGTGCCAGGCCTCGCACAGGCATCCCTCCTCTGCTGCCGCCTGTGCGGGGTTTTATCAAACTGCCGGGCATGAACCCCCATATTTGTCATGATCGACTCAAAGCCGTGACAAATAAGTGGAGGACATAGTAGGTTTGTGAGGTTTTTGCAACATATAAGGTCTATTTGCATAAATAATAAGATATAAAACAATAAGTCAATACCAAAATAACTACAATCTCTAGTTATGTGATATTCGGCATCTCAGTAAATTGACGTTAAGTAGCCTAGTATATTAACACATGGAAAAACATTTTGTTCAAAACCACATTGCTTTTTTGGTTTTCAAAGTTAATCATCACATGAAACAAAAAAATAGCTCATCTGGCACAAACAGCTGTTCACCTCTTGACCACAAGATGTCAGTAGTGTGCACTGTGTTGACAAGCTTTGAGTAATGAACCTTTTTAAAACAGTTAAGGGGAAAGTCTCGTGGCTTCACAAGGCTTACTTTCACCATCACTAATTATTGATATTTATGCATGTGCTTTATACTGTTATATTAATTTAATATTTTCTCTGAATAAAATTGATCTATTTTTTCCTCCACACATTATTAACACCTGACCAAGACAAAGGAGCACATAAGTGCTTAAAAACAAGTGGGGATTGAAAACAGGTGACGAGAATAACGAGAGAAGTGATTGACGACAGGAGAGGGAAATGACACAGGAAGCACACAGAAATAAAAAGGGATATAGGGATTAAGGGGAAAGGGCTTCGACGACAGGGTATTACTTTCACATCAAATAATTACAGGAGATTTGTTGCACAGTGCTTTACACTGTTAAAAAGGGATATAGGGATGAAGTCGAGGTAAAACTGACATGAATGGGTATTCTCACATTTTCACACCTAATCAAATTGATCACAGCTAATTGGAGTGATTTGTTTGTTGACTACAGTTTTAAGTTTTGTTTGCTTTTATTTTCAGTAGTGATACAATTGTAAAACTGACATGCATATATTTATTATTTACATTACACAAATCTCTAAACCAATCACAATTGTATCACAGCTCTTTGTTGAAAAGGTAAATGTAGGTGTGCTACTCTATAATTATTACTGTTCACTTTCTCTCAGGATAACCATCTTAGAATATATTATAGACTAAAATAAATTGTTCAGGTCTAGTAGTATTACTTTACCTTATACAATTGTAAGATGTTAAACCTTTTTTAAAGATTGTTGTGCTACTTTTTAAAGCTGTTCACCTTATTTCAGGAGAAATTTAGTCAAGAGCACATTTGTTGTTTTTTTTGTTTTTTACTCTATTGAAGAATAATTGGCAAGCTTTGGCAATTAACCTCAACTACACACAATACTTTATTTATTAAATATTGTCAAGTTTTTTTTTTTTTTTTTTCAGCTTCCTGTAAGTGGAACAATAGATGAAACTCAGAATGGAGGCACATTTGTCACGTTACACTGACTTTGAGTCATGGGTTTCTTCAGTACTTGTATTGTCAATGCAAGCAGGGTGTAACTTTCATATGTTTCTTTGTTTAAATGAGATGTGTTGGTCTGTCTTTTCAGGATGTCTTATTTCAAGATTTATTTTTTAACACTTTTTACTGGACTGTGCATCTCTGATTCTAAAGGTATGTGAAATATGGGGAATTAAAGCTTGTGATTTATTGATTTGTATTGACCTGTGGCAAGCAGGGTGGAACTTTCAAGATGCGAAAGGTTTCTGAAAGTCCGAGATTCGCCCCATAACACTGTTGAAACTCATGCCGCACGCCGCCATCTCATAGTAGACTCGCCACCATCCTCCTACTCTCCCATTGGTTCCTGATGCTAGCTAAGCCATGAGATCCTTCTCTCTAATTGGACAGCATCCCTCCCATCATGCATGTTCTATACGTGCGTGCTTTAGCTCTGGAGACAAAGATGGATATCATAAAGAAGTACGAAGCATCTCACTTTCGGAGATAGCTTCAACTGTGGTAAGGTTCGTTAGTCACGGAGAAGGAAGGAGGCAGGGTCAGCTTGCTGAGACTCACAAGCTTTTATTTCTTTAGAGTCTTAAATAAATCAAAACATAAACGGGTGCGTTTCACTCCCACTGTCCCGCTTCTCTCAGCTGAGTCGTGCTTCTCCCTCTGAGTTCCGTGTTCTTGTGAGCCTCGCATTCACCGCTTCCGTGCCGAATCGCGTCTCACTCTCTCTCCGTCTTTCCCTTCCAGGCTGTTTATATACGCCCCCTTGCCAACGGGTGTTCTCGCCCGGATCTCTCTCTCCGTCTTTCCCTTCCAGGCTGTTTATATCCACGCCCCCTTGCCACATCGACATTTTACGTTATTTCATTGTTTATAGGTCAATTTACCTTTATTATGAAATTTAATGGGGTGCTTTTGGAGGGCTTGGAATGGATTAGCCATTTTACATGTAAAATGGCTAATCCAAGATACGAAAAACTCATTATACGAAGGCCGCCTCGGAACGGATTAATTTCGTATCTTGAGGTACCACTGTTCAAATGTTTGTTTATTAATGGGTGTATAACTGTTATTTTATCAACCGTAGATGCACCACCGGACACTTGTGTTCAAAGTAAGTGTTCAATTTGAAATGTTGCTGTCAGTAACTCGTATACAATAATTATACATTTGGTAACCAATAAGGGGTGATGCACATAAAGACTATTATTGCACAATGAGTTATGTTGCTCATTATATTGGAAGTGTATTTATTTGATGTTTAACAGGGAATCTTGCCCTTGGTGGCAAAGCTGTCCAGTCGACCACATACGAGTCGTATCACGCTCAAAATGATGCAGCAATCACATAAAGAGTCGTATCAGCACAATGAGTTATGTTGCTCATTATATGGAAGTGACAAGAACCCCTGGTGGAGAGTTGACCTGTTGAATGCCTTCAGGATAAACAAGGTTAGCATCACTAATCGTGGAGACAATGCAGAAAGGATAAATGGTGTTCAGATCCGTATCGGCAACAGCCTGGAAAATAATGGCAACAATAATACGCTGTAAGTATTGCATCTCTTTAAATAATACACAAATGGTTAGAAATTGAGTAATTCAATGATTATCGCTAATAAAAACTTGACTGATTTAATTTCAATGTTCAATAAGATTCATGCTTTTTTGACGTGTCCCTCCTTGTGTCTTCACAGGGCTGCAACTGTTGAGACCATCTCAGCTGGAGAAACAAAAACATTTGTGTTTAATCCAATCTATGGGCGCTATGTCAACATTTTTAAACCTAGGCGCCACGAGTTTCTCACACTGTGTGAGGTTGAGGTGTTTGCAGGTAATAGACAGACAAAGAGAAGAATCTGATACAAATGTTTATATATTTATTAATGGGCTGCAACTGTTGATAGCTGGAGAAAGAAAACACTTGTTCTCCAAGTAAGTGTTTGAATGTTGCTGTCAGTAACGCGTATACAATTATTGGTAACCAATAAGGGATGATTCGCATCAAGACAATTATTATTGTAAAACCTGTTGATCATTATATTGGAAGTGTATTTATTTGGCGTTAAACAGGGAATCTTGCTCTTGGTGCTGACGCTGTCCAGTCAACCACATTCGACTCATCAGGTGCTGAATATGCTGTCGATGGCAACAGGAATCCAGTTTTCGCTCTTGGGTCATGTAGTGTGACTAATGGTGACAAGAACCCCTGGTGGAGAGTTGACCTGTTGAATGCTTTCAAGATAACCAGGGTTAGCATCACTAATCGTGGAGATAATGCAGAAAGGATAAATGGTGTTCAGATCCGTATCGGCAACAGCCTGGAAAATAATGGCAACAATAATGCGCTGTAAGTATTGCATCTCTTTAAATAATACACAAATGGTTAGAAATTGAGTAAACCAATGATTATCGCTAATACAAACTTGACCAGTTTAATGTCAATGTTAAATAAGATCATGCTGTTTTGATGTGTCCCTTGTGTCTTCACAGTGCTGCAACTGTTGAGACCATCCCAGCTGGAGCAAGAAAAACATTTGTGTTTAATCCTCTTTCTGGGCGCTATGTCAACCTTTTTATTCCTGGGCGCCACGAATTTCTCTCACTGTGTGAGGTTGAGGTGTTTGCAGGTGAGCAGTAAAGAGACCTTGTGTTAAGACATTTGCATGATTTACTGTTTATACTAGGTGTATTTTGCCTTTTTTCTGATTTCTTTGCCAGATTAACTGGAATGAGAATTAACAGCAGTCCACTGATCCTAGAAGCGAAATACCAAACTACTGTTTTTCTGAGCATTGATTGTTTGAAATCTTTCTCTTCTTCATACACCAATAAATTGGTATTGCATGTGTTGGATGTTTGTGTCAAGTCTCGTCTGGATGTTCATGAGGAGGTCTAGAATCAACCACCAATGTGTATTTTGCCTTCTATTTTCTGATTTCTTTGCCAGATTAACTGGAATGAGAATTAACACAAGGGAGTTAAAAATAACAAAGGAATTGACCTAGAAATCACCAGGAGAAGGTATGTTTAACCTTAGTAAAAAGCAAAGTGAGAAATGTTTAACACTTTTAATTGACTCATCACAATCTTGAGCTCTTTCTCTCAGAAACAACTCTATATAAATCAACACATGCTTTGTGGAAAAAAATAGGAAAACATTTTTTTTCTTCTCCACAGTTCCAGTGCTGCTTAAATCTCTTCTCCTTTCTCACATCCAGTCATCTCAAATGACTGATTTTAGCTGATTAGTCAGAGCACCTTTAAATTGATTCCTAATTTCTTTGACGCTTTTTCAAACATGATGCATAAAGTGAATGATCTTCACTGGTTCTTGAGGAAGCTCAAACATTGCGCTATAGCTTCTCCAAAATAACAGGTGGTGCTCCCCCAACTCTTAAGTTAAAATATCAGTGCAGCTCCCAAATCTCACACCTTAATTTAAATTATCCTTTGGATAACAAAAGCCTAATGCTAAAAAAGGAAAACAACATAAATTGATTGTAGTTTAATGTAATCCAAATAAGGAGCTCATGAGGGCTGATTAGGCAGATTGCAACCTTTACATGGCGCTGATGATTGGACAACATAAGAACGTTTGCACTAGACCAACTTTCTAAGCTTTCATAATACAGTGTAGTCTTATAATAATAGCAATAACATCAAAATAACACTACTAACTAATAAGGCTATACATATAATTTAGTATATATAATTATGATTATAGGTATTAACACACCTTAATGTAGGCTAATTTACTCAAAAGCCTAATGTACTTGTACTATAATTTACTCTAATAATAAATTTAAACTAAGTTTAATGTCATATAATACAAGCTATGGTATATAATGATACCTATGCTACTACTCGCTACTACGTATAACCAACACCTCAACACCGATGCAAACGCCTATTACAAACCCCACAAGAGGCGTGAGGTTTCAAACCACTTTTACTTCTAAGCGAAGCGGTACTCAAAATGAAGCAATGACGTTGCAATATAGGCAACAGAAACAGAGGCCTTTTAAGACGGAATGTATAGTGAGCACAACTATGTAGGCTAATTTACTTCATAATAGTTAGGACTAAACTATGATGAGTATCGATTGTGCTTCATGACTGTATCTGCATATATTATGATATACCTAGTAATACTACTCGGTACTACGTAGTTTACCATTACCTCCAAGAACTCGATAACATAAAATTATCGTATTACAAACCCCACAAGAGGCGTCCCCATAAGAATAACCACTCGATTTACGTTCCACATGACCATAAATGGTATTTTAAATTTAAGTTTTTTGTTTTACCCTATTAATTACAGTTAAAATTATAACTGTAGCAATGTTCAACGTTCAGGGAGGAAGGAGGCGGGAACCGGCAGACGTTCAAAGACTTTAATCCATAAGTCTAACATAAAAACTAAATAAACATAATGGCGGCAGTCCCTCTCGGACGACTGCCGCCCACACACACAAAACACAACATAAATCCCAGGCCTGGTCCTCTCTCATCTTCCACTGTCGTTGCTCCTCCTTGTATGCCTCCGCTCCTCCGTGAGACTCGAGACACCGGTGGCTCCGCAGGTGACGCTCATTCCCAATCACGCCACCGGCTCTCGTGACTCTCGTGACTCTCACGGTCCCTCGACCCTGCCCTGCTCGCCACAATAACCATTAACATCTCATATGAAGACTAATTAATATTTGACAATTAAACTCTAAAAATACTTGACAATTTACTGTAACGCGCACTTTAGCTTTGAGAAAAATGACCAAAAGTAAATAATACAAATCGAAAAAAATCCCAGGCCTGGTCCTCAATAATATAAAATAGACAAGTTAAAAAAAACAAAGCTTAGTTCAGTTATACTTAGTTCCTGCTATTCAAGAAAATTACAGTTTTTACTAAACGAAAAAGTACGAAAAGTGATCAAAAGTAAAGAACACAAATCGCCAAAAACCAATCTAAACATAATATAAAACAGAAAAGTAATAAAAAAAAAAAATACTAAGCTAAAAATACTTGACAATTTCACTGTAACGCGCACTGTCTGTGTACCAACCCCCTTCCTGCCTCCTCTGGACCTGCCGCTACTGACTGTAAAAACGTCATTAAAACCTCATTTGATTTGATATCACACGAATCCTTATACTGTATACATGATTGTGTGTGTGTGTCTGTAAAAAAACAAAGCTTAGTTCAGTTATACTTAGTTCCTGCTAAAGAAAATTACAGTTTTTACTAAACGAATGGTACGAAAAGTGATTCAAAAGTAAAGAACACAAATCGAGTTACGAAATCTAAACAATAATATAAAACAGAAAATCTAGAAAAATTACATAAGCTAAGTTATGATAATTTAAGTTGTAATATTCATGATACGGAATCAAGTGTATGTGTACAACCCCCTTCCTGCCTCCTCTGGACCTGCCGCTACTGACTGTAAAAACGTATTAAAACCTCATTTGATTTGATATCACACGAATCCTTATACTGTATACATGATTGTGTGTGTGTGTCTGTACCAATAAAAAACATATTTTTTTATCCATTGCTACGGGCATGAACCCCCATATTTGTCATGATCGACTCAAAGCCGTGACAAATAAGTGGAGGACATAGTAGGTTTGTGACCATAAAAAACATATTTTTTTTTCCATTGATTCATTTGTTTTCTATTATTTCTTATGTTTTTGCATGCTCGTATCTAGAGGTATTACTGTATTACTGTGTATATAAATATTTGTATATATATATATATATAAATATATGGCAGGAGGATGTATCTGAGAACTGTCATCCTCGTCAAGAAGGCTACATCAAAGAGGTCCTGGAGCTAAGGTGCCAGGCCTCGCACAGGCATCCCTCCTCTGCTGCCGCCTGTGCGGGGTTTTATCAAACTGCCGGGCATGAACCCCCATATTTGTCATGATCGACTCAAAGCCGTGACAAATAAGTGGAGGACATAGTAGGTTTGTGAGGTTTTTGCAACATATAAGGTCTATTTGCATGAATAATAAGATATAAAACAATAAGTCAATACCAAAATAACTACAATCTCTAGTTATGTGACATTCGGATGTCAGTAGTGTGCACTGTGTTGACAGCTTAGTAATGAACCTTGGAAAAACAGTTGAGGGTTCGTGGCTTCACAAGGCTTACTTTCACCATCACTAATTATTGATATTTATGCATGTGCTTTATACTGTTATATTAATTTAATATTTTCTCTGAATAAAATTGATCTATTTTTCCTCCACACATTATTAACACCTGACCAAGACAAAGGAGCACATAAGTGCTTAAAAACAAGTGGGGATTGAAAACAGGTGACGAGACTAACGAGAGAAGTGATTGACGACAGGAGAGGGAAATGACACAGGAAGCACACAGAAATAAAAAGGGAGAGTGAAGAGACACAGCATGATTGTGACACTGTGAGCTTGATATAGGGATGAAGTCGAGGTTAGTTGAATGGGTATTCTCACTTTTCACACCAATCTAAGATCATAATTGGAGTGATTTGTTTGTTGACTACAGTTTTAAGTTTTGTTTGCTTTTATTTTCAGTAGTGATACAATTGTAAAACTGACATGCATATATTTATTATTTACATTACACAAATCTCTAAACCAATCACAATTGTATCACAGCTCACACCAATCTAAGATCATAATTGGTTGAAAAGGTAAATGTAGGTGTGCTACTCTATAATTATTACTGTTCACTTTCTCTCAGGATAACCATCTTAGAGTATATTATAGACTAAAATAAATTGTTCAGGTCTAGTAGTATTATTCAGCTATACACCTTGTAATGTGTAAATTAAAGATGGATTAAACCTTATTTCAGTTGGAGAAATTTAGTCAAGAGCACATTTGTTGTTTGTTTTTGTTTTTTAACTCTATTGAAGAATAATTGGCAAGCTTTGGCAATTAACCTCAACTACACACAATACTTTATTTATTAAATATTGTCAAGTTTTTTTTTGTTTTTTTTTTAAGCTTCCTGTAAGTGGAACAATAGATGAAACTCAGAATGGAGGCACATTTGTCACGTTACACTGACTTTGAGTCATGG